>CM042444.1:9340110-9505110 GCA_023631565.1 Gymnocephalus cernua | reverse complement strand
CAATCCAATACCTTTATGTCTTAGTTGAAGGCCTCTGTTGATAGCAGATGTAAACTAAGGCTTTGATCAAGTGTTTGGACTGGGACCTATCAGTGTAGTTTCTCTTTGACTGTAATTTTTGAGCACATGTTCTGAACATGATATAATACATGTCATGTACTAGACCCAGTTAAGACTCACTGTATGCAAGTGAATCTCCCAATGTAATCAAAGTGTCTAAATTATTTGGCCTCATGAACATCAACATAATGTTTTTTTCTTTGTTTGGAACATTTTTGGAAATATACTTATTGGCTTTCCGAGAGTTAGATCTGAAGTTTGAATGAAAAACACATTTAATAAATTCAATATATTTTTCCAATCATTTTTTATTTGCCTCAATTCTGTCTTTGTATCATATGCTAAGTCAGCAGCTCTCTTATCAGTGCTATTAGTGATTTAATTAAAACTGTATGGCCATCATTTAATACCCAAGACATTTTCCCATCTGTCTGTTCAGACCTTGTTCCATGTAATCTTGGCAGTGGTCTTCAAAATTGCTTTCAAGTCACCCAGAACAAAGCGGGGGAATGGTTCCTCCTGAGGCCTTGAAGTTCCTAATGATGACATCAAACGTGCAGAGTGAGTCGTGCTTGCCCTCGCTGCTCCCCTGATCTGCAGGCAGAGAGGGCAGCGGTGAGCTCATGATGGGAGGAAGTCACTTTACCATTTAAAAGTGAGAGAGACAGACAGAGTAACATCTGGCCAAGCCTAGGAAGTGAGGCAGGATGCTTGCAGGCCAGGTGTCACTGTTAGCAGTGGAAAAACCCAATCATAATTTGGAGTGGACAGTGTAGCAGGGTTAGCCACCTCCTGTAAGTCCTTACCACCTTGACACTAGCACCTCTTGTTTCCCTGTGTCACATCCTATTCCCGGGACCCGCCCTGGAGATTCAGGATCTGGGTCATCAGCTGTCAGCTATACTGTAGGTGTGCTGCCTGTTTCTTTCAAAAAGATGACATGAGAGACCATTATCAAATGTTTGTCTCCCTTCTACCCTTTTCATTTAGTGTCCTGTTTCCTTGGCAGCAGGAATGTGGTTTGTGAATAAAGAGACATGCCTAGGCCTGTGCTACACCTCGCACAGCTGGGACAGGGTGTGTGTGTGTGTGTGTGTGTGTGTGTGTGTGTGTGTGTGTGTGTGTGTGTGTGTGTGTGTGTGTGTGTGTGTGTGTGTGTGTGTGTGTGTGTGTGTACACGTATGCATTTGGTGCAGCGTGCACACGTGTTTATTTGCCTGATCTGCGGGTCGACAGAGCTGATTCAGTGTGTAAATACGTGGTGTGTGGCGAACAACCACATGTAATAAATGTTAATGCATGGTTTATATCCTCATTTGGGGTTTGATTACAGCCTCAATTACCTTACAGGGCCACAGGTGTGCTTTGTAGAACTGTTCCTCTGATCTATCCGACATGGTTCATCTTTGTCTTGCTCTACTGTCTGGGCAGAGCAGTGGGATCCAGATGTTTTTTTGCATGGCTGATTTCCAGCACTCCCCAAGCTTTTTTACAAGCCCAGAGCCAAGGTATGCCTGTCTGCCTGTCTGTCTGTCTGAGAGGCACGCGCCTCACCCAGGTCGCTCACATGAGCTTAGCTTCCAGGTTGTGCAACACAGGCTCAGTAATTGACCCAAATCAAATGCTCACAGGTAAAAAATCGTGGCCCTCGCAGCCCTGGACGAGCTTAGTTCTTCGACCCTAGTTTTAATACTTCCTTCAGCCCGGTGCAACACTCAGGATGTTGCTCCCTGGTTGGCCACAGTCAGACAGAACAGGGAGTTCATAATCTAGTCAAGCAGACACAATGGGAGATGGAAAGGTTTTTTTTAAAGTCTTGATAGAACGATCTAATGTCTTTAATCACACACTTTTCTCAGACCAGCCACATACAGACACACACACACACACACACACACACACACACACACACACACACACACACACACACACACACACACACACACACACACACACACACACACACACTCAAACCTGTGAGTCTCATTCCCTTTGGTTGCCAGTGATGAAAAACTGTCTCTTGCAAAATGTCTTAAATGTCAAACAGAATCTTTTCATTAATTACTGAGGGTCATGGCTCTGTGACTTACAGCAGATGTTAGTTGGGAAACCCTATGTGCTTAAATAATGATATGGTATTATTAATTTGATTAAAGCTAAATTATTTCCAAATCATTGTGTCTCATCTATAAAATCAATTAAGCAAAGCAATGACCTAAGACAGCATGTTTGTCTCGCAGGAATATTATTTTCTGTTGCACACACTGACCATGCTTAAATGGATTTCACGGTGATGTGCATACATTGCTGATGGGTGTATCATTTTGAGTGTATATATGTATGGGACATTAACGTTTGTCTGAGGTCATATGTTTATGGTCTTGTGATGATGTGAATGGCAGGACCCAAGTGAGACGGGGACCCTCAGACTCCTCCCCTCAGCAGACTGGGACCTCCCGCACTGTGAAACGTTATCCATCATCCTCTGGGCCTATCACCTCCAACGCTCTACCCAGCAGCAACGGCTACGCTAACGGCCACGGCAGTGAGCACAGGAACTGGCATGGACACAGAAATGGGCATAGCAACGGGCACTCCTTTAACTCTCACAGGCCTACTAGCGACAGCCAGCTGCACGGACAGTTCAACAATGCGTTATTACCAGCAGGTAAGACCAAAAAGCAGATATATTACATCCTGTGAAATGAATATCATAAAACTGAGATCTGTTCTCACTTTACATGCATACTTAACATTTCCACTCTCCTTAGCCACGTCAAAACAAACACGGGCCATTCTGGCTCTTTTCACTGAGAATACGATACATTTGTACACATGTATGGTGTCATCGTCGAATGGAACATTAGTCACAAGAAAACTAATTGGCAGCTTCCCAGGAGGCACTTGCCTTCTCCCACTGTCCACCCACCCCCTTCTGTGGTCTGCATCACACCAGACAGACAGACGTTTGATATAAAAGCTGCATACAGTGTGTGAGCATGTGTGGGTGCTCTGCGGGTCCACAATCTGTTGGAGAGGAGTGTGAGCAGTGTGCGTATTCTTGTGTGTTGATGCTTTGATAGCTTTGGAAATCTGCCCTGTCACCTCTCTGACATGACAGGCACTGAACTCTGGCGCCTCTACCCACAACAAAAAGAAATGTGATCTGGTCTTTCCTTATTTTTAATTTTCCCTTCACTACTTCATCTTCCTCTGATCCACCATCCAGCATACACAGCTGCTTCTCTTGTTTTTTAGCCCTCTACCACAGCAACGGCTGTTGAACAGCTTCCCACAATTACACAATGTTAACTTGCACTCAAGCTCTCTTTGTCTCCTTCACACATACACACATCCAAAACACCTTCTCCCAAAGATAAAGGGCTTGGAGGCTAGCCCGATACCTAAGAGTATTCTTTCCCCCATTTGCTGGCCTGTGGCACATCGCTCATTCAGCTGCAGCGTGCCGCTGCCCAGGCGTCAGCACACACCCTCGCACACTTATAAACCTCCCTTTGCCCAGATGGGGAGTGTGTCACTGTGAGGCTTGAAAGAGGAAGGATGCAGCTCGTCTCCAGCCTATCTCTGCTGCTGCTCCTTCTCACCCAGGTGTGTGTGTGTTTTCCAGGGGCCAACCTCACCTCCAACTTGGATCGCATTAAGATCGTCTTCACACCCATGCTGTGCCGCAGGGTGTGCAGCGGCGGGCGCTGCTACAACAGCTGTGAGAAGGGAGACATCACTACGGTCTACAGCGAGACCTCGCACCAGCAGCAGCTGCAGCAGCAGCAGCCAAAGAACCACGGCTTCCGACTCTGTGAGTGTCAACTCTGGGGGCTCCGATTATCTTTAACCCTTCTTGTCTGCTTGTCATCCTTCATCTTCTCTTCTCTTCTCTGTCACTGCCTCTTCTACTTTCTCATTCTTTTTTTATGGGGTGAGCTTGTCAAAATGGGTTCCCAGTGGCATACTGTCTGTTCACAATACCAACCTCAAAGGGGAGGCAGAGTGGTGGAGATTAAAGCTGAGAGCTACGCTAAAAACTCTCACTGTCAAAGAGAAAGAGAGACAGGGAAAGCGATAGAGATGGGGGTAGACCAGATTAAAAGCGAGCTGTAATAGGGGGCTAATCTCCCCGCCGCACACACACACGTGGAGCTGGTGGTCCCACGCTCCCAACACTTAGCCCCATCTCTTTGCGGTTTACACCTCGCGGTTGGCCCCGCCGTTAACCATTTTACGTGCTCCCTGGGAGAGCAGAAACGGATGAAAGAGGAGAGGGAGAGGCAGAAAGAGAGAAAGAGTAGCAGCATGAACAGGATTTTATAGGGATTACAATAAACCTTCCATTTATCCGGGGGGCTTTGCTCCAAATTCACACAGGAGTGTCCATGGGAAGGGAAGGGGTGGTCAATGCCACGGTTGGGGTCGTACCCCGGCATGTTTCTTAGTTTTCTCATCGGTTTTAAGGGTCTGGCTAAGGCTCACACTAATTACTACTTGTGGATTAGAGGCTGCACATACCACACACACATACAAATCCTCTCCAGTTACAACTTACATACATACAAACTCAAACAGGCACATAAACATGCAACCAACCTTCACTTAAATGCACAAGGCTCTTTGGGGAGGACCTAGCCGACCAATGAATATATAAACAGGTTGATGTTACAGATTTATGTGCCCATTAATGGGGTTTTGGAACATGGCAAAGATATTCCAAACACTTCAGCGTCCTGGCAGAGGCCTTTACATTCCTGGCACCTCCACGTCTTCCTGAGCATCGGGTTTGTTTTTATGTCCCATTTTCATTCTCGAAGAAATCCTTCATTATACAAAAGCATGTGTTAAAGAGTGTGTTAAAAAGAGATTGCTTTCCATTTAGGCTTGCATCCTGTTATTGCTTGGGTGTGCGTGTTTGTCGAGGAATGTCAAGTGGACAGCAAACAGTTATCTCATGCTGTTGTTATGTTCCCTACACGGTGCAGTAAAATCTGGCTGGATAATTATAACAGGCTCCCCTGATACGCACCCTATGTACAACATTTACCTTAAAGCCTGATATTATATTGAGTAGAAGTCTGTTTATAGAGTGAGAAGTGTGTGTGTGTGTGTGTGTGTGTGTGTGTGTGTGTGTGTGTGTGTGTGTGTTAGAGGTTGTTAAATGGACAGACAGATAGGCAGACAGGGAGTGTGGTGCGCAGAGTCGACAGAAGGTTGTTGTCTAAGAATAGTTCCTACCCCATGCCGGGGTGGGACTGGCCTGACACAGACCAGTGCAGACCTGCATCCCACATTGAGAGGATTTAATAGCCTCCTTGAGCTGATAATTTAGCCAACATGTCTAATCACAGGAGGCCTTCCTGTGTGTGTGGACACCTAGCTGGACCTCTTTCTCTGTCTGTCTTTCCACATCTTTTTTCTCACATTGCTTATTCCTCCTCTCTCTCTCTCCATTGCTGTCTGTTTTCTGTTTTCAATCTATTCGATTCCCATTCTCCTCTCCTGATCCCTTTCATTCCCTGTCTGTTACTATTCTACTCTTATTCCATGCCTCCCTCTCTTCCTCCGCCAGTCTCACTGTTGTTAATGCCATGTGACAGGGAGCTCATTCCCTACATGCCATAGAGACTGTCCAGCGTATCCTTGTTCCCTGTTTGTACCCTGTTAGCGTGTTATGGTATGTCTCAATGAGACAGAGAGGATGCAGCTCACAGCATTTTTCCATCGCTAGCGTCCTCTTTCATCTCATACTTTGTGGCCCATCCGTTTCTCCAGCTGTCTTGTAAAGCAGTCCTCATATTTCTGGTGTATGGTGCTGGAAAGGTGCAGTGCTTCACTTTTTCATCCTTTGTGCCCTGGAATGGTGCTTTTCTTATTCGTCACGGTTGGATAGATTTTTTTCCATTTGATGGTCTTTGATGTTTTGAGTTAGGGGAGGTCAGGTTAGAGGGAATCTGTAGATGAGAGCAGGCCCAGATATGTAGGGTGCAGGGCTGGCAACCCATCCCGTATGCCAAAAGATAAGGCCAGAGAAAGAGCTGTGAAAGCAGTACTGTCAAACAGCATCTGGCCAGTGCTGGCCTTTTTCTATTTCTCTGCCCATGGTAAATTGAAAACTCTAAATCAAACTGTAGACTGAGTATATTTTGTGATTCAATTTACTTATGTGATGAAAAGCCAGTTGCCCTCCTTTTGAAATTTCTTTCACGATTTCATAGTTTGGGAAATTCACGTTATTTAGAAGAGAACAGTATGACCATTGCTAACTGTTTGCAAACAAATCCTGTCCACATGAAGCCTCAGCACATGCCCTTGTTATTAGGGCTTTCCCTTCTGTTTCTTATTACGGGATCCTTGTGCATGAGGATGCATACATCTGTGCAATTAAATGTGGTTTGTTGTGTACCCTAACAAATCTTCCACTTCTAATAACCCCTTTATCTTTTTCTCTTTACCTCTGACACACCCACCCCTGTGTTTCTCTCTTCCTCCTCTCTGCAGTCTTCTGTCAGATACCCTGTCTTAATGGAGGCCGATGCATTGGCAGGGACCTGTGCTGGTGTCCATCAAACTCAACAGGGAAGTTTTGCCACCTGCCAGCCCCGCCTCCTGCCAGACCCACCCCTCACAGCCACAAGGATGCCAGCCACCAAGGACCAAAATCTCCCTCACAATCCATGTACACTCTACCACTGTCCAATCAGCAAGGTAACCCACTGTGGCCCGACTTCTGTTGAGGCCTGGTCACACCAGAAAGTGGAACAGCAAAATTCGACTAGGGACAGTTGGCAAACTACTGTAGCTGGCGAGCTAACCAATAATGTGCTAGTGATAGTCAGTCTCAGTATCTTTTTCCTATGTACTGTGCTCTTTACACACACCTGGCATTTTGTTCTTGATTATACATATTGAAGAGGCGAAAATAAGTTCAGAGAGACTGTCAGTTAGCTAACAAGCTTGTTTCATGTCGACTCCAGCTCGACTCCTGTTTCAAGTGTCTGCAAACAATTCCTCTTTTGTAGAGGAGTTTATACTCTAACAGAGGAGGGGATGGTGCAACACAACTTATTTCCATTGTGGATTCTCTGGCTCTTTCTCCAAAATTCAGCATAGTCAAGACGGTTTGCTATTGGTCGGTTGGACTCATCACAAAAGATTTACTCCACTGATTGCAGCAATTCCAGTTGAATTAATTTTGTGAAATTTCACTTTTTCAAATGCTGGTGTGATGGGGGCCTTTGTCCTTATTGTCGCAGTATATCTTTTTGAAATGCGCACAAGTCGACTCCTTGTTTTTCAACACTGTTTACCCTGTAGTGCTCTGCTGCCTTTGCTGGCCTGCAGTGGAGGTCAGACTATTTTCAGCAGAATGAGTAATGGATAAGTAAATGGAAGCCCTCATATTGTTCGCACAATGCTGCTTTTATCAAACAGAAGTGGTTATTAGAAAAGTTATAAGACTGAATGTAAAAGATTTACTCACTTTCCGTTTCCCCTGATATCCTTGTTTTATTTCCTCCTCGCGTCTCGCTCAGCATCTCACACTGTATTACAGTAACTAGAAGCAGAAGCGTTGTCTTCAATCATTTAAATTCCACTCAGAAATCTTCCATCCACCATTTTGAATTACAAAGTAAATAAATAATAACTAAATTACATAATTAAATGACATGAGTCCAATGTATTGTCATGTCACAACAAAGAAATTATCCTTCCTGTCCGTATGCTTTATATATACACTCAGTTTCATGTCCAGGACTCTTTTTAAGGTCTACTTAATCTCCTTGGACTCTCCCTGCATCTGTCTGTGCGACTATGATTTATGAGAGTGGGTCAGGATTCTGGGAAAAAACCCTGGCACTCCATGAAGATAGATGCTTCCCCTCTGTCAGAAGGACAAAAGAGCTCATTCTCCACATTGCAACATCTTCTCAGCTCCTCAAAAAATCTGTTCTTGTTCTTTAAGATGATTTGATTTAAACCAGAGAATTCAAAACTCTTTGTGTTGTTGTTGTTTTGTATTGTCTTAATAGTGTCTTCATTGCCAGGAATTCCCCACTTGGCGATGAAGCAAGCTAAGTGTGTGTTGAACATGTTTGTGCAGTATGTTAGCTGATAGCTCGCAAACTGCAGTATGTATATACAGCTTTTATCCCTTGGCTGAGGATGCTTCCACTTACACTATCCAAAATTTGAAACTATAAACTATCCACTATAATGTGTAAACTGTGGGTCTCTCCTTCTCCAGTGTCTCTCCACCCATCCTTGGTGAATGTACACATTCAGCACCCTCCAGATGCCGAAGTCCATATCCACCAAGTAGCTCGGGTTCAGCCCGGGCAGAGACCGGCCACCACAGATGGGGCTCACTCTGTCCAGCAGCGCTCCCAGCCTGGCAATGGACATGAACATACCAATGAGCATAGCAGTAGGCACCCCCACACCAATGGGAATGGGAATGGCCACGCCCATCCGCACAACCGTCAGAACGGACATGTTGGAAGATGCTTTCAGGAAACAGTCGATGGACAGGTATTGTGTTAAGTCATTAAACCGCACTATGTACACTGTCATCACAAGCTGATGTGAGCCACCTGGTGTATCCTAGCCCATCATAGGTGTTGACACCAGTGACTGAAAGTGTTGTTTTACCACAGGTACCATTCCGTTCTCATCCCATCACCTACTCTGATTGCTGCTGTCTCAAACAGGAAGTGGGCCTGTGGCTATGATTTACGTCATGTCCAGAATTTATGAGATCTGACCACACTGGTCATCTCATGTTCCACCAGTTCCCCGTTGTAGGCATTTTATGAGTTAGGATGTGTTCAGAGGAGAAAAGGTTAAGCTTACAAATCAGCCCATGTGGTTTTCTTTGTAACTCAAATGACTTTCATGGTGTGTATGGTACCGTGCTAAAGTATGGCATGCACCTTTTTTTCTGTACTTTGCATGGTCAGGATAATGTAAGTATGTCACAACAGACATGCATCAAAGGGGGGAGAAAAGATGTTAGGAAAGGGAAGTGCTTAAGTGGCAGTGCGTGAGTTTGGCTAATCTGAGGGTTAATACAGCATATGTTTTCTTGGCTGTGATAAGCCATTATGGATGACTCTCGCAACAACACGATCTGCAGTAGAGTTGTTTTTGCCAGCATTATTCCTTGAACAAGTTTGTTTGTGCTGATTTGCAGCTCCTATTTTGTCTACTCTGGTTTCATAGACAGCTTGAAATGAAAGCCTCCAGTAACAATGTTTTTTTTCAGAACCCCAATAGAACTGCCCCAGAGACGGAGAGTACAAAAGCTTTAGGCGGCAGTTTTCCCTCTTCTACTGCCAGTATGCCAGTTTGGTGTTCTCCAGAATAATGTCCTCTCTGTTGCCTCAATCTCTATTGGCCAAAAATCCAATAAGGTCTGATAGGAATCTCTCTTCACAATTAGCCAAGTGCCATAATAAGGCATGCCAGGAGGTGCATAGTTGTTCTTGAGACTCAGCGCTTATGTCCTCCTCCAACTAACTAGTTTCAGATGTGTCTGGTTCACTCTGTCCTTGCAGATAGGTGTACACGCACACTCTGACACGAACACACTTACAAATTCTGTCCTTGCCAACACACACACACACACACACACACACACACACACACACACATTTGAACACAAACAAGCATGCATTCACAAACATGTAACACTTATTCTCAGAACTTGTTTCTGAGATTTAATGCAGATGTGTATTGTTGTAGTGTGGCAAGCCTCTGCCAGGCCTAACCAAACAGGATGATTGCTGTGGAAGCGTGGGCACCTCCTGGGGTCTAAACAAGTGCCAAAAGTGTCCAACCAAACCAGGTAAGCCCTCCTGACTAAAGCCATTAGATCTGAGCAATTTTTGTTCCGCTCTGTTCCATTACACACTTAAATTTAATCTATTTCTAATCTAGTCTAATTCTGTTGGTATTATTTTCTGTTGTCCCTTTGGTATGTTGATCTCTTGGTATTCTTGTGCTATTATTCACATTGGTTCAAAACAACAAGACGCAGCTGGGCTCTACTTTCATAGTGCTGTATATTTAGGCGTTTAGTCAGTGATGCAGCAGCAGTTGTTTATGCTTGGTGGACTTTTACAGCATTTATCACAGGCCTCAACAATACTGATGACTGATGAGGATTAGCACATAGCAGCCTTCATTAGAGTCCTAAAGTCCTCTGAGGCGTCCGTGTGACGTTGCCATGCACCCAGTTGTAAAAATTAAGCTGTTTTCGCTTCCATAAAATCAAAACTAGGAAGCAAATGAAAACACATTTAGCATGAAGATGAGAGCCTGGCAGGAGTGCCACCCACCCTGCGGGCAGATTGAGCCAACATGGCCTTGAGGAAATGAACAGCCGCAGTTCAGCTGCTTCCCAACCAGAGTTGCGGTAGGTTCGAGAAACAGCAGCAGGGTGGTTGCACGCTAGCAGGCAGGGTGGGTGGTGACACTCTTTACTGTAGATGGAGACTCGGCCTGACAGCTCTGCGTGTTATTTGGAGGGCGTGCTTATTTGGTGGCACATGGGGACATTTCCCGGCACTTATACATACATTCATATTACGGCCATGCCCGCAGATGTCAGTTGGCTGTCAAAGTCCCCGTACCCTGTTTAATGTCTGACCAGACCCTAATCAGAAGCAGACATTATCCCTCTCTGTCTCCTCCATCTATCATAGACGGTGATCCATTCTTTTCTCTCCCTCTCTCTATCTCCCTCGGCATGCCAGATTCCTAAGTTCGCGGCACGATCTCTTTTGGCTCCCAGATGTTTTCCTCTGCTCCCTCCTTTGAAGTCCGGGGGAGAAACATAGTGAATACCCCATTTGCTCATTTTTGTGGTTGTTTTTCGGGGCAGCACACTGTAAGCCTGGGGTCCCAGGAGACACGCAGGCAGGGAAGGAAGAATAGAGAGAATAAAAGAGATGAAAAATGAAGTCAAAATGAAGTCATGTAGTATGTTTTAATAAGAGAAATGCTTTGAATTCCTCTAGAGTGTTATTGTTCTCAGTTTAGACACTTGGCTAGATGTTTTAGCTGCATTTCTCTCTTACTGGCCGAGATGTATGCTCTCTTGCGTGTTTGACAGAATTGATATATAACCTGAAGACAACAGCCCCTGAAAAACAACCTTTTATTTCACAGTGAATTGGTCAGTTGTCGGCTTGCAGCGTGGGGAAAAGTCATACAGCTTTATTAGAGTCTCCTGTGTCTGTTGTTAAGTATGTGATAGTGATCTCATGAAAGCCTAGTTTGTATTTAGGGGTGTAACGCTACCATTGGTCAGTTTACAGCAGGATACAAAATGCACTGTTGACTGAGAGGAAGCATTGCTATGATGGCGACAGTTCTGTTTTAGTAAGTCTTTGCCTCCTTTATTTCCTGTAATGGGAAATCTTCAGGAAATCGCTTAACATAGCTCAGAACAACCCCTCTTCGGGGCCATACTGATTTGCTATACTGTAGAAAAATAATTAAAAGTTTTAACCAAAGACAAGACTTTGGCTTTTATTGGGCTGAATGGGCATTCTGATATCAAGCACGGTTGACCGTTTCAGATTTTCCAATGTGTGTGTATGGGGACGGAATGCTGAGAGCCAGAGGGGAGGACAGAGGGGGGAGCTGCAGTACGATTCTCCCCTATAGTTTTCACTCTTCGTACATCATGGTTGGTCAAAATGTAGGAACATTTGCGCTGGTCGCAGACATGTAACTATGGAATCCACCAGACTTAAACTTTTGGCTCTGTTCATACCAACTGCCAATAGAAACAATGAAAATACAGTTCCCTTTTTATTACCTGCTTTTATCTCTCTGGTGATGATAATATTTTGCCGTTTGGATTCACGGTTTTTGAATTAAAGAATGAACTTCAGAGTTATAATCATCATTAAATGGACATTTTTAACCTGTTAAACATAAAGTCTCCCCCTCCCTCCTCCACTCCTTCAGTGCGCAAATCACATTAGCAACACACACTGCCAAAGGAGGAGAAGAAAAGGAGAGGACAGGAAGAGGAGAGGAAGAATAGAGGAGGAGAGGAGATGAAGAAAGGAGAAGAGGTGTTATTTGTCAGCTAACATGATGTCATGATGGACTAACTGACCAACTGACTGACTCCTAACTGACTTCAGGCCTCAACACCAACAGGTGTTTTCACAGAGACAAGGCTCTAACACACCTTAGATAGTCCTGCTTCTAGCTCAAAAACCCTAACTCCTATTGCTTAATCTTTAATACTGTGAGAGATATGACACCCTGCTGATCATCCTGTGCAAGAATGATGTGTGTTGTGTCAGAAATGTGAGGACAGTAGCTGTCCAAAAAGGGCCTGTTTCTGTTCTGGTATTTCTTGTATGATTTAATACAGGAGGCAGTGCGGCAGTTGGACACGGCTTCACTTGAAAGCTCACTGTGCCTTAAATAGTGCCATACTGAGTCTGTACATTCTATCCAAAACACACTAATGTAAAATGTCAGTTTTTTTTTTTTTTCAAAGTCTCAAAGAAGGTTGAATATTTTAAAAAGTATTAATGTGATTTGAAAGTTGAATACTACCCTGTAATGTATTTAAAGTTTGAATAGTTTCTCAAAAATTCTGAATAACCAAACACAAACTCCTCCTCCTATCATGGAGACTCTTTACTTGGGCCGTGTCAAACAGGAGATTTACTAGCCAGTGTTATTTGGCTGTGCACCAAGTAGTAGGCACACTGTCAACATTTCTTGTGGAATTTTCTAGTTATTTATTATTATACACCAAGGACTATATGTCACTGTTGTGGCAATAAGGGTATGTAATATGTGTGTATGTGAAGTAGGGCTGACGTTACGGAGGCATGATTGCCAGTACGTCCCATCTCAGTGGGAGCTGAAGCCTCCAGGAGCCAGAGCCTTTAAAAGTCACATACTGAGTATTCCTGGGTTATAATGAGATCCAGATCAACCAGAAGAGGCTGTAATCAGCTCCATCCCTCTGTTTCTGATGATAAGGTGGCGTGAAAAAAAGCTTTTATGTAAATTTCAAACTAATTCAATCTAGGGTTGTCATTTCTGATGCAGAATCTGATGTCCTATAGAGGGTGTCAAAACTGTCCTAGAGTACGAGAGCTGATCAGTGACTGAGTGAGTTAAGTGAGAATGGAAATTTGGTTGCACAGGTCCCACGAAGAGGACATTTTTCGGTAAATATCTGGAAACTTTCCATGGAAAGTTTAGCTGGAGGATTTTGGAAACATTCCAATTTGGAAACTTGTATGGGAATTTATGGAAATTATGGGAATTAAAGGGAAATTGTGGGAATTCACGAGAATTAACTGGAAATGTTGGGTAATTCATACAAACATAAATATAAACATGTTGTTTTGTAATAAGCAGACAGGCATATACAGTGAATACAAATGTTGAGTTATTATTCGTCAGTAGAACTTTAATAGATTCTTTCATTGAACAACAATAAGCAGATAGGCATGTAAGTGAATACTTTGAGTTATTCGTCAGTAGAACTTTGATATTCTTTCATTGAACAACAAAAATACATGAATGTTGAATAAAATTAACATATTCCCTATGTCCCCTCCCCCTCCCCAAAAGTCCCATTCAAGCAAATGTTGAGTTATTCGTCAGCAGAACGTTAATAGATAATTTTTGAACAACAAAAAAACATGCTGCCTTTGATTTACTATGGTTATGGTTAAATGCGTGCTAAGCTAACCATCAGTGCTGTCTATTGTTTCCAGCCTATCAAGAACAAGTGGGCTATACAATTAACACACATAGTATTATAAAAGCTAAATGTTGACAAGTATGTAGTAGCCTATGCTGATTACATGTCATTGACGAATATAGGGACTACATTTAAATTCCCTGTTATAGACTAACAGTATTATAACAAGCAATATTAATTATTATTATTCCCATTAATTCCCATATATTCCTGTTAATTCCCATGGAAAATTTCCAACTTTGAAAATTCCCAGAATTTTGCAACCCTATGCAGAGCACATGTCAGAAACTGAGAGGAAGTTTATATTTGAAAAGCAAAGATCCAGGATAGAGTTGTTTGTGCAACTCTTGGGATATATTTCATTTCAGTAATCTGAGGTTCCCAAAGCCAACTGAAGGACATTTGCTGTGGCCCGAGTCTGACCCATCCTGTAGCGTTGGCATGACTCTGTATAATTGTGCTGGCAGCCCCTCCCTCACTGTGAGTTTCACAGCTAATGGAATTCCACAAGCCGTTTGTCTTACCATCTGTCATTGCTGGGCAGCTTCCCTCTCCATGACTCTCACTGCAGAGCCTGTCTGCTCAGAGGCTTCCCAGGGAGCCAGATCAGACGTCCCCAGGGCTTAAAGTACCAACACACCCACAGGACCCTTGGCTTCCTCTAACTCTACCTCGCTGGGTCATCAAGGTCATCATGCTGTCACTGCCTGAGCGCCACCCCCCCCCCCCCCCCCTCCTTTCTGTGTCTCTCTGTGTATCTTTGTAATGGGGATACTATTCTTCATGAGGTTTAGATCAATAGTTAGATGAGGCAAAGGAGGGGGCCCACAGGGCTCAACAGATCTTCTCACAGGAACTCATTTCCCCCAAATCTCCCATTTATCATCCAGACATTAAATCAGACATCCATTGAGGGGCCAAAGCCTGTGCTTATTACTTTTTATTAGCACTGATCAAACATGAATACTTGTTAATGACCAACAAAAACCAGAGATGCAGAGACTTTGCCTTTTAGAAATAGGCAGCGAGAGAACAGATGTGCTGGAACAGCTCCATAGCAGCTTCTTATGGTGATTAGATATAGACACATAGTCACATATCTTTGGGAGCATTTGATTCATTGATGTTGACTTAGTGTTATCCCTTCACAACTAGAATGATGGAATCTATTAGCTGTGGCTAATCAGTGCGGAGCAGACCTAACCACTACAAGACATAACTCAGAGGCAGATGGATATGAAATTTGTGTTGCGTTTCTTAATTTGATACAAGCAAAGTTAAGCACATTTTTATAGGGAATGCACCGTGGCATGCCTTCTTTTGGAACTAGCTTAGGTGGTTAATATTCCACAGTGACTTGGAGATCATAGAGGAATGTGGGTCTGTTTTAAATTTGTGTTTGATAGGGGTTCCATTGCCATCACAATCTTGGAGAAGGGCGTTAAGCAAAATTGTCAAACTACAAACAGAGATGTAAAATGCATACTTTCGTGAATAGGAACAATGAAAAATATGTTTTGAGTACAGATTTAATGTTGCAGAAAAATTAAAAAATCTCCTAATCAACCCTTTTTGTTGCTTCACATGTGGGATGGTAATAGCAATATGATACAGATACACAGCTACGACTGTTAATGATTGAGCAAATATCTTGTAGCCTGCGCAGTGGTTTTGTGTCTATGTCTGTGTCAGTAGGAGGATGTTGATATTGGTCCCATGTGTCCTAAGTGATTAGCCTCTGCTTTACTGGCAGGGGCACATTATTTACAGGGCATGTGATATGGACCGTGCCAGAATGGCAAATGTGGCGCGTGGCAAGGAGACATTCTGTTTTGAAAGCAAATGACTTCCCTTTAAGCTGCTTGCTCCAATCAAGCATTGGATCAGAGGCCAAGAAGAGATGGCTTTGCCATCTTAGAGACTCAAAAGACCTGAAACCCTCTGTGGTGATTAAAGTGCTCTGTTTGCTCCTGGTTTTCTTTCAGCAGAACCAGTTTGTCCCGTGGCGGCATGTCAAAAAGTAAATTGCTGTAAGGGTCCTGAGGAGGACTTGGCTTTGGTGTTGGTTGTTTTCCTATAGAGTAGCCCCCAATGGAGTGGAAAGGAAGACTGTCTCCTGTTCCCGTCCTGTGGATGGCATCAATCCCTCTTCCATTCTCCGTCTCCTACGCATTCTCAAGTTTTCCAGTCAAATAAGAGGAGAAGCCCAACACTGAGGTTGCCTCTCAGGCAGGCAGATCCCTGGGGAAGCTGGTGAAGGGCTCTGAGCCCTGTGATTGATGGACCAGACCTTTCAATCGTCTTAGAAGAACAGCCTCTGGCCCGGGTGGTCTACAGAGAGATTTTACCAAATTAGCAACTAAAGATTTCTGTGCAGCTGAGGAACCCATCTGACTATAAACTCTCTCCGTTCTCAGCCTCCTGCCTCCTCTCTTTACTTTCTCTCATTTAGCATAAGCTGTCTTTTCATTTGAATACCCTCAGCAGGGCCCTGCATAGAGCAAAGTTAACTTTCATGTTTGACAGAGGGATTTATTCAGATCCAATTTAGGACAGCACCATCTATCTATCAAGAAGCTCCAAGGAATTTGAATTACACTTTCAGGTCAGGGAATTTAAGCAAATATTATTGAGCAGTTGCCAGTGGAATGCACAACACCATTCAGTGGAGACGGACAATAAATTAGTAAGGGGTGACAAAGTCTTTTGTTGAAAAGGGCTACATGGACACACAACAATTGGAAACTTCTGTCTGTACCCTTAGTGGATACAGACCAGTCTGGGTCTACAGTCTTTGTAACCAAGGGTGACACTAATGATGCACAGCTTAAGCTCACTCTTGCAAGCCACTGCCTGTGCAACTCCAACAAATGGCTGTAGAAACAAGCATGAGAACGGACACATAATTAAATCCTCTCAGAATACTGTAATTCTTAGCCTTTTTAAACAATAATTAAAATTACATGGCCAAGTTGTCACTGATTTTTAGTCCCGGGGCTTATCCTTTCTTGAGGTAAATGCTCAGAAGACATGGTTCTGTTTTTCTGGTACAGTAGCCCAGGATTCAGACACAACTACAGTGATTTATCAAACCTTGCTCAATATTACAAAAATAATTGATTAATCCAACAGCCAAGACTTTGTATCTTAAAATAAATGCTTCCTACAAAAGGCAGTCCGTATTTTCTGTACATAGTAGGGCTGTTGTCAACCTCTGTATGCTGGGCTGAGCAGCTGGTTTTTAAACCTTTCTGCAAACACATTGCCCTGAAGGAACAATAAAGATCTACTGAACTGAACTCTGATAACATTTTTAGATCCAAGACGCAAATGAGGAAATGTTAATTACAATCAGCCAAATGATATCCTTTATGATATCCCTGTGCAAATAAAGTTTTATGAACATTCACCGTAAATGTGTTTGGTATATGTGGAAACATGCCAACTTCACATCACTACTTAATGTCTGTGTGGTATGTCTTACATAATTAGGTCTTAAAGCTGCTCAATACTTTCACAACACCTCAAGCCGTTTTAAGACAAGCAGAGTTTTGAAATGAACTGTCTCTCAGATTCATGTTGAAGTTGTTACTGACTGCAGAGGTCCTCACCTCCCTGCTAATAAGCTTTATTGAGACACCCGAAACTCTCCCACTGGGCTTCCCTTGGCATGTGCGCCCTGCTGTCACTCAGGCCAGACTTTACCTGATCCCATCGCTGCAGGAGGGCGTGCCCACCACCCTACCACAACAGCTCATTACTCAGAAACTTTGAAAGGGGGATTAGGAGGGTGTGGAGGAAGATGAGAAGGTGGGCAGACAGAAACAGGGCCTTCGCTTTGACACAGTGCCCCCCTTTTCCCGTTGCCCCCTTCATGTTGACCCACTTCTGCTTTGTCAACCCTCAGGTACATTGACCCTGCCTGGTCCACTGGGTCACAGCAGGACCAAAACATAACTCAGCTTCCAGGACCGTGTTCCCCAAGCCTCTATGTGGCACACATTCCAGTCACTCCTGGGAAAATGACACAAACTCATGACTGATTGCTGCGTTGTATATTAATGGTAGATGTTTTCAGGATTGCTGTGTTGGTAGTCTATATCCACAACGTTCCACTTGCGAGATTGCTCCAATGCCGCCGAAAATTCTCACTCTTTTTAGACCGGATGTCCGGTACCTTCTGCTTACTTTGTGTTGGAATTTATTTATTTTTTTAAGATTATTTTTGGGAGCTTTATGATTTCTGAGGACTATGCTGCCCTACAAAGCCAAAATACCTTAACTCACCAGAATGTGGAACTGAGAAAAATTACTTTAAACTTATGTTGTTCAGCCAAATGAGTTGTAGGCAGGATATTGGAAATTTGGCAATACTTTGTTTTTTTAATTAAGTTATTTATCTATGTTAGGATGGCCACATAGCGGTTGGATAATGACAGCAGGAGACTTGAGGCAGAGGTACGGTGAAAATCAACAGGTGTTTATTTCCCCCACAATTGACACAAAAATGGAAGCCATGATCGTAACAAACAAACTGAGCACCACAATCTACATGAAAATTTTAAACTCAAACTCAACCTTTGACCCTTATTCGGAAGTTACTGTACTCTGCCTTTGCATTATCTACAAGATTATAAGGGGTCATGCAAAGGCAAAAGGCATTAACTTCCATTGTATCACTCGGTTGCTGATCACTAAATCAAATCAGGTTATTACGTTAATGATGACATCTACATAAAATCTAGTCATCATGGCACAATTATGCTTAGTATAATATAAACAAACCAATAATGTAAATTACAAGTAATTCATTTGTATTTGAAGGTCATAAAGTGGCTTTTCAACTCACATAGCATTAGCACCTACTGTATTTTATTACCCTATTCAATATTGTTGTATAGAATTGTAATAAAACAATACTATTTCTCATCTTATTTTATGGTAC
Organism: Gymnocephalus cernua; assembly: GCA_023631565.1. NCBI lineage: Eukaryota > Metazoa > Chordata > Actinopteri > Perciformes > Percidae > Gymnocephalus > Gymnocephalus cernua. Next base: position 9,486,346 of record CM042444.1, on the reverse strand, counting down.
AACTGGTATTCCTAATACTGTGGTCACTGAGTGTATTTGAGCCAGAATACAATCAGCATCATCATCAAGAATGAAGACGTGAACATAAAGATGGCATCATTCACGTGCATATTAAGTAGCCACATAGGTTTGTTTTGGTCTTATAATACCTCCATATACGTGCGTGCGTGCGTGCGTGCGTGCGTGCGTGCGTGCGTGCGTGCGTGCCAGCGTGCCAGCAGCGCGGGCATCACATTTACAGAGTACCTTAACTCAATTTGAGCATTCTGAAGCGCCATGAAACAAAGACAAAGAACCGTAACTGATGTTATGGTATTCTGCCTTGGCTTCTCTATGGCTTTTGAAGTTACAGCAAAGACGACACACAATTTTCTCCCCAAAACCATAAAATTGACTCAAGATATTTGTCCACATGATAAAGCAGATCTTTAATGTTTCAAAAATGACAATAACTAATTTTCGACCAAAATTGAGTTATGGTCTTTTCGCTTTGCACGGCAGTAGTTAACTGCTCCTCAGATCTCTGCAGGGTAAATCCAGACAGCTAGCTAGACTTTCTGTCCAATCTGAGTTTTCTGTTGAATGACTAAAACAACCTTTGAACGTACACATGTTCCACCAAAACAAGTCCCTTCCCGAGGCTATTTTGCAGAGGTGCTGTTGCTCCATCCGGTGCTTATACTGGTTTTCTGGAGCTTTGGTCACAAACACAGAGCAACTTTTCTCCCTTTCCCAGCGCACTCTGCCAGTGGACAAGTTGTGTTGTCTTTGCTGGCAGGGCTGTGACTGTAGTTTCTTGCATGTGTCACCTCTGTTTTCAACCCTTCGTCGCTGTGGCAGCAAGCTCAAAGCAATCCCGTACTTTGGTAAAATATAATTTTTTTTCTGGCCATGGTGTAAACCAAACCCAAACATTGTCATCACTGTCATTTGTTCCTGTTTTCTGTGAGCGGGAAATGATGAATGCCATGATTTCTCTCCAAGTTTACTCTCATTGGATGAAGATTAAAATGAATGTGAAATCGTATTCCGCCATTATATATATATTTTAAAACATCAAGTTTCTTATTTTGGAAAAGTAAAATTCCTATTCAATTTCATGAATTTGAAAAGCCAGCTTTAGCTGAGACATAAACCTTGTTGTACATATGCCACCAAATAGCTTTTTGAAATCTTGGCAGAAACAACTTTTTTTCCAGTGCGTTTATGTATTAAACAGAAACATGGCTATCATAATCAGGAAGCAATACTGTAAAAAAAATTAAAAGTTCTACCATCATTGCTTTAAGCTGTCTGATTTGTGACTGTAATCTGAATAGACTGTAACAGTGAGAAACAATTCCGTCATGCTAATAAGCATGGCGTTATTCTTTCTTCACCCAAACACACATTTTTCCCTCCAAAATCAGAGGTTGGATCATCTCCTTTCAACACGATATGAAGCAAAATTCTTCATCTTAGTTTATGTCATGGAAAGATCTGCTGCCAATAATCACCCCTGTCTCTGTTTATAAACATATATAACCTCATACACACCCGCTCTCTCTCTGTCTAACACACAGACACACTCAAACACAAACAGAGACTTTCTTTTTGCCATGTGATAGTCACATTGACCTCTCTGTACATTTAATGGAGCATGGTGGGGCTTGACTGTGTTCCGAATGAGTAATGACATAATGATTTCAGCCCTCTGTCACTATGGCCAAACTGGGTTATTTACTACAGTATGTCTGTGAACCTCTATGTACACACCTGAAGCACACACCATATGATTTTTATTGCCTTGGCAAAACAAGCAAAAAGAAGTTTTGAGCCAATCACCTTCCTGTGAGCCGTACATTAATCGTCCTTCCTAGTGTGTGCACAGTTAAAGTGTTAGTCTCTTGTATAAGTAGATTTGCACTGTAGTTGATGATAAAGGTCAGGGCTGTCACGTAGGCTTCCTCAACATATTTATGATGTAAGCACTTCCTTCATTTGTCCCTAGGGGTTGAGGAGAGTTATAGGTAATATGATTATAAATGACGTAGACTGTTATCCTTACATTCTGCTGGATGGCAATGCTGTCTTATAAATGCGGTTGATGGGGATCCATTTCCATACACACACTCTGGAGTCCCACGAGGCCCAGCTGTGGGTCCCCTCATTTTTCCTCTTGCCAAGATGCTCACATCTGTAAGTTATATGGTCCCCCCCCAAAGCCCATCTCTTCTTCTCCCTCTGCAATGAATGCAATGCTTTGTGACAGAGAGGCTTGGCACTGTTAGGTCAATTTTGCTCTTCTAAAGCTTTGCTTTCTCTTTCTGCAGCATATGCAGTAATTGCAAATGGACAAGTGGAATGTTCCAAAGGTTTTAAACGGATGAATCTCACACACTGTCAAGGTAAGCTATAAAATATGTTGAAGAATGTGTATGTAGTTTTCTGAATGTTATCATGTGATTTACCCCACTGCATATTTTAATAGGTTGTTTAATAAGCTGCTTATTTATTACCTATAACAAAAACATAAAACATTAAATATAATGGCATGAATGTGATAAAAACTTACTGCCCATATGTTTCCATACTTACATGGACCCCTGGGGACCTCTATAAAAGTATTCCTTGCTGTTTTTTGTCTGGCCCCTATGGGAACCAGGTCAAGGTTACAATTAGCTTTGGTCCAGGGTCAGAGTTCAGCAGCCAATAAGCACTTGGAGCTGCTGTTTTAATTGGTCTTTGGGGTTCTGAGTGGAGAATGGTACGACTGGCTGCGATTATGGTAAATGTGGTACTCTGAGTATTTGGAAGGGAGCTTTATTTGCAGACCTGTTTACTTCCCTATTATTTATGCCAACAGAAGAAATGCTGTATAACTGCCAGCTCACCCAGCCATCTGTACTGTATGTTAAAACAAATAGTTCCTGAGCATACACTGTTTTCCTTTATCGTAGCATCCTCAAGGTGTCTAGTTGTTCACGAAGCCACAAAACCACCCACATTGTCAACTCTGTAGACACTCTTCCACTAGAGAATTCAGACTATTTATGTTTGTTGCTGCTGTTAGTGTACAGCACCGGAATCAGTCAACATGAACAAATAAACCTTGGCTGAAAGACACGGGAATACGAGACACTTTCAATAACAAAATGCCGCTTTTCTGACAGTCCACTGGAGCTGTGTCAATGACTTGATTAATGGTGTCATAATCCAAAGGCCAATGCTTACTGAAGTCTATAGAGAGCAACAACACAACGGTCCAATGGACAGCTTTGACTCCATCTATAACAGGCCTCATCCACTGGTTCAACAAGTTCAACATTATTTTCTGATCTTCACAGGACACTACTATTGGCCCATTAATGTTTTCAGGTAATGATTGAGATGGAAAACATATTTTAATAAAAAAGACCTGTGGACAAGGACACACTTCTTTTCCAATAGTGTGTCAACTACTCCACTAACGTGGAAATTTATCTTTTTTATTATTCATGCTTTTTTCGTGATTGTTTCAAGATGTTTCCTCCCTTTCAGTTGCTCATTTCCTGAGTTCCAAAAAAGCAAAGCTGACAGTTACCCACAATATTTATAAATAAGTGCTTTAAAGTCTCTGTCCCATTCAGCTGCTGCTCCATTCTCAAAAAATATTAATAAATCAGGTCTCGCAGCAACTGCTGAAGAGGCAAAAACCTGCTTTTTCTGGGATTTTGTCATTATTATCGGGATGGTGTCCAGCTTGCCAAACTGGGGGTCCTCGTCCAGTCCGGTTTGCAGCGTATTTTATTGGAACAGAGCAGAGCTTGTCTCATATTCGGTAATAGGCATGATTTACTGCTTGCAGTCCTCTGACCCTCCAATGACGCCACGATATGATAAGATGCCCCATCAAACCACACACTGCTCTCTGACTTCAGAGATGATTCCTTATCTTCAGAGCTGCTTCCCAGAACTTAGGTCAGCTGAATTGGTCATTTGTAACTGTGCTTGTTAGATGAAAGGCACACATGCGGGTGCAGTCTCTGTTGTGCGTGGTAAACCAGGTCATATTACCCATAGACCACTTCAAAGAAGTGATGATGGAAGTCTTACATAACTCTTTTGACATTTTGGATCAACTTAATAAAATAAGAACTAATAACAATTTTTAAACACTGACATTTAACATTTATCATATTGAATACTGCCTGGGGTAATCAGGTTGAGACCTCGATATATTAGGTTGTACAGCAGGAATTTGCCTGCTTTGGCTGTATTTTGAGAATGCGCATTCCCTCTATTCACAGTTTCTGAATGGATGCATTTCTGGCCCCATAAGTTATGTCTGGTTTGAGACTTCCGAAGTAGTCATATAGTACTCCCTTTAGCCATAACGGCCAATTCATAGCAAGTGAGAATGCTGCTAATTTCCTTTACTGTGTCCATAAATAATTCTTCCGGTGTTTATGGGAGTATTGGTTTTTCCAGAAGTTAAGAGTGGCCAAGGTCAAGTAAGGTCGCAGCAGATTGGCTGACATTTGTATGCAGAGTTTGGAAACTTCTTAGATGTATTGCAATCATCAATATATGTATCATTATACAATAAAAACAACCATGATAAAAGCTGCTGATGGACACATACAAGGAGTATTTGTCAATGAGAGCAACCAAGCATAGATTCAAAATACATGTTGAGATTAGTGCTGGTCATGACAAGTTGTCATGGAAGTCAGTTTCAATCCCAATCAACCCACCAGCAGACTGTAACAATAGCACTAATCTGGGACTCAACCGAACCATGGATTAAAGACCCCATGTGATGAAGGCTGAGCCCAACGCTGACCTGAACTCTGACCAGATAGCATGCTGCTTAAACTAAACTCCCACAGTACCTGTATAAGAATATTGTTGCTCCTAGCTCTGTAGAGCGTGTATATCAGCACAGGCAGGCGTGACATCTGTGGTGCTTCATTATCTTCACAGTATGTGCCATATCCCGCTCATCCAAACAGGACGCTTTTGCTAACAGAGGCTTGTTTACATTGTCATAACATAGAGGCTGGAGCCTTTGGCATTATAAAGCCAGCTTCAGCTTTAGAAGCAGTTTCTCCTAAGAGAGATATAAAGGTACAAAGAGAAATGGAAACACAAAGGGCAACAGAGATAGAAAAGAAGATCAAGGAACAAACAACAAAAAGAACATTGTGGCATTCGTTGGATTTGCTTCAATCCACCAAATTTATCAGCCTCAATCCCTTGTAAACTAACTTTTTCCAGCAGGAAGCAAAACAACAAAACAAGAGCAGATTAATTAGAAATGGGAAAATCTGTGGTGGCAGGCTGTCGGGTTCCAGTTGTCAAAGCAATGGGAAAAGACCTAATGATGTACTCTTTGTTTAACACGGTAGAACAACAAACTTTGCCTGGTCCTAGTGTGATCACATGACTAAGCGCCTGAAATATGTCCCCCTGTGCTCCTGGCTGGCACATTAACTGGCTTGCTTGCCTCTATTTGGCTTAGTGACTCAGGAACTGTTGGAGCAATAAACAAACTCCATTAGCCACTGTCTCACTCCAGCACATGGTTCAGGCCAGACAGGGGGAAAAACCTCTTTAAGACTTTCACTCATTGACGTAAGCGAAGGATGCTGTGACCTTATTGGACACTGTCAAGGAAAGATGCTGAGGAAGATGATAATCTAAAACATGTTTCTGTTTCCTCTGTGTGACGGTCCAGATTTCAAAGTTAAGCTTACCTCAGCCTTGAGAGTTTATAATATCTTTCAGTCAGAAGGATACATGATTGAGTATATTCTGCTTTACAGTGGTCAAATTGTTTCCTTCATGTCATCACTCCTCCTTGCTTTCACACAATTGTGAAACCTGAAAGTTTTCATATTTCATCACCTCCCAGCAGCTGTTTTATTTATTTATTTATTTTTTCTATCTATTGCAATGTTTTGTTACCTTTCAAGTTTTAAATGATTTCTAAAGCCTTACATCATCTCTGCTGGTCTGCAAGCAGAGTACTCTGTATACTCAATGTGAAATGCAATACACAAAATCTGATATCGAACTTGTACCCATTTTGGTTGAGGGGTTTATTGTGAGTTCCAAAGAAAGTTCTTGTCAGAGGAAAAACATGTCTGGTGATGTTTCTATAATGAGAATTGAGTCCATGACTTACGTACCGCATATTTCACAGACATCAATGAGTGCCTGTTGCCTGGGCTCTGTAAGAACGCTGAATGTCTCAACACCAAAGGAAGCTACAGGTGCACGTGTAAACCAGGCTTCATGTTAGACGCTGACAGGAGCCACTGTGTCTGTAAGTATCGTAGCACATCATTTAGGCTGTGGCCACTGTGGCCATTCTTTCATGTATTGCATTTGAATAAGATGGACTTCTCTCCCCAGCGGACAAGGCTGTGTCTGACCAGAGGGCATTCTGCTACCGATCTTTGTCAGCAAGTGCATGCTCTCTGCCGCTTGCTCAACACATCACCAAGCAGATCTGTTGCTGCAGCCGAGTGGGCAAGGCCTGGGGCCCTTTGTGTGATCGCTGTCCTTTGCCAGGATCAGGTACAGCCACCAAAAGTGACCCTGCTGCTGCTTCATGTGTCTTGAGTTCTCCTTTACAACTCATAAACTGTTTAAACCCAAGACTTATCTCCTTGTCCATCTGCAAGCTAAACCTTCCATTTCTGGTTTTACTGTACCGGTACTTGCTGAAAAACGATTCGCTGGGTTAAACACTTTTGCAGATATGAAATGTCACATGTAATCTTATGCAAAGGCTAGCAGTGGTAGTGAAAGCCCAGGCAATGAATATTTACCACTTCGTCACCATTCTGCTTTTTGCCAGGCTTGTAAACTAGTTCAAAATAACCACATGTGTTTGGAGTGGAAAAGCACCAAAAACATAACAGTTTTCATATTTTGGAGGCTGCATAATAGTGGAAGTCAGTCTTGTGTTATCACTTCAACCCTCAAGAGAGAAACCCCACTAATAGGCCGGCAAAGCTTCACAGCAGAAATAAACAGCTTGGCCAAGTGAAACATGGGAAGTAGTTGTCATCTTTCTTTTTTGTTCCATACCGATCTAATCTTCAAAGTCTCAAACAGGCTGGTTTTATGGAGTGTCTGTACTGGCCAGTGATTCATGGGGATTGTCATAGATCAGATATCACACAGACCTCCATGGTGTTGCTCAGCCAGCACCGACACAGTATACAGACACAGCCTCTGATTATTTTGAACGCTGGCTTTTGTATGGCCTGACAAGCTGTTTGAGCCATGTTCTGAACCAAGCAGCCAGGCCCATGACTTGTGACTTGGTAACAGGAGCCCGTTTACTATCATTCCATATTTACTGCAGTTCCTCTGATGTGGCTCCTGATCATATATAGCCCCATTTCCCTCCACTTTAAATTCATCATTCAGTAGCCTATCGTATCCACGTTTCCTGCATTTACAGCAACCACATATCTGTCATTACTCATATCTCTATTCCAGACTCTTTTGGCCTAGAGTTGCTGGTTTTTAGGTCAGGTAGGGGACACAGTGCTTCTCACTTGTAATGGATTCACCATTGCTGAGGTTTGTTGGGCTCTGACACAAAGAGGTGCAGTTTCCCTCCTTTTATCTAGCCAGCCAATCCTCCATTAGCCTCTCACTCACACGCCTCTACACCAAAGAGTTCAAAGGTCGGTCAGAATTACATGATCCTCTACTTCCCCTACTGGCATGGCTGTGCTTGTTTGAGTGGGCAGTTACCCCCCCCCCCAATCTTTCTAAATCCCCTTGCTAGTAGCCCTCTGTGACAGCTGTCACTGGTCTGCCAGCTAGCTAGGTCTACAGCAATAGCCAAAATCCAACCCCCTCGTTCAAAGCACAGCAAGCTATACATAACAGTATTACGTGGATAGCTTGTGGTATTGCTGTGAATATCAAACAGAAATATGAGCCACAATTACACTCTGGCTCATTGTCTGCTGCTATGTGTTTCCTGCCCCGCAGACCATTTCAAGGAGATCTGCCCAGCTGGTCACGGATACACCTATTCACGCTCTGATGTGCAGATTTCGCTCAGACAGCTGGAGGAAGATGATCTGCAGAGCACAGGAGTCTCATGGGAGGAGCAGAGCCCCACTTTCCCTCAGCCTCCATCCATCCAGCCTTGGCTGCTGCCGCCTAGCAGGCCACACTACCCCAGCTATCCACAGACGCCACAAGTACCCCAATACCCTGAGTACCCTGAGACACCACAAGGACCCGGGTACCCTCTGACTCCACAGCAGCCTCTCCATCCCTCTCACCCAGCCAGAGAGACACCTAAACATTCGGAAGGTGAGAATAAAATGTTTGGTACATTAAATCTCTGCCAAGTTGACTTTAAAGTTGGTAAATGTTTACTCTGAATGGTAAAGAGATGAATAGTTGCTGCTGCTGAATGTTCTGTACATATGCACTTAGGCCTTGGAGTTATCCAAACATGGTATTCACTTTTACCACAACCCATGGCATAAACAAGGTAGGGCAGCTGAGTAATACACAATATGATTTTTTCTCTACCGGATGCAAAATCAACAGGATGTTTTGATCCCCATAAATAAATGAATGCTTGATCCAACATCGAACATATTTGGAGTAGTAGTACTCATGTCCCCCATCCATCAAAGGGAAACCCCTCTGAGCATCACAGCAATGTACACAAGTAATCCACACTGGCCATACATCGAAATCCTCAGGCTTTACTGTTAATGTATCTTCCTGATTTAATGTGAGATACTTTATTGGCAGAGCTATGACATTTTGATTTATAGGAGGAGACAATTCTGTAAATATTTAGGGATTTTTGTCTTCATTATCAGAGATATCCATTTCCTTGTCTCTGTTTGCATTTTCTCTTTGGCCTGTAGGCTGCACTACTTTTCTGATACAACGTTCTCTGTCTGGCTTAGAGGATGTGCCATAAGCTTTGTTTTATTGGAAAGAAAGACTTCCAAAGCTCTAAGTCAAGTGCCTAAAGAGACCATGGGCTGTTGTGTATGTTGTGTGTACTCAGTAATGGTACTTGTTAATATGAACAGAATATCAACTTTTTGCTACTGATAAACTTTTCCTCTTCTTTCTGTCTCGTGGCAGATGTGGAAATTCTGAGCCTGGTAAGTTATATCACTGCGTAAACCTCTTGGCACATACTTTTGAAATGTTTATCTTAGAGCGATATGCTCTAGCTATCTCAGCTGAAGGGTTTGCTATGATTATGTAACTTATTCAGACCACATTTTGGTAGATACACACAGCTAATTAGCGCAGAATATGACAACTAAAGCAGATACACTGTATGAACACGAATATGGTGATCAAATGTAACCAACATCTTTGACATTAAATATTTGCTTGTTTTCTAGCCAGCTGTTGTGACTGACTCACCACTGAAATATCCAGGTATTTGTCTCTTGGCTTTACTTATACAGATCATACAACACTACTTGTTCAACTTTAACAAGTGCCTCAACTCTGTTGTTTAATGCCCCTTGTGGTTCATCTCAAAGCTCAATGGCCAATAGTAGTTTCAGTCAGGCACACACACACGTGATGTGTTTTCTATAAATTGCTCACTCCTGCACAGCGGTGGCAGTCTCAATCCTGCTCTGCCCTCACGCCAGCGAAAACATTGACATTAAAGTCTGAAGGTTGACTACATTCAATGAGTCTACTTGATTTATTTTGGTCGTTGTACTGTTTTTAGCCTGGAGAAAAGAGTAGATCATTTTTTTATAGCTGCCCAGTGAGTGACAGCTGAGGCAGTAGTGGTTGAGAAAACAAGCCGAGTCTCGTTTAGCTTGTAGAGAATGAGAATTTACTATGTGTCACAGTGTTAGCGGTTCACTATGTTTGCACTCACCCAGTCTCGATCCTTCTTCACAGAGACTTCTCCAGACTCCTCCATCATCAGGCCAGATTCAAAGGACACAACCCACACATACTCAGTCACAGGTAAATCATACTTTAGTAAATAAAACACTCTCTTGAAACACTGGATCTAAAATCACCAGTACCTAACTGGCAGGTGGTTATGGAGCTGTAGGACAATCATGCTCTGAGTCAGCTGCTGGCAGACAGCAGCACATCTCATAAGACATTTTTTCAGGCTTACCCAGAGTTAAGCCGAAGAGAGCTTGTATTATGCTTTTATTTGACCCCTTTTCTCAGAGCCAATTTGGCAGGGCGAGAAACCAAGACTGTGTGTGGAAGGGAAAGCTATTCGGAGCCGACAGTGACCAGATTTATGAAAAATGGAAGATGGGTGGATGACGGGGTTAAAGTGTGTTTGGGTGACAGAGAGAGTGAGCATCAGGGTGATAGGGAGGAGAATTTACAGTAATCCTATGGAGAAAGACATACTGTACTGTAGTGGGATTTTCCCTCCTTAACAGACACAAGGGCCCAGTTCACTGTCTGTTTTACCACCGTCCATTTGGACAGAAAAATACAAGAAAAACACTAACTTCAGGCTCTACTGTGCATGTCCTGCTGCTCGCCTATTGTAAGAGCTCTGTACCACATGTTAGAACACTACAGTGCTGTAAAACCTGTCCTCTCATCCAAGACCTCACCTATAAAACAGCAAGTCGGATTCCCGTGGAAAACAACATGTGTTAGTAGAATGCAGTTTTTTTTTACTTTTTACAGTGTCTGTAACGTTACATAACCCTTAGGTCAAAAATATTGTTGTCTGCCTTCTGAGTAATAACTGTGCACATCTCTGTGGCTTTTTTGAGGTATTGACAAGTGTGCCACCACCCCCTCCATATGTGGCCATGGGAAATGCATTCCTGTGCAGACCGGCTACACCTGCCACTGTGAGCCAGGATTCAAGCTCAGTGCACTGCAGACCAACTGCATTGGTAAGCAACAATGGGAGAGAGAGGGTGATAGAGGGAGACAGACAGGGGTAATGGTGGAACACTCAAAGAGAAGGAGGGGCACACAAACACACACATGCTGACACCAGAGGCCCCAGCAGCTCTGTATATTATCATCTCTGTGCAAGCAAGTCCTTAACACCAAACATTACACGGCACAGAAGCCTTGAGAAATGAAGCGGGCCAAAATGAAAGGAATCCGTTTGTTTATGTTGACCTGTTCTGTGATGCCTGACAACAGCGTAAAGGCCATCCAAAGAGCTGCCACAGAGTTTTGATCCCTTACCTCACAGTGAAGGCCTTGGCCGCAGACTCTGCTCTACTCGGCTGGGCTCAGGCCCATCACTAAGGAATTCCTGTGCAGTAGAGGAGCTCCAAAGTCAGGCCTTGGAAAGTGTACAGTCTCTGCTGGTGAAATGGAACTGCAATGTAATGTCACATTTGATCTCTTGTTTTCACTTTCTCTGTTTTTACTTTCTTTCCCTGTCTCCCACTGTAGATGTGAATGAGTGTGACGAGGACCCATGTGAAGGGAAGGGCCGCTGTATGAACAACTATGGCTCCTATACCTGTCAATGCCACAGTGGCTATAGCCAGGTGATCACCCAGAACAGGAAGTTCTGTCAAGGTGAGACACAGCCCAAATGACAGCAGGAGACATAATGTTTCCAATGGATGAAAGCCACTGTTAGCTTTCGACTCTCTGTTAGAGCACCTCAAGTTCTTGTCTGTCAGCGCTGTTCATTTAAAAAGCATCATGCACTAATTAATGCTGTGGAACACAATAGTCACTTTCTTTTCCATTCTCCTGGTTTTTATTTAAACTGGCAGACATTAATGAGTGCAGCATGCCCAACAAGTGCCAGAACGGTGAATGCGTCAACACAGAGGGATCTTACACCTGTGAATGCAACAGTGGCTTTGCCAAGTCTTGGAGAGGCCAGTGCGAAGGTGACATGCATGCATGAACACGCACATACGCACACATAAAGTTCACACAACGGCACAATGCTAGCCAGGCCTATTTGTTTGCTGCCATGAGTTTATGTGTAGCCCGGTAACTTTAGGTTACTGAATGTAACCCCGGTTCTTTGATAACAGAGTGAGGTGTTTCACTGTGGGAATCTCCTCGGCACGACCAACTATGGAAGCTCCAATGACATCACGTCTGTCCGTGACAGACAGGTCAAACTGTGCTAGGGCCACGCCCCCTCATGTAATCATAGTCGACTAGCTCCTTACAAATCATTCCAGATAGGTTTCTTTCCATGTCTCTGCAAGGAGGGACGTGTTAATGAAACACCTCACTCTGTTATCAAAGAACCTGGGTTACGTTGAGTAACCTGAAGTTCTTTTTCTAACTTTGTTCGATGTTTCACTATGGGAGATATAGACCACTCCCGGATTGCAGCCAAAATCATATTGAACCGAGAGTCACACTGACCCCGGCGCCGTAGCCTCCAACACAGCCTGTGCCAAGGACAGTCCGGAAGCATCCAGCCTGTAAAAACTCACAAAAGTGTGAGGTGTAGCCCAGTGCCGCCGCACAAATTTCCTTCACTGACACACCCCTGAAAAGAGCCCATGAAGTGGCCATGCCCCTTGTGGAATGAGCTGTCAGGCCCTGGGGGGCCTGCAAACCTTTACACTCATAGGCCAATGATATCGCCTCGACAATCCAGTGGGACAGCCTCTGGCGGGACAATGGTTTGCCCTTATGGGGAGTAGCCCAGGACACGAATAGCTGATCCGCTTTTCTGAACCCAGCCGTCCGACTCACATACATGTGCAGAGCCCGGATAGGGCATAACATATGAAGTCTTTGCTCCTCTCCTGAGGAGAAAGGAGGCGGGTGAAAAGCCAAGAGCTCCACTGAGGGACACCTGTAGGCTGACTCCACTACCTTAGGCACAAAGGCTGGGTTGGGCCGCAAACAGACACGGGCACGGTCTGTCGTGGACAGACGTGGTGTCATTGGAGCTTCCATAGTTGGTTACGCCGAGGCGATTCCCATAGTGAAACACCGAACAAAGTTAGAAAAAGAACAAAGCACATGTATTTTCCTCTAATCAAAGCCAGGAAGAAAACTATGTACAGTTTGTGACAGAGGGATTGTGTGTTTGTATATATTAGCATTTGTGACATACCACCCTCTTTCTTCCATGCATGTGCACATTGTTTTAGTAACAACTAATTAAAATGATTATTTTCATGTCCCACCATCTCCCTGAGCAGATGTAGATGAGTGCAGAGATCCCAGCTCCTGTCCCAATGGTGTCTGCGTCAATACTCCCGGCTCCTTCCAGTGCCAGACCTGCGGCCTGGGGTTCAGGCCTGTCAATGAAAGATGTGTGGGTAAGAAAATCCCACACCCCATCATAGCAGCAGCACCACCACCACTACCCAAACTCCTACGGGTGTTTTCGACCACTGCATGGAAAGAAGCTGGGTTTCCCTCTTACACTGTTAAAGCTTCCTGTATTAGGTAACATTTACGTAGACGAATGCTGCTGCTCCTAGTTGGCATCACCAAAAATAACCGAAGTGTCATGGCAACAGGCCGTGCCGTTAATAACTTGCTGACAGCTTATGATGCAGTACAGTTCACCAAATAGCACAAGCTGAATTAGTTTGACTTAATTGCGGCTTTTTGCTCCAAGGGACACTCTGACTGCTGATGTGCATGAAAATTATATAAAATAAGACTTTATATTGTATTTCTTTAAGTGAACTGTGGACCACTAGTGGGCCCACACGACAACCCAAAACCACAGTGATGATGGCTATATTGTGTGGGCCTCTCTCTTCATTCAGTTTTTCCACGTACGATATATTAATTCCTCCACCCAGCAGCCTCTGCATATCCCCAATATTGTTTAAACACATTCACCGTGTTATTGCTGATCTTTTGATATCACTGGCCCCTGTAAAAAGATTGTTTAAAATACTTCAAATTGGGAGAGTCCAAATATTTTTTCTTGGCTACAGCCTTGAACAAACAGCGTATTATTGTTGGAGAGCTCTGGCCACTGTACTGTTGGGCCCAGCGGAGGCTTTATTACCGCTGCTGGGCTAGGTGAGAGGACCGAGCAGTCACAGGAGATGTATGAGAAGGTCAAAGGGTCAATTCCCCACTGCGAAGAGGTCCTGACACGCAAACAAATTCTCTCACTCACCCATAGTTTTGTCTGTGGTCTGCTGTAAAACTCAGACTGTGGATTATTATATTTCAATACACAAATGCCCAACAAATTACATTTGGTCTGTGTTGTGTTTAAGCTAGCACGCTAGCAGCTCCCAACCTGAAAGTGGCCTTGTTACATAAGAGCCTGACTGGTGTTACTTACCACATCCCCTGTCTGTGACCTTGCACCCCTCTAATTTGTTTGGAAACCTAAGCTCCTGGAGTGAGTATTCCAGAAATCTGAAAAGCTGATAGACAGAATGAGGATGGAAAATATGGAAATTAACTTTAGTAGTAATTTGGAGTTCTTTTTAATCGATTTCTCAGTGAGTCTGACAACTGATGCCCTCGTGTAAACTCTCATGATTCCCTTGCCTCCAAAGAAAACACTAACTTCAGCTACTTTCTGTTTGCAAGTCCACTAATGTTATTCATTCTGTGTTTAAATCAGTGGCATATAAATAGCAACCGAGAGGAAACCTTTAAATGAGGGATTACATTGGAGGTAAATATTTTTACTCCAAAAATCCACCCAGGCAGTGCTAACAGGCCCACAGTATAGGTCTGGCGCTGTGAGAGTCACATAAAACAGGCAATGTGAGTGCCGGGTTTACAGTATTTGCTTCAGTCAATTGACAGTAGCAGAGTGGTTTGGGCTCAATTGGCCGAATCGTGGATAAGCCTAATTGCTGGTGTGATAGAGAAAACCATTCCCTTGTCAGGGCTTATCGCAGAGGCCTGAGAGATGCCGGATGATTGCAGAAACAAAGCATTGGGCCATACTGACAGACATCTGGCAGTGCCCACTGCTAGGCAAACAAAACCTAGTCTGTGACTCTCTCGCAGTGTTTTCACTGTGTGGCTCTCTGTTTCAGCATCTCTATCACATCCTCTCTCCACCTCCTTTGCAGACAAATACGTTTCCTTCCTCTCCCCCTTTTCTCTTCCTCTTTTATTGTCTCTTTCTCTTACAGTCACATCATCAGAGTTTCTCTCCCCACACCATCACCTAAGCTGAAAAATTGCCATTGTTAACACTTGATAAATTCCACTATAAAACATTATTTCAGCATGAGGTTTTCCACAAATATAATTCCTGGGTTAACTGTTCTGAGTCCCAAAGTGGAAAACACAGCTCCTGCTGCAAATAGTAAAAGGCCTTTGTGAATAAGGTTTGGGCACTGATGTAATTTAATGACTGCTGTTTTACAGTCATTTTGCACACTAAATATGCTGTAACTGTTTCCCCTTTACCAATACAACCCTTATTTTTTATACACGTCTTTGTTTTTATTTTTTGTATCTTATTATATTTTTTTTCATGTTAAATGGTCAGTATACCCAAATTACAAAAATAACACATTTTCTTATTTACTTATCTATCTAGCCATGCACATAGTAATTTATAGATATACATTTTACTTTGGGGTTTCTGCTACCTATACAATGGAGTGAAATGGAATTTTGTTTTTGGATTTTACAACATTGAGAATTTCACTTAGAAAACTCAGCAGCAATGTTTCTTTCGCTGTAAAGACTTCATTGGAACTACTTTCTACCACAGAATCAGTCTCTAATAAAACTAACAACCATTTGTCTCGATTATGCAGAGTACCTGGGACATACTGGAAAAGACATGTTGCTGTTGAATGCTTTAAGTGTCATTTTTCAATGCTGTGAGCACCACAACTGAAATCTCATTTATTTTCATTGTACTGGGGTGGCGGCAGAAAATCTCAGAGGTAGATTAAGGGGTACTTTGAATTTGGGTAAACTGATTTTTTAATCACACAGTGTTCTTCTCATAGATGTTATATTTTTTTCGGACTTCTTCTGTCCTCAGATGTAAACGAGTGCTTGAACCAAACAGTGTGCAGTCGTGGTAGGTGTGTCAACACCGAGGGCTCCTATAGGTGCAACTGTTTCCAAGGTTACAAGCTCTCACCAGACCACGTTTGCCAAGGTAACTGTCAGTCCGAAGGTCAATCAGACATTATTAACGTCCCATGTAAAAGAAACAGCTCTCTGAATTTTCCACAGTGCTACTACAGAAGCGTTGCGGCACCATTGAAGTTTTATAATAAAAAGCTACGAAGAGTTAGCGGTTGTCTTTTTTTTCTGAGCCCCCCTTTTTTACTTTGTTTCTTTCCTCCAGATGTGGATGAGTGTGTGCTCCCTGGAGTTTGTCTCCACGGCCGCTGTGTCAATCTGGACGGCACCCATAAATGCACCTGTAACCATGGTTACCAAGTCACCTCAGACAGCAAAGCCTGTGAAGGTCTGCAAAGGATTATCTAGAGTTGTTGGGCGTATCACTGCATACTTCTCAGCTTGTGGAGCTCTCTCAACAGCAGAATAATGTCTGCAAATTGTTTCTTTTTGTTAGATGTCAATGAGTGCGCAACTGGTAATGTGTGCCCTACGGGAATTTGCATCAACACTGCAGGTTCCTACACTTGCCAGAACTGCAGGCCTGGGTTTGGACCATCTGCTGATGGACTGACATGTGAAGGTATGAAATCCACTGTTTAATGATTTACACTAAACTGCAGTTTTGGACAAACACTGGTCAACGGTGATGATTTGTCTGCCCAGTTGTGGTGAATTTGTTTTTTGTGTTTCCAGATGTGAATGAGTGTGCCCAGGATGACTTGTGTCTTGGTGGGGTGTGTGCCAACACGGAGGGATCCTACTCCTGTACCAGATGTAAGGCTGGCTACAGAGTGTCTCAAGACCGGCAGCGGTGTGAAGGTAAACTCAATCCTCAGCTATGCTCCTCACTCAGTAAAAACCATTAGTGCTGTTACGACAGTTGAAGACTTACTCAACACATCTGGGAAGGTTGTCAGCTCACCATTAAAACTCCTGTGCAACTGAATTCCCTCCCCATATTATTCAGTATTTATAGTGATTATAGTGTTCAATTAATGTCTGTGCTGGTGTGCATGTGTTTTGCCCAGATGTTGACGAGTGCCAGTCTCTGTCTACCTGTGCCAATGGGATCTGTCTAAACTCGGAAGGCTCTTACACCTGTGAGAACTGCCCTACAGGGTACAGGGTATCATATGACGGGGAGCTCTGTGAAGGTTGGTTTGTTCAACACAAAATTAACCAAATGAACTCCTGCAAAACGCCATATATATATTATTCAGCCTGAAAGAACTAACACTGTTGGGGTTAGTGGTCCTTGTCTATCATCAGGAGTTTTGGTCTTTTTTCTTGGCTGTAGAAACGCCCTGTACTGCAGTGAATGTCTTAACTGTCTGTGTTGTTTTCACGCCAGATATTGACGAGTGTGTGCTGCCCACTACATGCCCCCAGGGAACATGTACAAACACAGAGGGTTCCTTCACATGTATTGTCTGTCAACCTGGTTTCAGAGTATCTGAGGATGGACAACAGTGTGATGGTGAGGCTTTTGGCTGTTTGTGCAGGAATGTTGTGTTTGTATATTTGTGCACAGGTGTGTCTCTTGTATTCATGCCAGACCTTGCCTTAATACCAAACAAAACCTCGCTTGAGGGTGAATGTGCCAGCTCTGTTGAACATGTTTCCCAGCTGTTTTAGGCTGTAAATAGGCAGCATCAGTTATGACAGCTTGGACCCCAAAGCCCCATCATCTGAGCCCAAAAATACTCCTTCTAGACATCACATCATAGCTGGATCCTGGACCCCTCCGCCTCTGGCACCGCTCATCTGATCCTTGCTCAACACAATGAGACACCAGCCCTCAAATAGAGCAAGATGATGTCAGGCAAATGTTCTGCAGATAGCTCAGCTGAAAGGATAGAGGTGTCGACATTTGTAATTCCTAGTTCCAGTGATTACCGATCTAACTGATTACAACTGGCGGGCTTTATTTATTTGAAGCCAGAGATGGTAATCTGTTCTATGATGTGTCTATGTATTTGTGTCCAGATGTGGATGAGTGCTTGGTGGCTAACGTGTGCCTGGCCCAGCTGTGCTTGAACACCCCAGGATCCTACACCTGCAGGAACTGTGGAGCCGGCCTGCAACTGTCTGAGGATGGTTACAGCTGTGAGGGTAAAACTACCTCTGATTTAACCTACCTGCTTAGAACACTTTAAGTTGTCATTATGGTAAAGATTGTAACAAAGTTACAGTAGACTAGAGTAAAAAGAGGAATGCATTAGACCCAGAACATGATTACAGAAAATCTTTAGGGTGCTCGGTGATTTGTCATGACATGATTTACAGTATGAGATCAATGCAGTGAAACGGCTGCTTTGACGAATCCGGGGAGGTTAGATCTGTCATGACTTCATGGGAAGCAGAAATGGAATGACTGTTTAAATGGATTCAAACATGGCCTCAGTTAGTCATATATACGGTGGTGTGTTTTTAAATGGAAGTGTGGATGTAGCCCAAGAGGAAGATCCCCTACTGACATGAGTCTTTGCGCTGGGAAAAAGTTTTACAAAACAAGCCTGAGTCCAAGTCGGCCTCTGATACGATTTTAATTGATGTCTCTGATGCCATGAAAAATATTAAGGGCTTAATTTGAAATGAAGTCAACCACTCCCCTGCCTTCCATGTACCGCAACGAGCTCGTCCTGTTGAACTGTTCACCCAAAGGCAAAATGGAGTCGTCTCAATCACTTAACAATGGCCCACACTATTTTCTCCATAAGAAATACAATCTGTACTGGCTCGAGGAATTTTCAGTGATCACATAACAGTGAGCCAGTAACTGTTTGTAGATATAGTAATTATGCACCACCTGTAATAGCTTGCTGTTTTGGATTCAATGACCCTCCTGCATACTTATCTGTCCACCCTTTTTAATAAAACACTGTCAGTGTGATCTAATAAAAAGGGCTTTGCTTACTGTATGTTAGGCTGAGTCACACACACACACACACACACACACACACATAATTTTTTAGATAAGACAGTGAACGATCAAAAAGTGGGCTCTTTAGAGGTCCCTTTGCTTAAGATGATAAACTATAGCTAACCTTTTCTTCTTCTCCTGTCCCTTAGATGTTGACGAGTGCCAGACCCCAGGTGTGTGCCCCATGGGTGTTTGCACCAACACAGAGGGCTCCTTCTCCTGCGTGGCCTGTGACCCAGGCTTCACAGTGGCACCCAACGGGCTTTCATGTGAAGGTACGGCACAGTGGGTGGTTCACTGTGGTCACTACATTTTATGGTTTCTGTGCAATCATTTTTCACAGTCATCTGTTCCAGCACAGTATGACCTACTATAGTAAGAATAAGTAATTACTTACTGATGTAGATGATGCTGGACTTTCTGACATGCTCACTGTGGTCTGGAAGCTCGTCATTCAAATGACAGATTTAAAGTGAGACCCAGGGATTTTCAGCTGGTGTGAATGTGTCATACTGATGATGATGATGATGATGGTGTGTGTGTGTGTGTGTGTGTGTGTGTGTGTGTGTGTGTGTGTGTGTGTGTGTGTGTGTGTGTGTGTGTGCGTGTGCGTGCGTGCGCGTGCGTGCGTGCAGATATGAATGAATGTGAGGACCCCAGCCTGTGTGTGGGAGGCCAGTGCACCAACACCATCGGTTCCTATAGCTGCTCCTGCCCCGCTGGTCTGGAGATGGTGGATGGGACGTCCTGCAGAGGTATACGCACGCACACAAACACACACACACACACAAACTCTGGGTCATTTGATACATACCATTAGTGGTTAACTGTTTATCGTGGCTTACCTCGTGTTGGCATCTTGACACAGCTGTGTGTGCATATTTGTGACAGATATCAATGAGTGTTTAACCATTGTGGGGATCTGCGGAGAAGGAGACTGTCTGAACACTAAGGGCTCCTACACGTGCATCTGTCCTGATGGATATACCACCATCGATGGAAGGACCGGCTGCCAAGGTACAGTAACGCACTGCCGCAAGAGCAGTAATAGCAATGGGAAATTATTTTTCAGATGATTTAATAGGCCTTGTGTAGTTGGGTGAGGCAGGGTCAAAATTGGACAAAGTTGGAAAGTTGGTAGATTTTGTAGCCCATATTACTCAAGCATTTTACAGTAACTTTATTGGCTTGCACAAGGTCAGTGGATGGCATGGTGACAGAGAGTATCCTCGCCACACTGTCCTGGGTGCTGAGATCAGGCCTGGGACCCTTGGCATGAGTGCTCAGGCTGGCCTTTCTGTGTAATGGGCCGTGGCCTCATCAACTGTCTCAGTTCACTCTCCGTTCGGACATCAGTTTGATGTTATTCCAGCCGCACCCAGTGACCCACTGGTCGCAGCGATGGGAAAAAATGTAGCCTGATCATCAGCTGAGGAAGACTTTTCTTTTCAACAAACTGGAGCATTTTCTGTCAAAATACATGAAATAGCATTGGCTCAGATGTCAGAATTGGATCAGTGTTATTTCTGGTGTGTCTTGCAAGTACAGTAAGAGGTAAAGTTAAGTAAACGGCAGGATGTCTGGCAGTGAAATATCCTGTTGTGATGTAAAACAGGTAGATCTGGATCTCAGGACCCTGCAAGACGCTGGCATGGTCCTCTAATGGGCAAGTTTGACTTTACAGTAGAGGACTAGGTTCAGTCCTTGAACACTGAGGCTTCATAAGCAGACTCTGAGCAAACTGCCCAGCCTGCATCAGGTACTTTGGCTGCCCGCCACAACAAATACGCAGCTCTAATTATCCTATAAATCAGCAGTTGTCGTATATTTTCTTGCAGCCTGCCATTGTGTGTACAGTGCTGACACAATGAAAGCCAGACCCCTCTGATATGAGCATGCAGAAGGAGGAGAAGGGAGGATGAGGGTATGTAAGTTTATGGGAATGAAAGAATGAAAGGTTTAGTTATGTGAGGCCAGAATGATGCTTGGCCTTGACCAGGCCAGTCTTTCAGCATAAACAGAACGTACATAATAAAGGACTGACTGCAGACTGAAACCGATCTAAGTTTAATCCAAATCAACAGGTTGTGCCATGGCCTTGCTGTGCCTTTCAATACAGGCTTTGAACTCCTTGAATTAACTTCAAAGCTATTCAGTCATAGCATATTTATATGTTTACTTATAGTCTGGGCTATTTTTTTTCTCCCTATCTTTGCAAACGGGTGTTTGCCTTGTCGTCTCTGAAAGATTCATCTGATTATTAAAGGTTGGAAAGGAAGACAGGCTTTTTTCCCCAGTGATGAATTTCTTGCCTTTTCCCCACATTTTTTTACCCAAGGTCCAAGTGCCTTAAAGGTTATGTTGTAATGCCGCTATTATCCACCAATCTACAGCTAATCAAGCATGTCGCATTCAGTATTCATTTTTTTGAGCCGGAGGGAAATGTTCTCAGCCTGAAAAGCTGAGGTAGATGTTTTTTTTAACCTTTGTTTTCTGTTTGCCAGTATTGTATACTGTTAAGTGCTCCAAATGGCCAATACATCTTGTGCTCAGACAAGCGCTTGATTACACATTCTTTTTCTGATACTTATTAAAAGGAGAGGTGTTCCCTGTGGACGTAATGAAGACAGAGGATATATGGGGATATTTAGTGATAATCAATATGAAACAGATCTTGACCCACCCTCTCTCCAATTATCTCTTTTAATTTGTCTGCCTTTCTCTTCCCCTTCTCTCTGCCTTACTGTAGATGTGGATGAATGCAGTAAAGACAATGTGTGCATCCGGGGCGAGTGTCTTAACACTGATGGCTCTTTCTTGTGCTTGTGTGAGGCTGGCTTTAAGTTCAATACTGACACGGCTGACTGTGAAGGTAAGACAGAATAAAACTCCATTATGTCATAGTGATTGTTGACCCCTAAATCTGCCCTGAGGGTTCTACTCTCTGAGTAAAACAACATGTCAGCATTAGCTGTTTGATCGTCACGCTACATTTTGGCTTAAGCGTACCCGGTATAGCACAGTTGGCTATGATTGATTATCTATAGGCAATGGGGACTGGGATCCAGTAGAAATGTCCAAGCCTGGTTTAGAAGCTCTACTCCATGGTCTCATGAGTGAGGGGTGCCTGGATTACATGGCTGGAGCCCTGAACTCCCTCTCCCCTGAGGGAAGTATGAATGACCCCATTGTGAGCAGGAGGTGTTTCTCCCCCTGGAACGTCTCCCTTTAGCTCCTTCACAAGTTCTTTGGTTGCTGTGATAATATTGTTCTTGGCCATTCCTGTTGCCTGCTGCGTTTACTGAGGACAGCTACACCACAGGCCTCCTGGCCAACTCCTGCTGCACAGCCATTACACTGGAAGCAGCAGCACAGTGGAGGGAATAGTGTGTGTGCGGGGGTGCATGCGTCCGTGTTAGTGTCTGATTGCACATGTGGTTAGGTTTGTGCCTCTGTTTGTCAGTTACTAACCAACATCTGTCTCTCTCTTTTTCACTGTACAGACCAGAATGAGTGCAAGGAGTTTGGAAGCTCAGTGTGTGGTACCTGGCGCTGCGAAAACACCATCGGCTCCTACCGGTGCTTCATGGGCTGCCAGCCTGGCCTCGAGGGAGAAGACGCCACAGACTGTGGTGAGTGGTCAAACCACATAGTTAAAAGACCAGCACACAGAATTATGTTAAGGAAAACAGGCAGATTTCTAGGCTAACTGTCTTTAAACTGAAGCAAGGGATGTATGCATTGTATGGACCTACCTATTTTTGTACTAGTCACCATTTTGGGCTGTAGTTAAAGATAGTGGAGAGCGTAGCCCCAAATCAACTCAGCACTCTACATACTCTTCAGGACTTTCCCTCTGTGCATAGATAATGATATCTGTTTGGCATGCAGACACAAAGAGGCTGATGTGAATCAAAGAGCTATCAGGTATTCAAGGTATTCATGCACAAGAGCCCATGGGGGAGAGGAGGAGAAGTGGCCCCTGAAATTGGGGCACTTTAGAAAGAGGAGTGCACTGTCATTGGAGCGGTGTGTGACGCCAGCAGCTGATAATGGTCTCATCCTCCGGACAGCGGAGCTAATGGAGTGCCTCTGGCAGAGACACACAGTGGAACCTGATAACGCTGTTCTCCTTTTGAGAGGGGATAAGATTGAAGGGCCTTACCTTCCCACCCCCCACCCCCTATGGAGGCACCCAGTAACCTGGGTTGACTGACTGAGTTTGTACTTAAGCTACATCCGGGCCCACAGCTAGCCAACAACAACAGACACTTCTCCTTGACCAGCAGAATGCATGAAGTGTTCTGTGTTTACTGGCAGGATTATACACCTTGGTCTTGAGATATTAATATGGTTTGTTGCACAACACTTTTGAGTTAATCAGTCTTTATTTTGTGGCACAGCATTGCTTGTCTTTGTTGCTCTCTCAGCACCATAAAACAACAAGACTGGTTTAGGAGAAATACGAGAAACAAAAACAAAAGGCCAAATATTTTCCTTATGCAAGGACAGAATCCAAACAGTCACCAGAGAGTGACAGGCGAGGAGGGGAAAGCAGTCTGATAGCATCCGAATGGAATGATGTGTTGGACTGCAGATGGAGGCTGTGGGTGTTTGCGGGTGATCGTGTGTGTGTGCGTGTGCGTGCGTGTGTGTGTGTGTGTGTGTGTGTGTGTGTGCATGTGGTTAAATGTGGGTTTTGCATCCCCGCTTGTGTGTTTGTGTTAGAGAAGGAGACTGTTAACGTTGTAGAGATGCACTTGGAGTGCAGTGCGGCTTCACATATTCTCATGACCCTGAGTTTTTATTGGACTACCGACAGATGGAGATCAGGGGAGAATATGCTGATCAGTGACAGATCAGACCTGCGCCCCCTCACTCACCCTGATCTCAGCTACGTGTGGCTGCCTCCTCACTGCACTTTATGGTGTTGCCTGTCTGGCACCAGTCGAAGAGTGGCAGGGCTTGTAGTGTGATAAGGCCAGATTGAAACCAGCTGCTGACCTCCGCTCCTTTAGTGTCAGAGTCAAAATACTGCTAAGCAGCTCATATAAGTTCAAATCAGTACCATGTTATGTGCTATGAGTTACACGTTTTCTTACCTGACATATCCTGTAGAGTATGATGGAATCTTTCGGCAGAACCTGATTGAAAAAGCTTCACATTGTCCCCTATGGTGTCACAAAACTCATAGTTTTACTCCCCTGTATGGGTGCCCAGTTATGACGGTGTCTGACCATCTTTCCCCAATTGCTATGTTGTGACGCTAGCTGTTTGTGTTTTCACTAGACCCCATAACAAACACTCATACAGCCCAGCATTGACTCACAGCCCCAGTTTGAGAACCAAGCCCTCTCACCCTCAGAAACGCAGCACAGCACACAATAGTGGCCTGTTTCACCTCACGACTGCAAGTTGTGGGAGATGCTGCCGTCACCCCAATAAAAGTCCAGTGAGGGAGCTCAATTACTCCGGGGCATTTCTGTCTGCTTGTAAAAATCATCAAATATTTAAGAAGAGGCCAGACACTGTAATTTGCAGTTTCTGTGAGGGGCGTTGTTTTATTTTTACTCACCGGCCTTCGAATGGGAAGCGGTTGTTTTTGGCTCTGCTCGCAGCACTCATTTAGATTTAGAGGCCATAATACAAAAGGGGAAAACAGTGTTTTTTCCACAGCAGCGCGTCAGCTGCAACTGTGCTGTGAGGGCTGTTAGTTCTGCTATGATGCGATACACAGGGCTCCTTTGGGCATGTGAAAAAGGCGGTATGTAGTTACAGGTCATTGTTTATGGCTTTAATTCACCATCATGGTCATAAATTCCCCCAAGCTATGCCATGTCTTTAATAAGGCTTGCCCAAGGGCGGAAATTGTCTGTGGTCACACACTTGCCAACCTCCCACCCCTTTAAACGTATAGAAATCTAAAGACTTTACCGTGTGTAGGCTGCTGTTGTGCAGATGTATGATGATATTTTTTTCTTAGAGGTACACACATGATATGACAGTTTGACCTCCACGGTTAACAGGTTGTAGATGCAATGTCAGATAAAGCGCACAAACATGCTTCCCTGAAAACAAATACCTCACCTCATCCTTTCCTGACGTGTGAAATAACCTCTGCATATAGGTCCAATCAGACAAGGGGTTGCCTAGAGAATATGGGAGAAGTGTGCGCTGCAGAGGGGTGAGCCAACAGTCACTGATTCTTATATTTTTGTTGCCTGCCACCATGTGCTCCAGATTAACACATGGCACAGAGACCTGAACCATTAGCCATCCCTAGTCCCACCCCAAACCGCAGCATCACCGGATCCAAGAAGCAGGTCCTTCTGAGTCCGACCATTAGCATAGGTGCCTATTGGGCCGGGTCATCCCTTAACCTCAGCTCCTCCCACCTCAAATGAACTCCTCAACCTCTTCCCCGCCTTAGTTCTTCCCTCCAGGCAGTTTACAGCTCTGCATGGGTCCTGACGTAACTGACTATTACATGGAAAGACTAAGAAAGGCAACTACACGTCCTGTTGGTGTGATACTAGTTATCTCATTTTGTATTATTTGTTTTTTCCCCACAAACCATTAGTGCTGTGATCAGCAAGCTGACTCTGCTTGCAAGATAGATCTAAATGGCTGGTCAAGTAAAAAAAATTAAACAAAGGCCATTAAATTTGTTTTGGTCTCGATGCTCTCATTCCTCCCCGGGATGATACTTTGATTGCATCTCATCACAACATGTGGTTTGCAACAGATTTTGTTCCATGTTACACATGATTGAAAATCTGCCTGAAGGCACTGATTATTTTATATATTAGCGGAGAGCTTTCATCGCCTTCCTCCCAGACCTCCCAGATGGCAGCCACTGTCATTCCAACATTCCAAACTCCACTTAAGCTCTTCACACTTGAGGAAATGTTCCTCAAACTCTGATATATAATACTTTTCACCTTACTCTAAGAATACACTTGATTAAGCTGTGGGAACATTCTTCTTAAAAATGTATTTTTCAATTACTTGTAATATCTCATAGTATCCAAAAAACATCGCCACTTCTACACCGGTTTGGCATCTCAATCCTCAGCTGCAAAATGCAAATCCAATGGGTTGGCGGTTTTCAGTATGTGTCCGTCCATTCTTTTTTTATCATGTTGCAACCATTTGAGCCCACAAGTCTGTTTGAGCAATCCTTTTCAGCATTTCCTGTTAAAGGTTTTTACAAACGACAAAGGCGATTCTGTCTCTGCAGCAGTTTTATTAGCTTGTGGGAGCCTCTGTCTCTGACCTTGGAGGCATGTTGGAGTAGTGGCCAAGTCAGGACGGCAACACTGACAGATAACTTGTCCCCTAGCAATTCTGACAAAGTAGTTGTCTGTGTTGGAGGGGAAGACAAGGCCCTGGCCAAGCACACTGTTCAAATCAAATGGCTTGTGGTTCTTCTGGCCCACTTTGTTCAGTTGATACAGCCTTTATGAGTGCTCTGAGGCTAAATGAAACTGGTTTAGACAATATGTGAATGACTGTGCTTTGCACTCCATCAACTGGTGTGTTTTAAACTTTGCCACTGGACTTGACTTTTTGTCCTAACTGATGTTAGAGGCAGACTCATATGAGAATGTTAAACGGATCAAAATGTTTTGTAAGTATTCAAATTGTTGTGATTTTATTGTCTACATTCCCCCCCTTTTTTCTTAAACTTGTGATCACTCCAGTGGAGTTACTATTAGTCATGGAAACTTTGAATGGAATGATCACAGAGGGTTGTTATGAAACTAAAAAGTCAAGAAAAAATGTAATCATGCTTCTGATAAAACAGACACAGTGGTGGGTCATCTAATTTTCTTAGCACAGTTCCTATCATCTGTCAACTGTCTGTCATAATGTTCCCAACTTAACGACTTGCAGAAAATACACAAGAACTGACTTAATTTCATCTCTGACTGAATAGTTTGTAAGTTGTTTTTTATTTTGTGACGGAAAAGAACAAGATGTGGTTTCTAACGAGTTGTGGAATAAATTTCTCATAAATCTATGGTCAAAAGATGCTATTACAGACCAAGTACTGGAACAGATGAATAGGCCATTTTGTATCGACATTTATGCTCTGAACAAGTAAACACTCAGTAAAATAAACAATTCAGAAAAACTGATAAATTGTGGTTATGTGACCCTGAAACAGATTTAAGATGTTAACACTGACCAGTGGCAATTTAAACTGATCAGAGAACAAATCCACGTGACTTAAGTGTGATCATTAAACTCTCTGATTGTTTTTTAAACAATTATAATCAGTAGTATCATTCTTTGGCCTCTCTGTTATACTCAAGATGCCAAAGAAATAAGAAATTGCTCACAAATGTTGCCTTTAAGTGGCAGGCAATCAGCAGTGCTGTTACATGGTCCAGTGTTAACAGTCTCAACTTCCATGTCTCTCTCTCTCACACTGACATATAACATGTAGTCTCTCCACTGGTTTTATTAAACTTGTTTTATGATGTATTGCCATGCAAACAACGAACTACTGTAGGCTGCCGTCTGCCAGATTTGGTCCCTTTGGGCCTAAAATCCTACAGTACAAGTCCTATGCTCAGAATTTTTTCATGGTACCATTTTAGATTGACTATACAGCTGATGTCAAACACATTAAAATGAGCTTAGACATGTTCATTGATTAGCATGGGAATCAACTCCTGTTTATGCCACCTCAGCCATCTTTCTCCAACTGCTTGTACAGTGTCTGGGTAAATGTGGAATTCTGGCTGCATGCTGTAAACTCCTCCGTCTCTTACACTTTGTCAACATCCCAGTGACCTAACAGTCACTTCTCACTCCATTGACACAACCAAAGAACATTCACTTGCAGATTTTTTCAGATCCACGCCACACTCAATTTCACCGTGTTGCTGTGTCCATGAAATGATTTACAAACATTAAGTTTGAAAACCCTTTTTAATGAATTGTCTAATCTGTAAACCGTTTCTGGCATGTTATGATGGCAGTGATTTCTGTTGTTATTGTAAGTTCACAATGGTAGTGATGTTTATTTTGGAAAAGCGGTGCCATGTTTACCCCGGCAGTTTGAAAGTCTATTGCACAGGGTGAAGTTGTAAATCTTAATGATGTGCTCATATCTCTGTGTGCTTTTGCCTCGCAGATATTGATGAGTGTGTCAATGAAACCATCTGTGGGAACCACGGCTTCTGCGAGAACACAGACGGCTCCTTCCGCTGCCAGTGTGACCAAGGCTACACCAACCTGCCCGGAGACATGAGCAAATGTGTTGGTCTGTAACTGGTCTTCAATAAATATGCATGTACATTACTGATTAAAAGATAAGCGTAGGGATACTATCTGTTTTTCTAAAAATCCTATGAAAACACCAAAACCAACAATGAATTAATCAACTAGCTCACTAGCATTGTCTGTGTAGCCAAAGCCTGATGTAACATATTCCTCTATGCTATAGAACTTCATTGTTGTACTCACTAGAGCACCAAATGTGTATTTCGCATCTGAAAATAGTACCTAATGAATGCTTTATTTACACCTGTTTGAGTAATGTTTGCTAAAAACTACAGTGCCCAGCTGTTTGAAGAAATAATTTAGTCTTTTTTGAAAATGAAAGTAGCCTACATATTTGTGAACTTTTTTTTGTTTTTTTTTTTAGATTTACCTCTTTATTAGGAACCAATAGGCTTGAGGTTGAGAGCCACAGGTAGAGTAGGAGTGAATCAATCACTACAAAGAAGTGTATATGTCTATAATGCATTAATGAAGTATTTTTTTCTGTCAATTGGATATGAACTACTCTTCCAGTAACGAGATGATTAAGATTATTTTGTGCGACCTCGCCACAACCTTGTTGTGCGCATGCCTGTGCGAATGTGCCTGATCCTTTACTGACCTCACGCCCTCCTCTCCTGTCTTTCTCAGACGTGAACGAGTGCGAGATGAGCTTGGCGCTGTGTGGGGAGGCCCTGTGTGAGAACTTCGATGGCAGCTTCCTGTGCATCTGCCCCAACGACAATGAGGAATTTGATCCCATCACCAGCCAGTGCCGCTCCCTGGGTAATGGAGCAGGACTAGCACTCACAGTGACCCACAGGACTTAATTCTCCATCCCATCATTGGGAGACGGAGTTTTCCCTGATTTAATGAGCCGTCTCTCATTATCCAAACAAGGGTGACGAGGTGGACATGACTTACTCCACGTCTCTTGACCTGGCTGTTTCCATTTGTTTTATAGGCTAGGGTTATAGTTGGGTGGGTTGACTACAAAAATGTCTATTAGCCTAATCCTACGAACGAATGATGAGGTAACTCGTCCAGTAGAGCCAAGTAAATACCCTAAGGGCCTAGTTACTGTAAACCAATTTCCTCACCAAGACAAACAGGGATAAGGTGTAGCTCTTGGCAATTAGGGCTAAAGACACATTGCTTTCTTCCGTGCTAAAATGATCTTAAGTGCAGAGGTTACAGATATGCAACATACTGCAATTTCAGAATGACAGAAAAGGGCTTTTGAGTCATGGAAACACCATCACATCTCCAGTTTGATCGGCGTATGTGTACACAAAGTGGGCGTATTTACATTATTAAGCGGCGCGCCCTCAGCCGGGATGTTTTTTCTTCTGCCTGGGCACTAAACCCCAGCTATGCCTTTGTGTACCTTTTTGCCACATTCCGCTGTTTGCTTTTGACGTGTGTTAATCAATCATGTGAGAGTGAATTGTGTGTTGACTCACATGCCAGTGTTTCCATTTGGCTAAGCCTGCAGCTTAAGGGTGAAATGCCTGAGCCCATGCCTTTGGACAAATGAGCAGGCTCAGCAGTGGCAGGCAAGGGTAATACACTACCTGCTGGAGGCATGTGGACACACTCTGACAGATGGAGAGCAGAGGCCACTCGATGCTGTTACTGTATGATGATGTGCTACTGAAGTGTAGGATCTACTGTAACTGTATATACTGGAAGATTTGCGTTCAAGCTGTTCTTTCAGTTTGCCCTCCTAATTAACCCAATCCCAACCATATCCACAGGTGCGTTTCTGTAGCTAACCATGACCTCTACCCTTCCTGTCCTGAAGAAATGCTTTCTTTGTTTATCTACAGCTGATATTGACCCGACACCCGCCGCTCGAGTACCTCCGTCCGTTCCCTCAGCCGAGGAGAGGAAAGAGTGTTACTATAACTTGAACGACGCCAACTTCTGCGACAACGTGTTGTCTCGCAACACCACCAAGCAGGAGTGCTGCTGCACGGTGGGGGCTGGCTGGGGGGACAACTGCGAGATCCACGCCTGCCCTCTCCCAGGAAGAGGTACAACCAGAGGCTGATAATCTGTACTGACACTTTATCAGAATAAAGTGGATAAAGATTTCTCAGTGCCATTTTGTTTTGTCGTCTCTTTCACTAATTAATCCAATTTGTATTTTCCAGATGATTATAACCAATTGTGCCCTCATGGCAGTGGATTATTACCCCAGCCTGTTGCCTCTACACAAAGCCTGGGAGAACAGCGCCCTTACATAGGTATGTTTGCATAAATACTAACTTGTATTATTGATGTCCCTGAGCTTTTATAGCTTCCCTTCACACAAAACTTTATATTGGCACAGAAAGGTGCAATGTCAGCAGCCCATTTTACTTCCACCTGCATGAACTTTTAAAGCCAGATAGACACCTATAATCCCTTACCACATTTACGAGGCTGTCTCTACGGCTAGCCAAGGCTTAATGGAATACCTGCCTTCATACCTGACTAATCACTGTAACCATAGTGTGTCTTGACAGCTTCTTAGAAGAGGAGTGAATGATTTCAAAGCAGTGTGCCAACGTTTTGACTGTTGTTACTTTCCCTCTCACTTATGTAATACCAAGGTGTAAATCTCTTTCTGTCCCTTCAGATGCAAATGAGTGCGAGATGTTTGGATCAGACATTTGTAAGAATGGACAGTGTTCGAATCTCTTTTCTGCCTATACCTGCTACTGTCGCTCTGGCTTCTACTATGACAACATCCGGCTTGAGTGTGTGGGTAAGAAATAAAAAAAAAATTTCATTCATTTTTTAAAATTTTTATTTTTACTTTTTAAGTTTTTAACATTTGAAAACATCCATAACAGATAAACTGGGATATCATTGTCATTATAGGCATGAAACCATATTCCAGATGATTGGTCCCCTGTGTCTCATGCCAGTGTTTTGGCTACTCTTATGATTAAAATGCTGGATGTTGCACCTTAATCATTTTAACCACTTTTGAATGGTAATTTTTTCATATTTTAATGTCGGTGTGCCTCTCTCTGTAAATGTATTTGTAGATTACGATGAGTGTGGATTTGGAAGTGCCTGTGAGGATGGAGCGTGTGTGAACACGGCCGGGTCTTTCAACTGTTTCTGCAGTCCTCCATTAGTCCTGGACAGCACACGACGGCGCTGCATTGGTCTCAACACCACAGAAGGTGCGACAACATTTGAAATTGAAATGTTAAAAGTCCCATATTATGGCCATTTTCATGTTCATATTTGTACCAGAACACCAGTTTCCACCAGAACATGTTTACGTGCTTTAATGTTCAAAAACACATCATTTTCTCATAATGTACCTGTTTATGAATGTACCTGTAGTCACCCTGTGTCTGAAGCGCTCTCTTTTAGCACCTGTCTCTTTAAGCCCCCTTCTGAAAAAAGCCCAGTCTGCTCTGATTGGACAGCAGTCTTGGAGTCTCTGTTTCTGTCTCTGTCTATTGCAGCCGGAGAATGAATGTAGCGGCACTTTCTACCTATATATAATATAGTTGTGACATCACAACCGTAACCTGAAGTCCTGACGGCTCATTTAACTGTTTCTGAATACCGGCTGTGTGCATTTCTCTGTGGATTGAGTGTTTTGATACTTTCACAGTATTTATATAGCACCTAGACCTGCTTTATTATCGAACATGGAAATCTCACTTTTTACAATATGGAACCTTTAAGTTTCACAGTGGTAGAACTTTTACTTGGTTGTATTAATCAGTAACTGCTGATTATATGATGCAAAGAGCAGACCTGGAAAAAATAATCAATGAATTAGCTAAAGTTAGTTAAGTTTAGTTTTAGTTTAATTCAGTTTATTTGAGATATTTGAATCTGTCAGCCTGTTTAAGTGGTGGGGTTCTGTCCAGTCCTTAGAGTTGCACGATTATAATGGCAAGTTTGGATGGGTTTACTTTTCTACCACATAATGACATTTAGGTGATTGAAACAGCTGTATCTTTTATAGTGGTGGGCATAGATTAATTGTTTTAATCTAGATTAATCTCACTGTAATCTTGGAATTAATCTAGATTAAAATGGCTAATTTGAATTCTGCCCGAAGGCATTGAGAATATGTGTGCTACCCAAATAATGACCCCAAGTAAGTCTTTGAGAACGGGTTTCTCAAGCCAGGTGGCGCATTAGACCACGGGCTCATCTTCTGTTTCCAAAATGCATCACAAACTGCTTGAGAAAGCTGTTCTACTATGATAATTGGTGATGAAAATAAATCATGTTCAATAAGATGTACTACTTGTGTTTACTATAGTGTTTCTGCAGTGGTCTTTTTCAGTCGCGGAAAATACTTTTCAATACTCATCTGGGATGAAGCAGCAAACATTCAGTGTAAAAGAATGTAAAAAAATGACATAACCTTATTTATAATACATTAATTTGATTCACAGCTGCTACGTATAGTGTTTTGACCTCGACAATCCAACTGCATTTTACCGCAAACTTGCGACTAGTTAACTTTCTAAAGCGGGCAAAATCGCTTGTTTGCTAAGAGTCGGGTCGGGACTCTGACATTAACACACTGGCAGACGCAAGTGACAGAGAGACGGAGGAGAGCATGGAAGGAAATATGCTGCTGAACGAATACGCTGTATGTTTTAAATGCCGGTAAAAAAATTAATAAACGCAAGTGCGGCGGGCGGTGTTGATTGTGAGGCGCACCGCCGCACATTAGTCTATGTGTGGGAAACACTGTTACTAACTGTTTATTCATCCATCCATCCATCGTCGTCCGCTTATCCGGTGTCGGGTCGCGGGGGGAGCAGCTCCGGCGGAGGACCCCAAACTTCCCTTTCCCGAGCCACATTAACCAGCTCTGACTGGGGGATCCCGAGGCGTTCCCAGGCCAGGTTGGAGATATAATACCTCCACCTAGTCCTGGGTCTTCCCCGAGGCCTCCTCCCAGCTGGACGTAATGAACTGTTTTACAGTCAGTAGGCTGTATACATCCGCGCTAAAATATCAAGGTGAAAGTCATCATAGCTTGCGTAATAGCCTATAGACCCAGCTCCCAACCCAACTTTGAGAATAGATTAACGGCAATATTTTTTTTATCGCCCGATAAGAGTCTCACGTTAACGCAGCACGTTAACGCCGATAACGGCCCACCACTAATCTTTTATGTAATTTCTCTTCATTCTATCTCCCAGCAACTCTAGAGCCTGATCACGATGTGCACATGGATATTTGCTGGCAGCGTCTGGAGGGGTACAACATGTGTTCAGAACCTCTCCAAGGACGCAGAACCACATACACTGAATGCTGCTGCCTGTACGGCATCGCCTGGAGTGGACAGTGTGCCTTCTGTCCCCAGAAAAACTCTGGTGAGAAGCTGGATGCACATAAGACAGCAATTACACTGTTTAATAATTGTTGTTCTTTATATTAACACATCATTGTTCTCATCACCCAAAATATAACTGCTGTATTCAGATGACTACGCAGTGATGTGCAACCTGCCTCGGAGAGAAGGCACAGACAGTCTGCGAGAGAGGCCAGGATACGAGTACGGTCTTGAGGGGCCGGAGGATCCTGCGGAGCCTTTTGTTCCTCCATACTGGGACAATTATGGCAGCCCTGCAGGACCCTATGACATTCCTGAGGGCTTCAATGACAATGACTACAGCGTTCAACAGCCACCTTTCCGTGTCCCCATTTCACGACCACGGCAGCAGCAGCCACGACCGGTGGATTCCTATGCTGGTGGGTATATGTGTCCTGTGGTTTTTCATCCCCAATATGTTCATAGGTTGGAGCATTTGTGTATAATATACAGTATACTATATGCTGTAATGCAATGGTAAATAAATCCACTCTGAGCTTCAGTCCCTGACAATCGTAACACCAAAAAGATCACCAATATTTGTTCCCTAAAGACAGCTCATAGCTGACCAGCGGTGTGCAAAGTCATCAAACTCATCATTAGTAATACAAAGGGCAAATTACAACATTAAAAGGTACAATCTTGCATTAAAACATGTATTCAAGCAATGCTATGTATTAAAGTACTTAAAGTGGCTATATCAATATTTTAGAATAACAATGTATGAAATGATGACAATGTAAAAACAATGTGGCAATGTGAAAGGGGTATTTAAAGCTAGCAGCAGACAGACGGTCAGCAACAAGCTGGTGAACATAGTGGAGAATTTAGATTGATTTATATTTGCTTTAGTAGTTGGTGGAGACCAAAAACAGAACTAAAAGAGATTGAGTATTGGACGCAGAAACATAACTCAAAATGAATGATAATGTGCCATAATATCCCAAGACTTTTTTCTTTCTTTCTTTCTTTTTCACGTGTTCTAATCTATATTTGTGTGTCTCATCAGAGCGCTACGATGGCTTTGAGGGTCTCCGAGCGGAGGAATGTGGAATCCTGAACGGGTGTGAAAACGGCCGCTGCGTTCGTGTGCGAGAAGGTTACACCTGTGACTGCTTTGACGGTTACGAACTTGACCTAAACAAGATGGCCTGTATAGGTGAGTTCTTTCCCCAGCATCTTTGATATCTTTTTCAACAGACCACCTACATGTAGACTGCCATCCAAATGAAAATGTTCATGGACTTCCCAGAATCAATAGGGAATAAATCACTTCATTAAATCTTGTTTCAAAATGTGGTGTTGAATCTTGAAATCAAACTGCAGTGAACTCCTCAGGTTTAAGCCTTTTGGAGCCAGGTCTTGGATTAATTTCAGTGAGGTCACCCTTCATGCAGTAAATCATCAAGCTCAAGGAGAAGCTTTGAATTAAACAACCTTGCATTAAGTTATGTTTTATGGGGAACTAATGAAAGCCGTGTACGTTTTAAAATCATCGTGTGTTACTCTTTGGTCGGAAAATCCCTAGTCACGCTCTGCCAAAAGTAAGGAGGCCTTGAATCTTCGCCACTCGTGTATTACATGAGATATTATATCTTTTAAGTGTACTTTGTTTGTTTTGTAAGAAAGTGAGTGTCTTGTTGTAATGAAATGCTATGATTACAATATTCTGTCTGCGTACAAGCTTATCAGTTCCAAGGCCAGACGTTTTCCCAAAGGAAAGTGACTGAATTTCAACCCTGTGGAAACATGTGGGAGCTGTGCAACTCGTGCCATGCCTCCTTTTATAAATATCACCACGAGCATTTCCCTAGAAGAGCATGACATAAACAGGAGGGTCATTTAAGATGGACTGCTATGAAATGACAATCAGACCTCCCAGGCTGAAAAAGGGGAAAGAAAAATCACTTGAAGGCCAAAAGGAAACATAATCCAATGCACTGTTAATTTTACCATCATTCTGAACAGTTGAGTGCTCGAGATGGCTGGGAATTCAAGTTCAGACCCCATACAGCCGACACGCAACATGACGGCATGTTTGATTTAAGATATACAATATGAGATATTATGCAACACATTCTTGGTGTTGAGTGAAAACATTGCACCTCCAAATGTGAACTTTTGTGGAACTAATTAAAAACAATTGTTTATTGTTCACAAGATTGCATACCGTTTTCAACAATTTCACCTCCAGGTCCATTTAGTAGCTGTTGTGGAGCTTTTGATCACATCATATTCGCCTATGCCTGGAGTTTGCCCAGTTGTCATGAAATTGTATAGGGTTGCGACTAATGATTATTTTATTAGCAGTGAATCTGCCAATTACTTTCTCGATAAATCATTTGGTCAAGTCATCGTCTTTTTTTTTTTGTCAGCCCAACAGTCCAAAACTCCAAAATATCCAATTCACTCACTAGATAAGCAGCAAATCCTCACATTTGAGAAGCTGGAACCAGAGAATAATGGTCATTTTTGCTCAGAAGAAAATTACTTTTTCTAACGTTTGATGGATTCTCAATATAGTAGCAGATTCATTTTCCAATCATTGCAGCTCTAGGATTATAGATGTATAAGCACTTTTCTTCCACAGTTGAGTTTCAAAGTCTTCTGCTGATGAAGGTCATAGAATATGATAGAAAGCATGGAAGAAAAGAAGAAGAAAGGAAAAAACAAAGGAAGGAAGAAAGGACAAAAGAAAGAAATGAAGGGAAAAGGGGAAGAAAGAAAGAACAGTTAAAGTGAAATCAAAAGTATGAATTATTTTAGCATTCCAGTATCCCAGTCGTCATATACCCATATGGCCACTCAGTAGCAGATGTTGCGCAGGCAGCTGTTTCAGCTGTAAAATATCCCTCTTGACTAATTCGTCATGTCTCCTCTTCCTGCAGACATAAACGAGTGTGAGGACATCAGCGACAAGGTGCCCTTGTGTCAGAACGGGCAGTGCACCAACACAGAAGGGTCGTACAAGTGCACCTGTTTGCCGGGCTTCGTGGCCTCCTCAGAGCCACACAAATGCATCCCAGAGATCCCGGCATCTGGGCTTGTGGAGACAGGAAACTGAGACAGACTGCCGGCTATTCCTGCTCCCTTAAAGATCACCTGACACCTCTCTGCCCTTTCCCCCAAGGGCCTCGCACTAAACCTCCAACAGTACCGCTGAGACGTCCAAACTCTTTTCCCGACACACATACAGACACAAACGCAAACATACATGACATTGCACACATGCGCATTGAGCACAGAACACATTCACACCCCCTCATACACATTGAAGAGGACCAGGAATTGTGCAGTGAATGTATTAGATGGGATTTAGTATTCACCAGATATCCATTTGCCTTAAAGGGATTTTGTGGACTGATCTTGTTTTATTCAGTAACCCCAGGCAATTTGATATGCAGATATATTTTCCAAATTTTTTTCTCTGTCACTTTCTTTTTGTTGTGTTATTTATTTCATTTACATGACGGGCCTCTGCAAACTAAGAAAGCGACCTATTTCAGAGAGCATACTTGATTCCTCTTGTTTTATTTGCCTTACCAATTGACCTCAGAGACAGCATGGGGAGATAATAAATGTATTTTGTCAAAGAAGGAATGTCATAAGAAATCAGTCACTCATAAATCAGCTTGTGCCTCACTGTCAAACCTCTCACCTATTTCCTCACTCAGTCGTTGTAATTAGCATTGACCTTGGACTAAACGGATGCCAGGGTTGATAAACATCAGAAATTCACAGAAATAACTTTTCCCACAACTGCCTTTCTATTCTTCAAGATCAACCACAAGCTAAAGTTGAAGAATCTCTGGACTAAGAAGTAAGAGGTTACCACAGCCAAACGTACACATTTCAAACTTTGGCCTTTGCCTGGACCTGGAAAGCCTGTAGATGTATGTGATGATCTATGTAATGTTTAAAAAAAAAAAAAGGTGCAATAGGTATAACCTGCCTTCCTCTGTTTGACACCATTTAATACCAGCGATGAAGTAGGACAACATGGATTCAGTTGCTGATCCCGATTTTTGTTTTCTTTTTAACAGTATTAATTTATACATCTGTAAAAAAAAACATATTTACCATGACTCAAAGTTTGATTCCAGGCTACTTCTGAAACCACAGGAAGGTAAATTAGTAGAAATGATCCACAAATATCACAGCTTGAAGTGAAAGGTTAGTTTTATGTACCAGTGTCACACACGCAAAAGGATCCCAGATCTCGCATAAGACCATTCCTATGTGTGCATCTCTGAATGCATGTAAAGACACAGGCTTCGTTGGAGAGGTTTGGTATATTTTGTACAGATCTAGTACTATGTATTATTTTTGTTACATATTCTCTTAATGCATTATAGCACAACCAATATTTTGTTTGACATAAAACATAAAATGTAAGAAAATCTGGCATTATAGCTTTGTAGATGTATACATGTCTGTAAAAATGTTTTTTGAAGCATATCTTTTTATGTATGAGGAGAGTGGCTGACACTGTACCAGAGGAACTGTGTGTATACCCTGCCCTGTGGAGCAGACAATGAAATGTATTTTTTTTTTTGGAAGTGGCAGCACTGTTCTAATCACAGACATTTTGTCTCTTCGAGTTCATTACAAAGACAATGCTTTTGAAATGCAAGCACTAACTTCTGTGCGTCACAACTTTATGGCTAAATATAAGTAATTGTGAACATTATTTCTTTTAGTCTCTTCTGGATCCTTATGTCATGAATATCATAGACAGTATCGACCTACTCATGTGGTTTCTGAACTCCCACTTATACCTTTTTGTCTTTTATATTCAGGTTTAGGAAATAATGGCATTACTTGTCTAATGGACTGAACTTCTCTCAGCAGCACAGAAACATAAGTCTAATTCTAACTTTGGAGGATGACTAAAGTTGATGACCTAATCCTAATTAACATGCATTCATAACTTATAAACTCAAGTTGTACAAATGTTTCCACTTGATGTCCACTGTACTTGACTGTGCTGTTCAAATCATCAGACCGGAAGTCTAACATTTAGGTCACAGTTGGAATATTTAAAGCCTTTCAAAACCACAAATAACTAAATGTCTTGTTGTAAAGCTGTGGTCATTGGAAATATGCTCATTAATTTTGTTTACCTCTTGACTGTAATCACTATCAGTCATCAAAATAAAAACATAAAAAATATCAATCTCTTTGAACATTTACTTTGAAAAATGAAAATCAACACCTTGCGTTCACTATGTGAATGTATATTCACAGTAATTTGCTCCCGTGGAATTTTATTTGTATTAAAACAAGAATACCTGGTTAGTTGTAGTATGTAGTATACTATGACTAGTTATAGTAAAGGCACTAGACGTTCATTAGACTAGACTTTCTTACACCAAGCAGTGTAGTTCTTGAACAGTTTGGTGCAGGTATATGGATCGTGATGTAAGTGGTCAGAGGTGTATGTTTGGCAGTGATGGTAGACATATCCTTTACTTCAGTAAAAGTAGTAATACCACAATGTAAAAATACTCCATTACAAGTACAGTCAGAGTGTTTTATTAGTAAATTTTAATTGTTATTTGATAATTGAAGTATTATCTTTGGTGTAGTACCATGTAAGCAGCATTTAAAGGCGCACCTGGTCAAGGCAGAGCTAATTTTACCATATGCATATATTGTTGTGTAGTTTAATCTATCAAAATGCAACATTTTATGTAAACTATTTGTTTTGAGTCTAAATCTAAAAGTAGCTATGGCTGCCAAAAAAGTAGTGCAGTTATCCTCTGAATTGTATTTTTCTCCACTAAGAAGGGGAAAATAGGATGTTAAAGATGCCATATTATGCTCATTTTCAGGTTCATAATTGTATTTTAAGGTTGTAGCAGAATAGGTTTACATGGTTTATTTTTCAAAAAACACCATATTTTTGTTGTACTGCACAGCTCTCTCTCTCACTGCTGCAGCTCCTCTTTTCACCTTGTGTTCAGGTCTCTGTTTTAGCTACAGAGTGAATCATCTTTTCTTCTGTACTCTTTGATTCCACTCGCACATGCTCAGTAGCTCAGATCGTAGATCATGTCAGTTAGCTCCATAGACAGTAAAAGAAAGGTTGTGTCTCCAACTTTGGTCCGTTACAAGGCAGGATTAGCCGGGAGACTTCTTCTCAATGAGGGCGACCATGTAAGTAGTTCTTTTGTAGATTATGGTGAACTTGTGTGTGTTGTAGCAGTGCTTTGCCATTAAGAACGAGCTAGCGCTAGCATGCTAACGGTTGTGTTTAGCCCGTCGTTTCGGCTAGTTACGTAAAAAGCCGAGCAGATTTTGAACAGCTCACCCGGAGACTGAAGGCAGGACACATTCAGAAACCCCTATCTCACTCAAAACAGCAAGGATAGATTTTTTTCAAAGTTTGTATGTGTGAAGCACCAGAGACACAAAAAAACACCCCAAATCCCAGAAAAAGTGTTTTTTTTCATAATATGTGCACTTTAATATTAAAATGATTTATTATACTATATCGCCCTCTAGTGGTCAAACAGCCCTGCACATCCTTATGTGTGCACATCACTGCTTTTCCGTCTTTTCCATAACGTTTTCCAATTGGTTAACCTGATTTATCCCAGAAGGATTATGGGAAATTGTGTTTACCCTTCAACACATTGCTGCAACACCATGCCCACATAAATAACACAGTGGAATACACCTCCCAGAAACCATCTCGATTCATACGTGTTTTTAATTTGACTCGAGCTGCAACCTCTCGTGTTCTCTCGCTCGTTGTGTTGCTAACAAGCTACATCTTGAACAATAAAACGGTAATTTGAGGCGATAGAGACGGTTAGCAATTTGTAATCATAAATGTACATTATAAAACATTATTGTGTGGAATGGCCCCGCCATTTGACGAGTGGACACTTGGTTAGCAAGCTAGGATAAGTATGTTATCAATTACAATGTCTTAATAGTTTGGCTGCAATGTAACAGATATGTGTGATAATATCTAACGTTAGATTTAATGTAACGTTATTTTTTTTTGTCCCAGACAGCACAGTTACGCATAATCACCCATTAACTATATCTGTTATGGATGTAACGTCATGATTAGGTAGTGTTACCAAAATATTAGACTTTCCTGGTTTGGAAAGTGGTCTGGTCAATTTATTACAGATTTTATGCACTAATGGCTAAGGAAGAATGCATTACACAATGGAACAAAACAGGGGACACACTACGAAACAGGAAAATCTTTCCCACCTCAGAAAAGACCCTCCAAACCCCATCCACTCCTTTGTCAAAGGATACAAATAGTCAGACTGCTGGACACTCTCAGTGTTCAAATGGGACATCTGCTCAGTTTTCGGCCAGAGACAATTTTAGTAAGGATCCACTAACCAGAGTGCTGCTGATGTTGGTAGTGGGGCTTTCTTTTTCTACACGCCTCTACAAGATAACAGAGCCCCCTCATGTGTGGTGAGTAAAAGTAATGAATGCTAGTAGATTTTGTGCACAGGTTTTTGTAATGTTTTATTTATTTATTTTTTGGACTCGTTTTGGTGTTCCAGCTGGGATGAGACACACTTTGGAAAGATGGGAAGCTACTACATCAACAGGACCTTCTTTTTCGATGTCCATCCTCCTCTTGGAAAAGTGAGATCACAGAATATCCCTTTTGTGTAGTGTCTTCAGGGAAACCACTCTAGTATGAGTATTGATCGACATTAATCCGTTGCAGATGCTGATTGGTCTCGCAGGTTACGTGACTGGTTATGATGGCACCTTTCCTTTCATAAAGCCAGGAGATAAATATAAACATCACAACTACTGGGGGATGAGAGGGGTAAGCTGCTTTCCACATGAGAAAACCTGCTCTTTTCTAATTGATTAAGAATGTAATTTGAATATATACATATGGTCTTTTCACAACTTTTAAATGACAAGACATTAAGGCTGCTGATGTGCCTGCCCTGCCTCTTACCCTACAGTTTTGTGCCGTGTTGGGCTCCTGTCTCCCAATCTTTGCCTACCTCATAGTGCTGGAGTTGTCTCAGTCTCACAGTGCTGCCCTTATTACTGCCATTCTGCTCATATTTGGTGAGTAATCATCTTGTTTAAAAGGGTTGCACAACTCAAAAACATGTTGAAGTTACAATACACTCACTACTCAACCTTCCAATATCCTTGTTTTTCCTGAAAAAATAAAAGAAACAGCATGTAGCTCTGGGTGGAACCTGCACATACACATTTTGGGAGTAGGGAAACCCCCATGTCCAAAGTGACTTTTAAGTCATCTTCCATATTGGCCATTGTTTTCATTTAATGTTGTGTCATAATATTGCTGATCTTACCAACAGCAATTTTGATAAATATAAGGAGTATCTTGGACCTTAAGAATATCTATTTAAATGTAAAATAACCCTGTTGTAATAAGGTGAATGAATTTGTGCTGAATTTCCTCGTCCTGCAGACACTGGCTTTATCACCATTTCCCAGTACATCCTGTTAGACCCTATACTCATGTTCTTCATCATGGCAGCAGTGCTGAGCATGGTCAAGTTCAACCAGCAGAGATGCAGGTAGGACACCGCCATGGGACACTGCTAGGACTTTGATTTTGGTTTGGTTTAAGTATGGTAAGATAATTATAGTTACAGTCCTAAAACAATACCAATCTATCTCCCAACAAGAACAAATCTTGCTTGCTAATATGCCTAATGTTTGATGTGATGTGGTCATTTTTGTAACTTATTTTTTTCCAGCCCTTTTACTGCCTCCTGGTGGCTGTGGCTGGTACTGACTGGTGCAAACCTTGCTGGGGCATTGGGAGTGAAGTTTGTGGGTCTGTTTGTCATCTTGCTGGTTGGACTGAATACAGTCTGGGACCTCTGGAGACTTTTGGGAGACCTGAGCCTGTCACTGGTAAACAGTAGCACATTTTGAATGGTACTGGTAACCGATCATGTTGAGTAACGCTTATGGTTTCACTGTTGGACTCTTCTCACCTTATTTTCTGGCTCCAGGTGGAAATTGCAAAGCACTTCCTGGCTCGGGTTGTTGGACTCATCCTGCTTCCACTTTTCCTCTACGTTACAATATTTGCAATCCACTTTGTTGTGTTGAACAAAAGGTGTGTCTGATTGTTATATTATGGGTACAGTGTGATTACTGCTCATCTCACCCTAAATACTGTGTGATGACATCATGATTACATTGTTTGAGTAATCATGATTGTTTTCTCTTACCAGTGGACCGGGAGATGGTTTCTTCAGCTCAGCCTTTCAGTCCCGTCTAATTGGGAACAATCTACACAATGCATCCATGCCTGAGTGTGAGTCCCAAACACAAC
This sequence comes from Gymnocephalus cernua, assembly GCA_023631565.1. Taxonomy (NCBI): domain Eukaryota; kingdom Metazoa; phylum Chordata; class Actinopteri; order Perciformes; family Percidae; genus Gymnocephalus; species Gymnocephalus cernua. The sequence continues at coordinate 9,443,464 of CM042444.1, read as the reverse complement.
AATTGTTCAAATACTAATAAGAAAATAGAAAAGTTGGGCAAAAATAAATTTGTTCCCATTTCTTTAGTATTGATGGCAGCCAGATGGGCTGAAATGTTTGCTTACATTTTACTCTCTTCACAAAGTAACATTCTATTTTTATTGTTAAGCCTTTATCAAACGTAATTTCTTTTCATTAAATGTAATTGTTTCTTGTGTTTTGTAATGATTTGAAGCAATATGTTGTTGTTCTGATGTAGACCTGGCATATGGCTCCACCATCACAGTAAAAAACCTCCGTATTGCTGGAGGCTATTTGCACTCTCATTGGCACTTATACCCCGAGGGAGTGGGAGCAAGGCAGCAGCAGGTCAGGCAACCCTGTGAAACATTCACAAACAAAATTAAACATGCCATTATCTGTGATAATTGTATGTATTCTAAATAAACAGTTTTCTCTGCCATTTACTTACAGGTGACAGCCTATCTCCACAAGGACTATAACAATTTGTGGCTTGTTCACAGACAGGATGCTAATGAATGTGAGCAGATGGGGTTGATTTACTGTTTAGAGATACCAGTGGCATTAATTTAAGTCATAAGGAAGTAATGTATGAGCCTCTTATTGTTTATCCCTATTAAGCTCAATCTGGGACACCTGATCTGGTTCGTCATGGTGACATCATTCGACTGGAGCACAAAGAGTAAGAATCATGACTCCACAGAGCAGCGAAATGAAAAACATTATTTAATGTTCATGATTCAGTGTCATTCCAAATTATGTGCATGTTTTTGCGATAATTGTACTGGTCCTTTCAGAACAACCCGTAACCTTCATGGTCACCTCCATGAAGCCCCTCTGACCAAGAAACACTTCCAGGTTACAGGCTATGGCATTGTGAGTAGACCCATAACATAAAGCGCCACTCAAAAAGATGACTTTTTTTCACCTTACTGCTCTGTACAGTTGAAAGATGACATGTCACACGACTGGGTGAAGTTTGTTTTCTGTTGAAGTTACTTTTATTGCGTTTTTGAGATGCCAAACTATTAATTGCCTCATTCAGCATTAATAACATATAGGATTCTGATTGCATGTCCTCATATATTTGTATGTCCCCAAGCTTAACACACATATCCACCTTTGCTCTGTTGTTAGAATGGCACAGGTGACACCAATGACCTGTGGCAGGTGGAGGTGTGTGGGGGTCGGAATGGTGACCTGGTGAAGGTGCTGCGTAGCAAAGTCCGCTTTCTGCACCGAGCTACCGGTTGTGTGCTTTACTCCTCTGGCAAGACTCTCCCAAAGTGGTAAAGACTGGTCTTCTCTGCTCCTCCTTTTCTGTTCAAGATTAATTATGTGTATGGACAGTCAAAGCAAAAGTGTTGTTTCTGTTCAGGGGCTGGGAACAGGTGGAGGTGACCTGTAGTCCCTACTTGAAAGAGACGCCAAGCTCTCAGTGGAACATTGAAGATCATATCAACCCCAAATGTAAGATAACAAAATATTCTTTGTGCTCCTATGTTTTTGTCTGTACTTTATGATGTCTGACACTAACCAACATGTTCCTTTTCCTCTTGTATGTCTGGCAGTGCCCAATATTAGTTTGTCTGTGCTGAAGCCCCATTTTCTGGAGATCTTACTGGAGTCCCACATTGTTATGATAAGAGTAAGAAACAATGAGAAAAGATGTTAATCCATCTGTGCTTAAAAAAAGAAGTGTTTTATTAGAAATCATTTATTGACATAAAATGTGTCTTTTTAGGGTAACAGTGGCTTGAAGCCCAAAGACAATGAGATGAACTCAAAACCCTGGCATTGGCCCATCAACTATCAGGTGCATTGAATGATTTGAATTTTTGAAAAAAACTAAATTATATGTATAACCACTTAAAACTAAAAATGTTCTCGGTTTATTTCTTTAAAGGGATTGAGGTTTTCTGGAGTGAATGACACAGAGTACCGTGTTTACCTGCTGGGGAACCCTGTAAGTCTGTCTGAGGCTTGCTTGATTTTTCCTGCTGTCGCTCTTCTCTGACCAGCGCACATTAACGCTATGAATACTCTTTTGCAGGTGGTTTGGTGGATGAACCTGGCCAGTTTGGGATTGTATCCTATCATGGTGGCAGTGGTGTCTATAGCCCTCCAAAGAGGTTTCTCATTGGGCCAAAAAAGAATAGGTGTGCTTATTGATAGTGGTACTGACTGATCGTGGTTGCGGCAGCAGTAAAAAAGAAAGATGAATTAAACATCAAATAAATGTTCTGTACTCCACTCTGTCTTTCAGAGCATTCTCTTGTGCTTATGAGAGGAGGAGGACTGCTACTCTTTGGTTGGCTGCTGCACTATGCACCTTTCTATACAATGGGCCGTGTCCTCTACTACCACCACTACTTTCCTGCAATGCTCTTCAGCAGCATGCTAACAGGTACCAAATCTCTTACTGCATTTTGGATACTTCCATTATATAGACCAGAGGTTTGCAGGGAGGGAGAGACATGTGGCAAAGATAGTACATGAAGTGAAAGGCAATTAAAGTACTTACAGCACACAATCTGAGGATGCCATTATCTCCCATGTCCATCATGAGTAAACATCTATAAATCCACTTAGAGATCATTGAAAAAAGAAAAGCTCCTATTTAACTCCAAAATTTGCCTAAGAATCATCAGGTTTTTAAATGTTACAGTGATAGTTGTCTACATCCATGGGACCCTTGCAAACAGTAACTGCTAATAGCTAATTCGGCATACTTTTTTTTAATTTTTCTTTTTTTTCTTTTCCGCCTTTAATGGACAGGACAGGTGAGAAAGGGGAGAGACATGTAGGAAATCGTCACAGGTCAGTCAAACCTGGACCCCTGCGTTGAGGCATGAACCTCTAAATATATGTGCGCCTGCTCTACCCACTGAGCCAACCCAGCCAAAATTTGGCATACTTTTAATGGTGCCAATTTACCTAAATGTAAATGTATTATATGCTAAAACAAGGCTCAAGTTGCCCACAGCTCAGTGACTCAATGGCAATATTATACTGTTTGCATTCCCCAAAGCATTGTGGTAACTGTGGTTGCAAATCTTAGAGTATAATTGTCCCTAAATTGAAACAAGACAAAGAATCCTAATAGACAAATCCATTAATATTAACTTCAAATTGCACAATCAATGTAATTAGAGTAGACAGGTTTGTTGGGCGGGAGGGCGCAGTGCAGTTGTTTTAATTTGTCTGATCTGATGGGAGCCTCCAGTGTCAGACTTTGAAAACCCCTGATACAGACAAAGAAGTCATGTTGGTCACAGGTTTGTGGTCAAAGCACTCACTGTTTGTTTTTCACAGGAATTACATTCGACATTCTGTTGAAAAGCACTGGCCTGATACTCCGCCCACCTTATTCTGATCGTCTGCAGAGACTCGGGCAAATGGTACTTCTGTTCAGCGTTCTTTACAGGTGAGATGACTAGCAGAGTAACTATTGTGAAGGAAAACTTGAATGTAGTTTATTCTTACACTGTCATAAACAGTACATCATCAGTTTGTGATGTCTATTACATTTAATAAGCTTTCTTGTGATTATACATCCATCCAATTCTCACTTTCACTTGATTCTCCCAAAATGCCTTTCAAATATTCCAAAAAAAACATTTCTGCACTTGCATGTAGAGAAAAAGAGTGTCAGTGATATTAATAAACCTGGGAAATATGCTAATTTTCTTTCTTACTGAGAGATAGCTGAGAAGATCGATACCACACTTATTTGTCTGTTAAGTTAAAGCTACAGCCAGCTGGAGTTTAGGGGAAACAGATAGCCTGGTTTTAGATTGCCTAAACACATTTTTAAGTTTAAAAGTGCTTCTTTTACTTTGTACAAATCACTGTAATCCATTGTCTGTCTGTCAGTTTCTACCTGTTCCATCCACTCTCCTACGGCATGACGGGTCCTCTGGCACACGAGCCGGGCAGCACCATGGCTGGCCTGAAGTGGATGGACTCCTGGGAGTTCTAGTCCGCTTTTGCATGAAGACCCTAATATTGTGATGTAGAATTGTTCTGAATATGAGGGAATTTAATCAATCATCTGTCTCACAGACTTGTGGTCTTACAGTGTTTACACAAAAGCATCATTTTTATTAGGTACTTACTGCACACACTACCTGTCCATGTATTTATGTGTCTCCACATTTCCAAGTATTGTAGTCTATAATGTGTAAAAAGGGGTGGAACGGTTGTATGGGACGGACCTGAATCTGTGTATAATGAAAGCCAGAGTGTTGTGGAGAATAAAGATTTAGACACTAATCATCACCAAGCTGCCTTAACTCACAACACATCTTACATCCTGGACTTGTATATGGATATGTGTATACTGTATGTCACAATAATAAGCTAAAGTGCCTGAAAGGAGCTAGTGAAAGTAAAGTGCAAGTGCTGCGTCTCCCTGTTGGTCAGTTTTGAAGAAAACATTTTTTTGTTAGTTTTGGTTATAATATCATTGTATTTTCATTTGTGATTGTCTCTGTCTTATTGCCTGGTATTTTGTATTAGTGCTGTTCACTACTGGCTTCTGTTTTTACATTATAAGACTTAACTGACTCAGTGTCATATGCACATTTCAGTATGATAAATAAACAGATTTGTGTAGTCTGTGCTTAATATTGTCAACATTTTATCTCAATTTTGTTTCTCAACATCTATTTCTAGAGTGTTCTGGCCAGGATATGAAGAAATATACATACCACACATCAAAAATAAATAGAAATGTGATCATAAATTCATGAAAGAAAAGTATTACATGTCAATGGCAATTTTAAATAATCCAAGAGCTGCCTTAAAAACAATTATGACCAATTCTGATTGGTCTGATTGTTTTATGTGATCTCTAAGTTTTTAGTGACTGTTCTATCAGTTTGGGTGTGGTAATGTAGACTAAATTAACACCATGAAACTTAACTCTTAAAAAATGTAATAGCCTAACTTCTGTTTATTTCACACAATTGGAAGGTCAGAGGCAAAACAATGAACAGACTACTTTAAGTCACTTTAAATAAAAACGACAATAAGTGTAAATGTCTGCTTACAGTCTGATTCTCTCTGAAAATTACTACATTATTTATAAATATGTAATCTATGAATTCCCCATAGAAGTTATTCCAAAGATAAAAATATGAAAATGAGATGATAGATTGCTTGACATACAGCTGTATTAATTTTTTGTGTAGTCAAAGGAGTCGGCCCCCAAAAAAGGTCCAGTAGATAATGTCTACATAAAAAAAAAAAAAAAAAAAGATAATGTCTACATAATGTTTGTTTATACCTGGCTTCACCTTGATGCTGCATTGACCCACCAGTGGGCCGCCTGGTGGCCTGTTTGTGACGTACACCGGTACACGTCGACTCCAAGGACGGCTGCTGTGATTGGCTGTCGTTTATCACGTGCTTATTCTGAAGATGGCGTCTCCAAATGGAGGTAAATTCTAATTCCTTACCCTGCTATGCTGTGTAAAAATTGGAAATTCTACATGTTTAAGGACATTAATTCGTTAGCGACTCCTATGATGTCTTACACGAACATCCCGAGATGACAGAATATACACGTTAGTGCTGTATTCTTACTGTTTGAGATGGGTTTTTTTGGTTGGCTAAAGCCTTCACTGTTATGTCCAGTGTAGAAGGAACCACAGTAACCAGCAAGCTTGAACCTGCCTGACCCACAGAGCTGAAAACTGTGTGTGCTGTTAGCGTTAGCCTCGGAAGCTTGCTGTTGTATTGTTGTAGGGACTAGCTATATAGCTAATGTTACAGGCTAAATCACTTCTATTATGGGTAACACTTAACAGTGTTTTGTTTAAAACATCGTGACTCAATGTGTTTTTTACTGACGACTGTCTTTCGATTAACGTTATCGTTATGACCGCAGTCTGTAACGTTTTGTATATTTTTACAGCATAGTGCTGTGTAACGTTATATGCCATCATACCGAGTTGCCCTTGCAGTTGTCTAACAGTGGTGTGACCAACCGAATGTCCCCGTCTAATATATTAGACATATTAAACATATTGTTGAATTACTATGCTAAACTATGTATTATATTTTGTCTTCCATGATGGCCACTTTAATGCATATTTTATATTAAAAGTTTTGTATATGCATGTTTATTTTTGTTTTGTGTAACGTTAGGCTTTATAACAGTGCATAACATAACTTAAAGTAATACAAAATATATGAGTATTGAATCATGTCCAAAATTGTATGTTGTATACAATTTTCATGTCAGATCAAACTCACATCGTATGTCATGTTGATATATTGTATATATTTACAACAACACGTTTTCTTCATAAAATGCACTGTAGGGATTATTATTAAAACATATAGTTTGGGTCTGAGGTTAAAGGCACTACTGGGCCCTATATTTGCTATATTTAATAAAAGGTCAGCAGTTCAGGCCTATTGGTTTAACCCAAGTATTGACATTTTGATTGAATAGACTTAATTCCTACACTTTTGTTGTTCAGAGGTATATGTTACATGTAATAACAAATGTAAGTCACTTTGGATAAAACCACCATACGTTTTTATATCTGCTTGCACTTTTATGCTTTCTTAAATTTTGCCATTCCAATATTTACAAATATGCAATGCATGCATTTTCCATATAAAATGTAAAAAAGTAGATTTTGTGCCATGATAGGTGACGATTTTGAGAGCTCTTTGCTGAGTTTTGAGAAGTTGGACAGAGCTTCACCAGACCTGTGGCCAGAGCAATGTAAGTTTACATTCTCCCTGCTCTTGTATTATTAGTAACTATGGAATTGTGTTTTATGTTGCCATGATCTTGATTATCCTGTAATCTCTCATACAGTGCCTGGAGTTGCAGAATTTGCTGCATCTTGTAAAAATGTGAGTTAGATTCACTGTGGCACACTTTGATTTACAAACTAAATAATTAAATAGGCTTGACATACTGTGATATATAATAGGCCTGATCTATAAATCTTGTTGTCTACTGAGACCTTTGTTGTGTCTTACATCACAGCCCATCACTAATTCGCCCCCCAAATGGATGGCTGAACTAGAGAGTGAGGACATTGAAATGTTGAAAGGTAATGTACAAAAATGTAGAAATTAGGCTTGCACGATTAATCATTATAAAATTGCGATCTTGATTTACCCTGTTCCCGATTATTCTGATTTATAATGACTTCGATTTAAAAAAAAAACTAAATGTTGGGGCATTTTTGGCCTTTATTTTGATAGGACAGCTGAAGACATGAAAGGCAAGCGGTTAAAGAGTGTGCTAACAAATCATTCTGTTTTTGATACTGTACTTAAATTGACAAACTCCATTTCTCTAGAGACTGAAGCTGTAGCTGCAGCATGCTGATTGACATGTTTTAATGATGTAAAGACATGTTCATGGAGTTCAGATAGAGCCTGTGTCAGGGCCATATTTAGTTCACTGTGTTATATGTCACTATTTTTGGTAGCCTACTGTAGTTAAATGGCCAGTATGTACTTAGTTTTCTTTATTCATTGAAGCCTCTATGTTTACAGGCCTGTGGTGATGCACAATGTGCTATAGGTGCCAAACAAAATCTATGTTTGGTACTGCCAATTTGTTTTGTTTTGTCATGGTTCATGCGTGCAACAAACATTACACTTTGTGAGAAAAAATCGTGGCAGAGAATCGTGATATCAATTCTAAGCTAAAAAATCATGATTCATATTTTCCCCCGAATCGTGCAGGCCTAGTAGAAATGTTTTTTTTTTTGTAACGGTTTCAGTTGGTGTTGAACAGGAGATTGTGGACAGAAATAGTTTTAACATATAATCCTGTCAAATGGGATAACATTTTGCCAAAAGTAGTTACACGTAGAGCTTTCATTATCCTCGTTCGTTATCCTTCTGTAGAGCTGGGGAGTCTGACCACAGCCAACCTGATGGAGAAGGTCAAAGGACTTCAGAACCTCGCTTACCAGCTGGGCTTAGAGGAGTGTAAGTACATGAACAACACAAACCTTTAAAAAGTGCCTTTATATTCAAATGTTTTTGTTTTTTTTACCTTTTTTGATCAAACACTTGTCTCTAAATCTAAGTGACAAGTATGCAAATGCACAGATAACTGCTGCAAGTACATGTTACCACTAGATGGTGATCAAGGCCTTTCTGTATCTAGCGAGTGGATTTCACAGCATCCTTGTGTGTTTTTACTTTACAAAACCCAAACAGGTTGACTGCATATAGGCTTATATGTATTTGTCCAAAGACAGAATGGATCATGTAGAAATTAGAACTCTCTATTCATGTCAAATAGCAAATATAAGTTTCAGAGGTCTTAAAATAATGAATTTAGGTCAATCTCTCTTTGTTAAAATGGAAAAGGTAAGAAACAAGGGCATGTGCTCAAGAGCCCATAAAAAGAGTGCTCCAGCATTTGATTGATGCAAAATCTAGTTTTTAATCCATTCTCCACTGCCTCCATTGTCATAATCCGTGTGGATTAGAGAGATGTAGCTAAGTGCTCTAAGATAAAAATGGGTATTTATTTTTCCAGTGAAAAAGCACACAAGCAATGAAGAATTGTGGTATAGCCCTCCCTCCTAATGCACAAATATCCAAATGGACATACTACAGGAATCATGAAAGTGGGCCTAGATAAGGGTAACTACATATAACAGGCTATCGATTGTGTAGCATGTGTTGTATTTGCATTGACCACAAGTCGCAAATTCATTAAGTTGTAAACGTGTCTAATCTCCCTGACTTCCCTAAACCCACAGAAGCATGTAATCTTGCTGGCATAAAGATGTTAGCTGTCACAGGTGCAGGCCTGCAGGCTTTGCAATCATGTTGTGTACCTCGGTATGACGGGACACAATGATGGTTATTATTGGTGTCGGAGCAGCCCTGTAATGGGTGCCTGTTTAATGCTCTCTGGTTTAATTTTCTCCTTTTCCTGGCTGTCAGGGGAAGCCTTGTAAATCTCAGCTACTTTTTCATCATGTTTGTGCACTCTTCAGTACCCGTAAACGAGACTCCGCAGAGGCACGGCTGAGCGAGGGCAGGGGGACAGGATTTACTGCCCCTCCCCCTTCAACATGTGGACCATTAAAGAGGAAGCTGGTTAATGGGCAGAGCACAATCAAGCAGTGAAAACTCAGCTCCCCTACTGCAGTGAGAAAGGGGACCTGGACCAAACATTATTACAAGATAGAACACCATTCCCCTATGCCTAGAATACACCTAAGCAGAGCTAATGTTGGTTTCTGATTTTTCTTGCAAATTGTGCAACTGTGCACATACTGCTGTGTACTCATGTTTGTACATTTTAACATGGATGTGAAGCGGGGATGTAACACTCCCTTAATCCCCTCCCACGCCCTCTCATCCACAAGCACCCCCAATAATGGCTGTGTGACGCTGGCCTGGTCTAGTCCCAGAGGGACTTGACGCGTGCCTCTTTGTCGGGCCACAGCTGTTACTCCACCCCATGATGAATGCCCCTGTCGTGGGCCGCTGGGCGCGGGCATCAAGCCCTGAGCCTCTGGGGAAAGCTGAGGACTCTGATAAGTGCTGTTATTGGAGGTAATTGAAAGCTGAGTGTTCCTTTGGGATGCACTGGAGGGCCTGGGCTACTGAGAACCAAACTGCTGGAGTTGGGGATGGTGCTCTATCACATTTGTGGGCTCAAGGCTCCTGAATACCATTTAACACTTGCTGTTAATTCAGAAGTGTTTCTATTGTAGACTGCTCGTTAATAAATTAAAACCAATCACAGAAAATTTAATTTTGTTTTTACTGACAAGCGCATTACCGTGCTTGTTGGGCTGAGTAACATTTTGAGTGAATACCTTAATTCTGATAATGTGATTATATTCCCAGAGTGGGGCCTTTTGTAGATATTTACACACAGTCCATGCTCCTAAAATGTTGATAGGAACTGTAGAAACATGTGAACTGTGTCTTTGACAGACTCGCAGCAGGGGTCGGATAAAAGCTGAGAATGTACCCTTTAAAATGAAATCAAACACCTTTATAGTGAAAGACTAACCTAGAATGAAATTTAGGAAATCTCGTCAAGGCCATGGTCTTCTTAGTTTTTTTTCACCCAGATATTCAAACACATTAGAAAAAAATGCGTCACTTAACTTTAAAGGCCAGGAAAAGACCACACGCAGGTGATATCACCATATAACAGCGATCAAAAACTTTGATATCTAGGTAAAAGCAGCGTCACTCAGTGTATTCTGGGTGTAGGACCACCTGTTGTCATACTAAAGAGCACCTCTCCTCCGCCACGATGCCACCCAGCGCAGACCCCGGCTGACCCCTGTTGCATCTGCCGGTGTGAAGGTGAGACTGAAGGTCGCCGTGCTCTGACAGCTCCTAATGGGCCCGCATTCACTGCCACCGCCTCCTCCTCACCCTCAGGATCAATCTCTGGCCTATTAGAAGCATGGCGCTGCTGAATATGATTGCATTCACTGGGCCCCACTGGTGCTAATGTGCCTCCATCAATCCATCAGACGGGCTGACCGCGAGGCGGGCGGTTATGAAGTGCCTGAGCTGACAACTGCTGAATGAGGAACAGGGGATGCTTCCCCGCCACCACTACCCTTCCTCCTCCTCCTCCTCCTCCTCCTCCTCCTCCTCACCTCTACTGCACCACTGTGCTCGTCTTGTCACCTCTCTCTGTGTCTCCCTGGGCTCATAGTTGCGATGAATGGCAGCATTGCGGTGCGTCTCTTTGAAGCTTACACCTTCTGTGTAAGGAAAGTGGAAAAAAGCCTCAAGGATGCTTCAGTTTTTGAAGCTCAGTTTTTATCATCTTAATATTCCGTAACCTTGGGCCTTGTGTGGTTAGTCCTCTCAGATTGGCTCCCATAGAAATATACTTTTTAATTATTGGGCGTGCTGTTTCCTAATAGGTATAGGGCTGGCCCATTGTTGGAAAAGCTTTAGCACTTCCACCCACATTTTACAACAGGATGACATGAGTGTAGCAGGTTGCAGCTGTATCTGATAGAGCCTGTCTATATCTCAAGCAGGATCAGTGTCGGAGCTGTGGGAAAGCAGAGGCAGACAGAGCTTAACACACACACACACACACACACACACACACACACACACACACACACACACACTCACACACCGCTTCTCAGTTCTGCCTGCCTGCCGCCTCCCTGAGCAGATCGGAAATGACACCTCATTTCCATAAAGGCATTAGGAATTCATTGGATTTTCTTTCCCAGCTAATCATAGTGCGGGTGTAAAACCTTTTAGGCTTTTTAATGAATGATTTTTGACTGATTGCCTATTAATAAGGACACCTCTTGAACAGGCATAGGCTGGGGCAGGGGTTGGGAGGTGCAGATGTGTTTGTTTTGGTGTGTGTGTGTGTGTGTGTGTGTGTGTGTGTGTGTGTGTGTGTGTGTGTGTGTGTGTGTGTGTGTGTGTGTGTGTGTGTGTGTGTGTGTTTTGGTGTGTGTGTGTGTGTGTGTGTGTGTCAGCCAGGCGAAAATGTATTGGAGGAGGAGGAAAGGAGGGGTGGGCCCTTTCGGCTGGGACATAAAGAGGAACCAGTGGCTCCCCTGGGAAATCACAGCTCGTGTCTGCATCTTAAATATCCCTGTGAAGTATCAATAAGTGGGTAATTGAATTTTGAACACAAACATGAGCGTCAGGTGTATCTGTTGCAAGACGGGGGTGCTGTGGGGGCGTAGGCTGAATGTGTGTGCCTCCAAGTGTTTCTTTGCTTGTGTGTGTCATCTCCTCTGTGTCTCCCTTGTCCCCCCGGGGAGAAAGAGGATGTTAAAGCCATTAAATAAAGCTTACAGCCCGTAATGGGTGAGCAGCACTCGGAGATGGGCAGTGAGGGTCAGATAAGTCCTCTTAACTCTTAATGAAAGTGAATTGGGGCAGTCAGAGCCGGGGTCCAGGACTCCGGTTAACCCAGGTGGTCATCTGTCTCACCAGAAGCGTGCCATCGAGAGAGGCAGCCAGGGGTGGGGATTGCGGGGGGGCGAAGTGATGATTACTCTCATTTTATACACAGGGGAGTTGTGCTGGGAGTGGGCTGTGACAATGACACCCAGATCACTCTCCGTAAACGAGGGGAAAGTAAGATGTTACACCACAGCATTTCCTCTCCCATTTACATTTGAGCCACCTGGGATTCGCCCAATGAAAACAACTTTCCAGTGCAGAACAGAAAATTGCAGAAACATTTGGGTTGCACCGCATAATTTACTAATGTGTAGTTTTAGTCCTTGCTGTTTAATTTTGGGAAAAAGGTCCATTTTAAATGGCATCAGGGCATATTTTGCTGTTTGCAGATATAGGTTAATCTGCATTGCTGCAATGTGCTTTAGCAGCATTAGGCTCTCCTGTTATCTGCTCCATACCAGCCTCTCTGTCCTCAGCTCTCATTCTGATGATAACCTGGCTGAGCTCTGTTTGTTTACATATTGTGTCTATTTATGGATGAAAATGATTTCAAATTGGTTAGATAAAAATGGATTGCAATGTAGAGTCTAATATGGGTCAAATTGTTACAGTATGAAGTGGCTGTGTTTACTGATCTACCATGCTGGAAACTCAGACCGGATAGTGCTGAATGATAATTAGATAGCAACAAATCAACAGGGCAAGGAGATGGCCCACAGAATCCATAAGGTGTCATTTAGTATGGATGGCAGTGGTAACAAGATGCTGATTAACTTAGTGCAAAATTAGTAATTGACCTTTCTAATCAACTAAACAAATCTTTAAGTCCCACTAATCAATATTGATCCCCCCTGTTGTATGACAAAGCCTGTGTGTATGTATAAGTGTGTGGGCGTGTGTTTTTGAGACTTTCTAACTTCATCTGTTTATGTACATCTTTAAAGAAATTCACAATCACCTTTTGGCAAAAATAACTTCTTTATAAATAGTTTGTTCAATAAAATAACTGTGTTATAAAGAGATAACAGAAAACTGTAATAAGATAGTACAGCAAAGTTAAATATTTTAATTGAAATCAACCATTTATCATCCATTTGACATTTTTACTACCTGTTAGCAGAGGACTTTTTCACTGAAGGTGAGTAGATGATTTAAAAAAAAAAGATGCTTCAGTTTCTGGGTCCTGGTATTGCATGCTGGCTCACTGTCGCACTGGCCAAGTTACCATCCAAATGTAGCACAAATTATAAATGAATAATCAGTAACAATAATCCAGATGATCAGCAAAAGACGGTGGATGAATGCAATGTGGAAAATATGGCATTTATGTTTGTTTTTACGTAATAATTTGAGAAAGGTTAGCATCTCCTCATCACTCCACACAGATCGGATGTTTTATTGATGTCCAAACTTTCCACCTCAGCCAAACAAACATTTTTGTGATATTTTGAGATATTTAATGCACAAATTGAAAAAGCACATTAAAACAGGCTATGTATACTTTTTAGTCATTCTTCCCCACCTTTCATATTCTGTAATAACTTGTTTAACACGTTTCCCCATATTTCCTTTTCATAAAAAAAGAGAGCCACACATCATAAATTAAGCACTGATTTATGTTTAATGGGGTCTTTAATGTGAGGATATCAATGATATTTCTATCTGAGTAGGGGAAGGCTGAACTGAACCGTAATTAATAAGATGCTCAGTGGGGTGAGGGGTCTCAGGAGGAGTGGCACAGCCATCCTTGATCTGTTTTATAGTTTGGGCTCATCAAGAGATGGAGAAAGAGAGAGGGAGAGAGAGAGACATGATACCTTAAAAATCAGAAATGCCCTTTACCGTTCCTTGTGTAACTACTCCTAATAAGAAAGCGACATCAGTGCACTTGCGGCTTTACGGTCATCCTAATGTAATTGCTTTCCCTTGCCTAATTTTGATGGCTTCATTTCAATCTAAAGCACCCTATGCATGTCCAGGGGTCCTGTGATGACTTTGTTTAGAGTGATTTGAAGAGACAGCAAAGTGCAAAATGAATCCATCCCATTCCAATTAGCATCATCTTTAACCTAATGAGGGACACCTCAAGGTGACGTGGCCCCCACGCCCAGATGCACCATTATCATTCTACACTGGGCAACTCATCTAAATTACTAACTCACCCGGCTTTTTCATTAGCCGCCATGGTTGGGGGAGGCGGGGAGCCTGCACACGGGTAGACAGCAGCCAGCTGAGATCCTGATCATATTCTTCTTGCAGAAATGACTTTCTGCTAAATGCCCATTTGAAATCAGTCCTCTCTTTGCTGCTCTGTAGTATTATATTTCTTTGATGTACAAGGTTAGTTAGAAACGGAATAGAGTCGCTGAGGTGATCTTGCAGCTCATAAAAACTGTAGTGCTGCCTGATGCTCTTTTTTATCTTTAACAAAGAGTATTACTGTACATGGATGGTGCATCTGTAGGGTTTCTGATGATGCTGCAGAAAAAGTCCCTACAGTCTCCATAGTGACACAAGGGTTTGTCTTTGACAGAAAAGCCTCAGCAATGATTGCTCTCCCAGTGAAGACCAGTTTCACAAAGAGCCTTCAGCAGGGACAGTTCTGTCTATAGCAGAGTTAACACTCGTGTGCGGAATCCTGGTGTGTAGGGCCGTTTAACAATTTTAACAATGTGTTCACAGATGTCATTGGGACTCTACAGGCTGTGGGGAAATGAGTAGAGCTGGGAAATATTTGCACTTAACACCATAATGGCAATTATGTGACTGTAATTTTGGTACAATTATTAATTTACAGGGGTTAGTGATATGGCCTCTGGGATAAAAGATCAATAGCCAGTACTGAAATTATTGCATTTTATTGTACATTCAAAATACTATAAAAAGAAAGTAAGGAAACCGCTCTGAAGACAGTAGGCTATCGCCTAAAGTAGTGGTTGCAACCTTTTACACGTGTCCCTATTATTATTTATTATTATTATTATTTTATTTATTTTTTTACACCTGTCCTTTCTTTAAACCTACATTGTATAATTTTTTTAATTGATTCTTAGCAAAAAAAAACTTTGTCCTTTCACAAATATGTTCTCATTCATGTGTAATTACTTCCACCAACTAATCAAAGTATTCTCGTAAGCGTAGAATCTGCCATTCAGAATACATATGAGTGACTCGCTCGAATGACGGCAGCCATGTAGCGCCTCCATCTTTAAAATACATCAGCCGAAGAGGGGCATACCTCCGCCTTTTGCCCCCTTACACCTAGTAGCACCGTGACGAATGCAAGGGGGAGATTACTCGCCAGGGAAGCGAAAAAGAGAATTAAAACGACAACGCGACAGGCAAAGCAACAAGACCAAAGTTAATATTGGAGTGGCTAGATCAGCTGCGTGTAAACGACGGAGAGAGATAATTTCGGGTTCGCCCACCGTAGGAGTTCAAACGCGCTCGGAATGAGGAGGGCTAGAAAGTCATATTCAGTTAGTTGTCATATACAATTTCACTGCTAGATGGGAGACTTTAAACAAAGCTACAGTATCTACTGACAGCTTCATATGTTTTAATACAATACTGTTTGTATCCAACATTTCAAAAAATAGCAATGATTATAGAAACGTTTGAAAAATAAATATAATTTTGTGTAGCAGAAGATGTTTTGCATTATTTCCTATCCCATTACACATCTCATGACCGCTCAGATTAATCTTCCAACCCCTTTGGTTTGGAAACCACTGGCCTAAAGGTTTAACTGTAATAACCCTATTTATTTAATATCTGCTTAGTCTTTGTTACTGCTTAGATGAATGTTGCTATTTTGCCTTTAAAGTGGTTCTTTTATTCTTATTTTGCTTATTTTATAGATGGCCATATTCCATAAGCACAAGTTGAGGTTAATAGAGACATTTTGCTTCTATTCTCACTCATCTTGCATCCACACGAACACACATACAGCAAGCAAATCACAAGACTCTTTGGTAGCTACGCTTCCATTTTATGTTGTTTTCCATGTCCTGAATGAACAGATGTTTGTATAAATTACCTCCCGGTGTGACACTGTAGATATTAAATACATGCTTTGCATTGCTAAACAACCGTTGTGAAGGGGTTAGAGCTGCAGGCAAATGTTGTGGAAGACTGACTGATTTTAGAGTCTAGAGTCTTGCAAGCATAATAATGAAATAAAGGTCTCCTAACCTGAACAGTGATTTATCTTAAATATGTGACGTTGTGTCTTCTTGTCTTCCAGCCAGGGAAATGACCAGGGGGAAGTTTCTGAACATCTTGGAGAGGCCCAAGAAGTGACATGTTTGCAACAGGAAATTTGGGGACTACAAGGTGAATCTGATCTATGTGTTTGCCAATATGCTCTGAACATACAACAACAAAGACTTTGCACTCAAACTGTAAATCAGAGCAGAAATGCTCTCTCAGTGCACCTGTTGGCCTCCTAGATACAGTAGATGCCTTTACATTGACGGAAACTTTAAAAGAGTCGTTACTTCTCGCAGAATTTCTCTATTGCTTGTAGACTTGCCTTGATAAAATCTTCCTTATTTATTCTTATTTCTATTTTAAACATGATTTACATTTTTATTTTGCAATTTGTGAAGTTGTATAATAAAGTTTTAAAATGAAAAGATGATTGCCTTTTATGTAAAGTCCCCTTGAATCATTATGTTTGTAGCCAAAGCAGCCAACTTTCATGTTTCTTAGAGACTGTTCAACTTTTAATTAGGGCAGTAACTTCATGCCTCTGCCACTCGACAAAGTGCAGCACCTCTCCGGATGTGGACATGTAAGGAGCCCCGACGAGAGAGTGCTTTCCCGGCTACTAGGCATGTTTTCCATTTAATGAGCATTGGAAGCAGGGTCCCTACACAAAACCTTGCGTAAAAATAATATAGCTCATTGTCATCGCCTTTAATGAGAGCTGACATAATTACTAGGACCATTTCTTTTCTAATTAGCACACTTCTGCGTTGTTGGAGCTAGCAGCCAGGCAAAAAGAGAATCAGACAGGCATGCTGAATGGGAAACAAAAAGAAGTCCATCCGCCATAATTAGGTAAGACAATGCCTCGGACTGTTCTCGGCTGGAGATGTCGCTGGGGCTCTGGTCGCCCACTCCCAACAAGTTACACTTCTCCCCGGGCCGCTAATAAGCCCCTAATCGTCTTTCCGATTCACACGGACAGGCTGCCATTGCTTCAGTGGCTTCACCCCCTGCCTCTCACGCGTACCCTGGCTCACCCCTCCTTAAAAAATAAAGATTATTCACAGTTTTGCAGGTTTCAGAGAGAGTGGCTTCTTCTGCGGCTGGAGTGTCATGGGACAGGGAGAGAGGACTTTGTGGAGCCTTGGATGCTTTCTTGTGTGGACCCCAAGAAGCAACCACTTTGTGGAAGCTAATGGGGATCCAGAAAAAGACTAAAGCATGGCCTGGTAGCAGGATGGGGGCCAGAAATCACATTTAATTGTAGCTGTGTTCAAATACTGTAATTTAGTTCGACCATAAATCTGTTTTACATCGGCTATGCAAAAGCACCATAGGTAATCAAAATACAAACACTAGCCTTTACCCCAAATCATATCAATAACATATAACTGCCAAATTGTCCTGTAAAACAATGCTGTGGTTTGTATACCGTTAAACAATGTATGGATACATTTTGATATTAATGAACATACGCCTACTGAAAGTCTCACACCATGTTAAGTACCATTTACTAGTAAGGCCCCTTTAGAAGTTCCTTATAATTTGCAATTAGTTGCTTTGTTATTGCTTGAGAAAGCATTTACTGATGCTTTGTTGATCAATAATAAGCCATTAATAAATTGATATCTTCTTCTAGCCATCTACCCTCTAGAAAAGAGTTGTAGAGCATGTGAGCCAAAAGCCGTTTGTTAACAACTTAAATAGCCCATACTGTGAGAAAAAAAATGACTTTTCAACATTCAGAACTGCAGACTTTATGGCTTATTAAAGAGTGAACCGTCCCTCAATATGTATTAATGCATTTATAAATGCATTGCAAACATTTGTAACCGCATTATTGCCAAGTAGCAAGGATAAACAACATCAAACCTGGCAAACCAAATGGTGTTTGGGTTGTAAAACCATTCAAACTTACCAGGGTTGGAGGAAGTATTCAGATCATTATGTAAGCAATACGACACTGTAAAAATACTCTATTCAGCCAACAAGTAAAAGTCCATTGAAAATGTTACTCAAGTGGATTATTAGCAAAATTAACATAAAGTAAACATACTCGTTCTGCAGGAAAATGGCCCATAGTGAATTATATAGCCTATTATAGGCTGGTATTGTTTGTTACTATGCATGTGTAAGTAGCATTTTCCTGTTGTCATTGGTCAAAGTAGAGCTGATTTTAACAAATTCAAATACTGTTGAGTAGTTAAACCTATAACAATGTATCATATATTTAGCCATGTGAATTATTAATTTGTAAAGTAACTTTCAAATAAATATAGTGCAATAAAAACTAAAAAATGTTACCTCTGAATTGTAGTGGAGTATAAAGTATTAAAAAATACTCAAGAACTGAAATAGATGTAGGCCCACCTAGCATACAATGCTTGGATACATTAGTTACATTCCATCACTGAAACTTATATAAACCCTTTATAAGAAAGTGATAGGGAAATGTTCCAAGTTTTTGTGACTGTTAAGTAGGCCTACTGTAGATTACCCTGCTGTCATGTGGACTGGTTGCATGTGGACACTTGTAGATGCTGACTTGATAAACATTCAGTCTGCTGAGCACTGACGTGGTAAGCGAACTGACATCCTCAATATGGTGCACGCACTGGTGGCTGCATGTCACCCGCAGCCTCCCTCCAGCCAGACAGCCTTTTCAAGAAACGGGTCAGTCCCTGCAGAGCTGGTCATCCATATGGAGAGAGAGAGAGAGAGAAAAAAATCTGAGCTCCATCCATCCATCCTTCCGCTGTGCGTTGCCTTGACCTCACATAGCCTCTGTGCCCTGACAAATGTCAATCCGATGTGCCCTGAGTCCTTAAATTAGCTGTCAATTAGTGCAAATTAATCAACTCCTCGCCCAATTAAGCAATGCCGACGGGCAGCTTCCAAACATGCCATTGTGGTGGAGCCATGAGAAAGCTGCGGGGCTTGCAAACTCTTTCTGAACTGGGGAGAGGGAGGTGGGGGCATCGCATCACATCACGCCCTGCAAGTGCTTTGGGAAAGCAGAGGCTCTGGCTGTGCTTTAGTTTTTCCCCTGACTCGGCTCTACATGTGTGCTGTCATCAAGTTGTCCTGCACCCTGTTTCGACACTGGAGATCCGGCTTGATTTAGCACTACAGAGACTGAATCACATCAGCGTCTTGCGTAAGAGGTTTCTATCCTTATTTCTGGAGGGAAACATTTGCTTATAATTTATAAGCGCTTAAGCATACAGTTTTCCACCACTTTAATCAACCCAATAAAAAAGGAGACATTGAATGCACCAATGCTACATAGATAGAAGTTCATATATGGGATATGACTTGTTGAGAAATTATTCTTCATGTGCATATCTTCTGTGGATCAGAATAATGCATTCAGTTGTATTTCCAGTGCTGCTGTGTGACCTTCCTGCAAAGAAAAAGTTGTCCGCTTATTCATTATTACAAATGCATTTCAAGCTTTAGCAGTCACATCAGCAGGATATGATATTCATTATAGTGGGCGTTTTTTGCTTGCAGCTGCTTATCAGTGTTTGACCTGCTGCAGAGGTACACCTGTTTGAAGGTTACAGGCTGGATGCGTTTATCACTGCTTATTCATATCTGGCCTGTCAACATCATTTCTAAAGGGTTGAGAACACTTTGTTCCTAATTTTGCATTATACGCCTAAAAATGCAACATGCAGAAACAGGAGAAATGAAGGGAGCAGAGGTGGTGGTGGGGGGGCAGATAAACAAAAAATGTCCAACAGCTGTTTTCTTTTTAATCTGTAGCCGTCAGATCCTGCTGGTCTTTGATGGGCAACCCAATCTACACGACTGACTGAACTAAATCTTCCCCTAATCTAGAGCCTTATTAGGCAGCCTCTCTTCTGCATGTAAATCAGCATCCAGCCATTTTCATAGGAGATGGATTATGAAAAGCCATACAGAGAGGAGAAGAGTTGCACTATCAACAAACAAACAAAAAGTCTGTATAGAGTGCAGCAGAAGTGATGATGGAGTGAAAGGGGGCAGTAACTTGCCTGTAATTGACAGGTCATCCTGACTCAAACCATTCCATGTTAATAAATGACTTGATCCCAACAGGCTGATGTGTCATTAGCATATCTTAATAACATTGATTTCTTCATTACTAGATTTTCCACTAAATAGGCCCCAATTAGTTTCAACTGACCAGACATTAATTGCAGCAGCAATGTTTTTCTCCTTAATCAGCAGATCAGTTCACACTGTTTGATATAAAATATGACGGATTTGTTGAGGCTCTGCCTAAAGTCACAATTCCTGTAGTTTTCGGTTACATTAGTCATATTGTACCTTGTGTAGATCCATGCAACAGCCCTGTATGGCCCAGTTCCCCAGCATTTTCATGTTTTGCTCCGTAAATGACATGATAGACATGTCTTTATTTATTATTTAGCTTGAGATATATATATT
Organism: Gymnocephalus cernua; assembly: GCA_023631565.1. NCBI lineage: Eukaryota > Metazoa > Chordata > Actinopteri > Perciformes > Percidae > Gymnocephalus > Gymnocephalus cernua. Next base: position 9,422,895 of record CM042444.1, on the reverse strand, counting down.
CCATTATTATTGCATTATTACTTTGATGATGCCCATGTAAGCCTTTTGCAAAATAAGTCATGCCAATGTAATGTAACACTTAAATTATGCCATAAGCAAATAGGAAAACAACATATATCCATGTCATTCTGTGAGTTTTAATTTTGGCACAAATATGTAAAATTAACTTTATATACTATATACAATATAACTATATATTTAAGTGAGATTTCTTTTTTTAACCCTCAACACTGAATTGACACTGAAACACCAAGAATAAAGGATGAGGTTGGTGTGCATCTTTAATATTATTAGAATAAATAGGGTTATTAAATAACCACATGACCCACAATGAGAATATGATTTTTCTGCAATTAAGTCTCAAAACTGGTCTACATGCAGCCATTAACTAAAAATGCAAATACAAAAAATCTACTAATTGCCTCAATAATATCAACAAACCAGCATATTTGATCAATTTCCTGACACCAAATGTCTGCCATAATTTCACAAAAGATAATGTTTTAGGCCTACATGACTGTCCTACCATCCGTAATAGCCATTATTCAGTGTAGCCTAATGTTCAGATGAGTTTTAATAATAAAAAAAAAATATTATGCATAAGATAATAATGAATAACGGTCAGGTAATTATTTAATAGCCTTACACTTGTGACCCATATTCTGTATAATTCTCCCTCTCCTCCGGGGAAATGTTCCTGTGATTTAATCTGCTCTGTAGTCTGTGCTGCTGCTGTGGGATTAGCGCAATGCAAGACCGTGCAGCGCCCACACTGGGTCCATATCGTCCAGCTGTCGTTTTTGGGAGGGCCTTTGATTTGCGTGTGATGAGTTTCCCATAGCATCTGGAGATCAATTATCCATTCGTGTGAGCCAGTGGTTGAGAAGAGAGATCATAGCTGGCTCTGTGCGTGTGTTTGTGTGTAAACCATTCAGCGAAAGGCAATAGGCCTACTAATTTATTTTAGGAGATTGAGGTAATTTTGCAGCATTTCAAAGGTTTAGAGGTGTGAAATAGACGATTTAATTAGGCCTGATTTATAGCGGAAAATGACATAAGCAATGGTAGGCTATATCTGCAGTGAGTCTATACTGATGTAGCCCATACATTGTAGTTTGAATGTTATTTTGTCATATAATTGTCTCTGTAGCCTATGGTTCTAGGTGTCTATCATTCTTAACATTTCGCCCCTCAGCCTGCAGCCTTGGAGACAATCATTTCGTTCCCTCCTTTCTTTCTGTAGCCTAAATCCCCTCCTCGTTTATCCATATAGTCCTGAGGAAAATGCAGATATGTATCGAGAGGGCGTATAATGCATCCATGATCCACAGGAATCCTGAATCCTTGCAGCTGATTGGCTGCTGGTCCTGCCTCTTGTTGGGATGGACCTGTTGGATAAAAGGACCATTTTCTGAAGGACTCTTGTGTGTGATACAGAGGATCATGCACAGGGGACCGTCCTGTAAGACGGTATAATAACAAATAGGCCTTTCAAGTAGCATCCGAAGACAACATGACGGGGAAACAAGGCGCTGTGCTGACGGAAAGTTTAAATATATCGGAGAAAACCTCTCTGGGTGCAAATGGAGGGAGTAACAGCCACCAGCCGAAGAGCAGCGCGACCCATCCGCCGCCCAGGTGCACCGGCTTTGGCATCCAGGAGATACTGGGGCTGAATAAGGAGCCGTCCGCGGCCCCGAGGAACCCGCTAAGCTCGCTGCCGCCCGGGGCGCACCTGATCACCGCCAGGTCCTTTCTGGGCCCCGCCGGCGTGGGTATGGGTGTCGGGATGGGATTAATCGGCCCTGGTGGAATTCCGTCGTTTTACAGACAACCAGCGTTTTTGGAGACTGTGCTGTCGGACGCACAAGATGTTCACCTGCAGCCCCACAGCAGGTCCGTAGGGCCGCTGGACACCAGCCAGTCTGCCAGCTCAGGTGATCTAAAATCACTTCATAATCAGGCATATTCATACCAAATACTGATCCCACTGCTACACAATGCTTGCATAATTCCAACCTGGGCTACTGTGCATGTAGCACTTTTTTTTTACGTTGTATAATTATGATAGGCCTATTATTATTATTATTATTATTAGTATTATTAGTATTATTATTATATAAGTATTATGTCTGTTGTGTGATTTTAAATGCAATAATTAAATGTAGGCTAATGTCTTAATAAAAATAGCCGTGTTGTGTCAGTGTGAACATTGCATTTATTCCAAAACGCTCTTCATGTTATTAACTTCAATGCTTTCTTCTGTTTTTAAATCCAGACTCAGAAGATTTATCTTCAAATGAACGAAAACTCTCAAAGTCATCAGTAGGCCTAAGTCAGAGCAAGAAACGCAAGAAAAGACGCCACCGGTTAGTGTTGATTTCTGGTTAATAATATGGCTTTTATAGCCTATTGTTAATGTGGAGAAATTATATATTCGTAGAAATTAACACGTCCCCCCCCCCCCCCCCCCCAGTAAAAAAAGTAACGAGTACTCGTTTACAAAATCAATGTGCAATGCTAATTGTTCTTTTTTTAGTTTTTATTATAGCCTTATTAAAATAGATAATGAACTAGTCAAACTGATAAGAATTTAAACAAATTGGCCACAGATTTTATTTTCTGTCATCACTAACATCCACAAATGTTAAGCTTGTCCTGTTTGGTTTGCTTTATTTATTTATTTTACACCCATAAAAGACGTGTATTGAAATTGGCTGTCATTTATAGAAATGTGTTCGATGTTGTTTTACCTTTTGCGTTTTTATTTCTGTCTTTATTAAAATCAGATTGGTTTACCCTTTAGTTTAATATCTGCAGGACACACTATGTCCAATATGTCCACATATTTGAAATGATCCCCCCGTTTCTACAGAACCATATTCACCTCATATCAGTTGGAGGAGCTGGAAAAGGCCTTTAATGAAGCGCACTACCCGGATGTTTATGCCCGAGAGATGTTGGCCATGAAAACAGAGCTACCTGAAGACAGGATACAGGTAATACTCTAGTTTTGCACGCTGTGTTATATGGTAGAATAATACTGATTCGGTATTATTCAATCGAAGGTTTTTAGGCTGTGTCGATTTGATTTTAAACATACACCATCCTGCTAATTTATTTTCATTTTTCGCATTGACAGGTTTTATGTGTTTATGTGTCTTGTTTGAGTCCATTTTCATTAGGCTATATCGATCATATTAATTAGCCCGGATACAACCTTTAGCCTATGGTTCCCTTTAACTTATTAATTAAGCTATAAGCTATTTAAAATGTCTCAATTCTAGAGCCTACATCAAGGTTTTAATAAAGCTATTTTAAGTGCTACATTTGAAAGAAATTTAATTTTTGGCTAAGTATTAATAGCAAAATACTCTAAATAGGTCCGTTACATTATTTCTTTAAAGAAATAAAACATCATTTGATCAATAGGCCTATTCTCTTTGAGATGCTCTCTGCAAAAATATAGGCCTGTACAAAGAATACCTGGCTAATCAAAGCCAAATAAAGGCACTTATGTGATAGTTAAAGCATCTTATATTGCTGATTTCTTCGTAGGCTATTTAAAAAATTCGATAGCCTATAATTATATTTCTTTAGACTGACACTGCACATTGCAAGGCACACATCGTAGGCTTTTATTGTATGCTAATAAGCAACAGTGTCTTTAAAACAGAATTCATTATTTTCTAATTGATTTGTGTGAAAATGATGAGGCAAATATTATTGTCTTATGAATATTCACCTGTGATAGTTCACTTCCCCATCAGTGCTAATAGCCTCCTGTAATACTGGAGTAGGCTACAGGCCGCAGCTGCCTCCCACGCTGCTCTCATGTTTAAGGGGAGACGGGCTAAGCGAGTCCCCGAAAATCGATCAGCGATGCCCCATCCTGTCTGAACAAAGACCGCTCTCCTCCAGCATTTCTCGCCAGGACAGATAATCTCTCATCAGGCGCAGTTGGACAGTTGGATGTGAAACAATTTGTTCTCGGAGAAGGAGCCACTAACGACCTAATCAAGCTATCAAGGCGGAAGAAGATTGCAGTGTGACCTGGACCATCCATCTGCCGGGGCGCCTTTTAATCTCGTTCTCATTACGGGCTGCAACAGTAGGCTACAGCGGCGAATAAATAATAAAACAAGGAAATAAATAAATAAGCCCACCTCCTGCTCCTATCCTAAATAAAATGAACACCCAATTTTCTCATTGGGTGTAATTAGTTAAATCAGACGAGCTCAGGAGGCAGGCTGCTGCTGCTGGAGAGACGCAGGGAGTTCAAATGAAATAACTACATTGAATTTATTAGCACGGGTCAATAGCGCTTCTCCCCCGAGTCCCGGTTGTTTAATTTCCCGTGATATTTGCCCGCCTGCCCGCCATCGATTGGGCCTGAAATTAACTTATTTTTCAATCAGCCTCCGCGTGCCCCTGGGTCACTCCTCGCAGCTTCCACACTGCCTTCTTTTGAGGGACAGAGAAGCAATTTCTCATAAAAAAAAGTGTCTTGTATGAAATAAGGGTTATCATCAGAATTACCAGGGAAAAAAAGCATGAAAACGGTTTGATCGTTTTCAATTTCATATCTGTCCCCTTGCTTGAATCTCCCCTCAGCCCCCCCCCCCCCCACCCCCTCTCACAGAGCCATCAGAGGTGCCTAAGCAGAGTGTTTAACAATCCTGTGTTGTGCTATCAATTTGGTCTCTCTGAGCTGACAGATAGCCTGCAGAGCCTTAAGCAGTTGTGGGCTGTGGCCAAGTGAAGTGTCATGATGTGTCAAACCATCTATAATGTGGCAACAGGTAGCATGGAGATCAGCTCTGACAGGAGGCACAGATCCTTCACACCTGTAGCCAGCAGGTTATGGGAAATCAATGGACTCAATCCAAACGGTGCCGCTGTTATCTTAAGTTACTTTGAATCACATCGGTCATTTTTAAAATAACTGCTCAAATCCTGAAATTGAGTTGTCATACACAAACAATAAATAGTTGAGTACTACATTAAAAATGGCTTTAGTAATGGTTAAATAATTTACTAAAGCTTTACAGGTCATTTAAAAGCCATTAATAACAGCTTTTGGGTTGCCAGGTTGTGAAAAATCCCATTTGATGATTGTTTCTAAGAATGCAGTTATAAATGTTCATAATGCATTAATATATACTGGGGTTTACACTTTCTAATATGCAATCATGTCTGCAGTTTTAAAATGTATCAATACATCAATAAAGAAAAAGGGCTGTAGAGTATAATGACCAAATTCCAAATAGAAACAGCAGCCACATGGATTGTTTCACAACCTACAAACCCAAAATGTAATCGTATTGATAGCTTATAACTGAGGTATAAAGCATTAGGAAATTGTTTATTAATCATTAATAAAGACAAAAACTCTTAGGGTGCCTTAGTAGGAAGTGGTACCAGGTGCATCTTGAACATAATAAAAGATGGATGGATGGATGGTAGATAGATAGATAGAAGATAGATAGATAGATAGATAGATAGATAGATAGATAGATAGATAGATAGATATATTGGGAAATTCTTATAAGGAGATGCTAATTGCATGCTGCAGTTGGATTGTGTGCAACCCTTAAAATAAACCACTAATCTCATGTTGTTCCATTTTAGCCATTTCCAAATATACTTTCCTAATCATTGCAGTTTCAAAAAAAAGGCTAAAAAGTGTACGTCTTAAGAGTGTAAATGTTTTTGTAGCCACACTAACCTGTTATCCAGTGATCCAATATATCTTCCTCACAGGCAAAAACTGATTTTGACTTATTTGTCTTATTTGGAGATGAAGGTGAAGATGCTGGTACTGACTAATAACTGAGTGTTTTGTCCTCCTGTCACAGGTATGGTTTCAGAACCGCAGAGCCAAGTGGAGAAAGAGGGAGAAATGCTGGGGCCGCAGCACTGTGATGGCTGAGTATGGGCTGTATGGAGCCATGGTGAGGCATTCCATCCCCCTACCAGAGTCCATCCTCAAGTCTGCCAAAGATGGCATCATGGAGTCCTGCGCCCCCTGGCTGCTCGGTGAGCTGATGTTTTACTGTTTCCCCCTAAAATTCAGCATCATTGCCTCATTGTGTCAACACTTAATGATCGTTTAATAGATGTGGAGAGTATATTTACCACATAATTCAATATTAACAGTACAGCACTTTCTGTTTGAAAGTTATTAACGCGTTATTAGCTATTTAGCTAAGCCTGACCCTTTAAAGCAAAGAAACGTCCTAAATATAGAGAACATGGCATAGACTTTGCATTACAAAAAACATTCTCATCCTCTACGCTGGTCACGCATCACCATCGTTCATTCAAACATTATATTCTAAACCGGAACTATTTTTGTTTGCTATTTTCAGTCCAAGATGGCTTACCAATCAACAGACGCTATTCTAAATCTGAATACCCGCAACTCTTTGCAGGGATGCACAAAAAATCCACGGAGGCAGCGGTCCCCCCGGCAACAGGACAGTGTGATGCGCCCCAGCAGCCGAGCTCTCAGAGGGTGGAAGAAGCTGAAGCAGAGGAGAAGAGGTCAGAGGGCAAGCCCACCATTTCTAAAGAGGAACTGCGAGAGAACAGCATTGCTGCACTCAGGGCCAAGGCACAGGAGCACAGTGCCAAAGTGCTGGGGACGGTTTCTCATGACAGACTGCTGGAGGGCAAACTGGAGAGACAGGCGGCCGAGGAGAAAGCCGGTGATCCCCTGAGTACAGCAGAGGAAGAGAAAAGTCCATAGAGACTATCACGTTCCTGTGGACTGCTATTCTCATGAGTCAGTGCAGTGGGCTGGCTGTACTTACCCAACATAACTCACTGTCCTGCAGGTTTCCATCCCACATTGACTTCTCTTAAACTGGCCTGTATCTGGACTTCTTTAAGAAGAAAACTCATCTGGCCGTCACTGGTTCACTGCTGCACAGAAGATGCAAAATGCACTTTTTCTGATTTACTTCCAAACCCACAGTTGTTGTTGCGTGTGCATAGTAGGGAAGATTTGACTCAGAGTAAAGTGTTAATATTGGTGTAAATAGACCCTACAGTTATATATAGAGCCAGATGATTAAAATTGTATCCAATATAACAGTTATATTAATTAGGACTACCAATGACCAATAAATGGTCAAGTACATTTACTTCTTGGCATTCATTTTTATGTTGCTTGTACAGTTACTAAATGGTGACATTTGAAATGAGAACCATCCCACCGACAGAAAGTAATTGTTGTCCTATATCACGTTGTATATACTTGATATATTAATCTCTCTCACTAAAGGCACACTTTGACATATGTTTTCTGTTGTCTTAAAAAAATGTTTGTTGTTTGTATGTATAACTCAAAATACAAAGCATAAAATAGAAATTGCCTTTTATTAAATGTGGCTTTTTGGTGTCTATTTATTCTGCTTTCCTTTCAAACAAATGTCAGCTGTGAAGGCATTACTGGAACTCTTAAATGGCACAAAGTGGCCCTCGTTGTTGGAGTAGCAGTAGTAGTAGTAACTTGTTGTCACCTGATGCTCTGCTGGCTTGGCTCATTAGGACACAGTCGACGGCTGCATGCTCGGGTTAGCCCCTATAATCTGTCGCAGTTGAGAGCCTTCAATTTGAGATTAAACTAGGGGACCAGTGCTTTTGGGAGAGGAAAGAAAGTGAAAGCACCCCCCACCCCCAAAGCAGGACCTTAAATCACTTTAATAGATGCTATTATCAGCTGGCTCTCAAGCTGTTTCATCCTCTTATCTAAATACTTAGCCAAAGTCTCACAGCATTATTTGTTGGCAATCTTTATTTCCCCCATAAACCTTTTGAATCAGGTCACTTGAACTCAGCTTTACAACACATCTATGTGTCTGCATTAGCCATAATCCATATCACATTTTACACTTCATCCTCAGTTAGCTAATGGGGCTTCCTAATGAGTTGAATAATTGAGTACTACTCCAATTTAACAGAGAGTAATTTTAAAGGGCAAGGGACAACTATTATCAGTATGCTGCTGCATGTCTCAGCACCGAATGGCCCTCAGATTGGAACCATAATGTCACTGGATAGGGAAAAGGTTGCTAATTACATTGTTGACAGAGATAAGAATACACACAATAATGAATGATGGATAGGAAATGGACTGGAGTGTGTCAGAGTAATAAGAAATGTTGATAGAATGAACCTGAATAGTATGACAGGTGTATTTTCATTTAGGGAAATGCTTGACCACATACATCAGAAGTGAAGAGATGAGATGTATGCTTGAGATTTAAAGGGTGGATTTGTGATGGAGACCTCATGCCACAAGATTCAGGAAGTTTTGTTTTACATTAAAAACCGAAAAGATACATGGAAGCACAGACACCATGCATCCTCATCCATTAAATAATTACTCACTTGTGGGTTTATTTTGAGGTCACTCAAAACAAACTCAGCTAGGGAGCAGTCTCCCTGAGCTTACGAAGATTCAGTATTTTTAGCAGAAGTTAACTTACCACGTATTGTCTTGAACTTGATATCACTGGTTTATCTCATTGGTTGCTTTCTTTCACGATTCGGCAGCTAAACTAAGACCTGTCATTTCCATTTTCTAAGTCAGTAGGGCAAATAGGGACGATGTTGTTGATTGTCATATTCTTGGGCGTATTCTTTTTCGTTCTCTTAATACATCCATGCTTTTTTCGGACCAGAGAGGATCTTTGGTATACGGTGGCCGAGAAGCAAACCTAGCTAGCATCACATAAGCATAGCAGTAACGTTAGTCCAAGTTTGTTTCGAGTTTTAGATATAAAGTTAATAAAAGAAAGGTGGTATGTACGTTTTCTTCAAATGAGAAGCAGCTTTTGGTAAGTTTAATGGATTTTCTGCATTTAAGTAAAAGTATTTTACTAGCAATTACTGCTTGCTTTAGCTAGCCTAGTTGCTGCTGGTGGAGATTTGAGCAGTGGCAGTGGCCGATGTGCCCATGTGTGTGCGTGGTGGCATGTGTGTTGAGCCCCAGCAGCTTGGCTGGGATATGTGGGGAAGCCTGTCGATCGCTGATTCTGTTATTTGTGTTTTTGATTGCTTTGTGGTCGTCGTATAATGTATCGTAAATGTGACCGGTTGTTGTGGGTTTGTTTTTGTTTCTTTGGTAATTACATTCATTTTGACTATATGTGATGCAGCATCCGCCATACATCATAAAAAGTGATGGCTTCAGTCACCGTGTATTTGTCTCTGCAATAGTGTACTGAAACGATCTAGGTGTTGAATCACTTTATTCCACAAAATAATGCCCTAGTGTCATGGTGAAGTTATTCAAAAGTGGTTTAATTGCTGTAGTCATTTCCCCTCAGGATTTTGGTGATCCCTAACTTTTCATATGGTGCCATCATCAGGTCAACATTTCAGTTTGTCCAATACTTTGGTTTATGACCAAAGCCCCTGCCAAACTAATGACATTCCTATCAGTCCAGCTGTACTTTGTGTTTAGTGCTATTTAGCTAATGTGTGCGTGCTAACAGGCTAAACTAACATTGTCAACATGAGAATTAAGGATGTAACGTGATGTTCATGATCATTATAATAATATTTAGCAGCTAAACATCAGCATGTTAGTGTTGTTCACATTGGCATTTAGAACATAAAGCCCAGCCTAATAGAGCAGCTATCATGACTATGGACTCAACCTTACCTGAGGCTGACTTTTTTGGCCCTTGTCAAATCCCAAAAAAACTTAAAATTGATAACTTGTGAAGGATTTTAGAGCAGCAGTATTTCCAAAAGTGTATTTAACCTCACACAAGTTAGAAGAACATTTTGGTTTCTTCTTACATTTCAGGATAATTAGTTTCACATTTTAAGCAACAAACTTGTGTTGCTCATCCTCTTTTTAGGTGGAATTCTCATTAAACCCAATAACCATTTAAGGCTGAGTGACTGAAATTATTTGCAATAGACCGCCAAGCCCTCACCTCCACATACCCTCAACCCAATTCAGTTATTGAGGCCAAGACATATAGAGTGAGGATTATTCATCTAAAGTGCAAAGCTATTTAATCCCCTGAGAGTGGAATAGGAGGTTATGATAGATCAGATTTGCTGAAGATCAAGCTGTTTACATTAGATATGAGGATGTTATTCACAGTGTCCCTTATGATGGGCAGTCTGCTTGTTGGAAGACCATCATAAGAGCATCTCAATCCATGCAAAGTGAGATCAGAGGGAGGTTTATGGAAAGATTTTGACTAATGCAACATTAACATTCAATTTCTTTTTTGATAGGGTTGTGAGCAATATGATTTCATTGGTGCGATTAAGTGCATGCAGATCATTTTGGGAAGACTCTTGGCTCCATTTGCTGCTGACTTGATATCAAACATAAGACGTAGTTAAACTAAAGCGTATTGAAACGTGGTGGTGTTCTGCCCTCTGCTGCATAGATTTAGCAGTACAACAAAAGTCCAAGTATGTTTCAGAATAATTTAGAGCTGGTTGTTGTTAGAAATTAAATGAAATTACAGTTTACAGGTTTGTAGCAATGATTATTTATGCATCATTTTTGTCTTCCAATGCGTCTCTTCAAAAATTAATTTGTGATCAACTTCTTTCTATTACTCATAAGAATTTTTGTCTTCCAATGCGTCTCTTCCATACCCATTACCCACATGGCTGGGTTATGGGAGAAAATTAAACTATATCTACAAACAATCTCATAACAATGTCCATTCTGTTCTGGAGCTTTTGATCGTATCGCACAATCTTCCTCAGCAAATGGAGTTTGCCATGTTGTCATGGAATTTATATTGCCCTTTACTACTACCACTACTATGTACTATGTACTATATATATATATATATATATATATATATATAGATCCACCATAAAAAAACAAACACAATCCACCTGTAATCATGTAAACCATATGTAAAGTATTTAAAATTAATTTATACATCTGAGCTGTCTGGTAGAAAAAATGAAATGCGCTTTACTTAATTTTTAATATTATTGAAGATGTTTTAGATTTAGGAAATGTACCCAAAAACAAAAACAAGTAATATTTTTTTTAGCCTGACAGTTAATTGTTGGCCTTGAAAACAGCAGCTGAAGTCATTACATCTTTGTGTGATATGGTTGAAAGCTCTGGAATAACTCAGTAAACTAGACCTTATGCTGAGATTGTTTTGTCAATTATCTTTTATTTTCTAAACTGTATACAGTATGCACACATATAAAAACATCAATAAATATACATAGAGCGAGGGTGGATGCATAATATACTGTATTCTGTAGGCTTTAATACATGCACATATATGCATAAACATACATACACAAACTGTGTATGTGCATGTGTTTTACACATAGACTGTATATTATACAGTCTATGGTTTTACAGGATGTGTATATTTATGTATAAGTGTGAGAAGTTACTGTGTGTGTGTGTGTGTGTGTGTGTGTGTGTGTGTGTGTGTGTGTGTGTGTGTGTGTGTGTGTGTGTGTGTGTGTGTGTGTGTGTGTGTGTGTGAGAGAGAGAGTGTGTGCGTGAGAGAGAGATAATATGCATATGTGTGTGTACATGTTTATACACACAGGCATATATGTATATATATATATATATATATATATATATATATATATATATATATATATATATATATATATTCACATTACATGTAAGCGTACATGGGTCTGATATAGTGCATTTAAGCATGTGTCTTTTAATGCAGGTAAACTATGAATTCATTTCCCCAAAATATGAGCATTAAATTGAAAACTGGCATTGAGTGCTTCATCTTACTGCCTGCATGTAGTGCAGCATGTTATCCACATGGGGGCAGTCTTGAACTTCATTCAAAATCAGAACCTTTTCAGAATCAGAACCCTGATTTGGTGTACAGGTGAATTACATTACAAGTTCACAATCACATCTTTTCTTTAATACAGTCAATATATGAAACTCCTGGTGCTGAAATATGTACATCTGGACATTGATTCATATCTGTCAGGCAGGAAAAAGGGTTATATTACAAGCTTTTGAGCAGACATCTTGATCAATATTCTCATCTCTTGTCCCTCCTCTGGCGCTCTCAGTGATGAGGCTGTCTGCTGTGGGTTAATGGAGATGGGATTGATACTGTGGCTAAATGATCTGTCCTGGCTGGGGGCTGATTTCATCTTCCTAGGTTTCCCCAAAGCTATCCAAAGGGTTTGATCACACGGAGCCAATCAACTCTCTTTTACCCTTCACTGGGTAAGAATCATAATCTCAGTACTTCTCAGTATTTATAGTTTGTAAAGGATATTGGCACTTTATTTGTATTGTGACAATGCTAATATAGCTTCACAAATCTTTTGATTAAGCAGCTGATGGTGGCCTATCAAGTACTACTCAGTGCTTTTATTATGATAAATTAAAGTCTGACTACATCAGAAGAAACATAGGAATTACATAAGTTAACAGCATTTTATTTCACCTGCTGCTGACATGTTGGCATTTCATTTTATCATTACAGCTGTGAAATCAGACAGTAAAATTAATCACTGGTCTTGATATTGGACATCCAAAACTGTTAAAGTATTTTCGAGACTGTCCTCTCCATGATGTATTAAAAGAACGGTCCTCCCCCATAAAACTACCCCATTAGTTGTTTGTTGGATGATAGTTGGTGAATTGGGTGGAGTCACCAGATTTGAACAGAGGTGTGACTTTTGTTTCCCCCCAAAAAAGAATGAATCTGAAATCTTGGTTTGCATCAGGATTACAGGGGTTAACACCATTACAGTTGTTATGGCGGGAGATAGCAGCACGGTGGCTCAGTGGTTAGCACTTCTGCCTCACAGCAAGAAGGTTCTGGGTTTGAATCTGTGTGGAGTTTGCATGTTGTCCCCGTGTTAATAAAGACATGCATACTGTAACCAGAACTACAGTTGAAAATTAGCCATCTGCGCATTTATAGAAATGTTGATTAATGTGCATTGTCCTAATCAAAATAAATAATCCTATGTGTCCTTGGATAACCTTACTGTCTCAGCTCAGCTTTATAGACAAAGACTCCTCTGTGTTGCTGCTTATAGTCGAGTAATGGATATCGGTTATCTCTTGAAGTTGGACTTGGCTGCTTGTCCCAGAAAGATTTATGATGTGTGGTACAACACCAGTAGCCGTCCATCGCAGCTGCCCTCCAGCCTTCACTGCTCGGTAGTTTCAGCTGGCCATCTGTGGGCAGTTTCAGATGCCAACTACAGTCATCTCGGTGGTTGTAAACTGTGTTACTCTGCTTCATATCTAATTTATTTCTCAGAAACTGACGTCACCCCTCTCTGTGAAGTGTCAGGTACTCAAGTTGCAATTAAAAACCAACACATCTCCCTGAGTCTTATCTGAGAGCTGCGTTAGATGCTTTGCTGGCACAAGACAGCAGTTTTGAGGAATGCTCAGAGCAAAAAAGAAGTCCAGTTTATACTTATCTAGAGAAGAGAAACATGAACAGCAAGACAGTGCTCCCTTGTTGCTCAAGAGTGATAAGCAAAGCCAGAATATGAGTCTGTGAGGTCCTTATCAGTCCAGAGTCCTGGCAAATGCCGGCGCCACAGAGAGAGGCATATTGCTGTGCGACAAAGGTGTTAGGGCAGATAAGCATGTATGTGTGAAATGAGAGAGAGAGAGAGAGAGAGAGAGAGAGAGAGAGCTGTGGACGGTACGTCAGTGTTTATCATGGATGTAAACTGTTGCAAGGCAGTCTGCTTTCCTTTACTTTCGCTCTCTTCTTTTCTACTACTACTTGCTTATTCACAGATTATTTTGTTTTTACGCCCCCTGGTGTTTCAGAGAATACTGCAACGAACAATGCGTTAAGCATGAATGTCTGCATGTTTGTAGTGCGCCCGCCATCTACGTAGACCTGCGCCACAGTGTCGCGGGCAAGTATAACCAAAGCTTTAGGTGACAAAGTATAAAAGTACCCAATTCCTGGAACAAACAAACACAGGACTATCACCCAGGAGACTGGGGTAAATCCCGTTTGAAAATAAAAGTAAACGGAAAGGTTTTTTTTTAACTTTACGAAACAAACGGAGCTATGTCACGTTCTGCGTCACATGCTTAACCAGAAGTGAAGTAACATCTGATTTTAACCCAAACCACAATCTATTTCTAAACCTAAGTAGTTTTGCTGCCTCAACAAAACTAAACTGTGACTGTGTAACGTAAACGTGTGTAAAAACGTGACCGTTACGTTTTCTGGTGTAGATATCATGGATGTATTATAAGACCTGGATACAACGTTTGAGGCGGAGTCCCATTCATTCCTATGAGAGTTGCTCAGTGGCGCATGAAGCCTTCAAAGAGCCAAAAGATACCTTGATATTTTGCTCTGCTTCCGCATTATGCGGCCCATAGAGCAACGCAGTAGAGACCTGCGCCGGCTGAGCCGGCTACTTCCGGTTTAGTGCTCTGCTAACTTGAATGTGGAATACATGATTTAATCGTGCGGCTCTTCTAGACTTTCTGATAGTGAAACAAGTCATTTTGCAGGGGTTGTGACGCTCAAAGAATTTAATCCACTGATTTACAGACATCTCTTTCGCCATGTAAGTCTATGGGAAAAAGTTCTTTTGGGCTAGAGGGCATCACGTGACATTGCAATTCCACTGTTTGGCCGCTACGTTCAATTTGCTTCAAAGCCCAGCGCACTTCCTGGGGGCCTGGTAGATAAGCGGACGGAAAACACAGAGGTAGGAACAAATTACCTACATCATTGTATGGTTTGGAGGACTTGTTGAAATCAGTTATTAGTGACACTGCTACCAACACATAGACTTAAATGGGTGATAGAATGCAAAACCGAGTTTACCTTGTCATAGTTGAATTACGACAGTTCGGTCCCAACAACAACACTAGTTGTAATGAAAGTGGGACATGGGCACAGAGGGGAGCTGTGTGTGTGTGTGTGTGTGTGTGTGTGTGTGTGTGTGTGTGTGTGTGTGTGTGTGTGTGTGTGTGTGTGTGTGTGTGTGTGTGTGTGTGTGTGTGTGTGTGTGTGTGTGTGTGTGTGTGTGTGTGTGTGTGTGTGTGTGTGTGTGTGTGTGTGTGTGTGTGTGTGCGCTTCGCTCAACCCATCAGCGCGCAGCTCATCTAAATATTCATGAGCATACTAGGGATGGGCATGTTTAATCGACGATCGACGATTGATCATTTAGAATTTTGTCGTTCACGTTAATTTGTCATCGATTAAACTAATGCAGTTTGCGTTGTGTAGTGTGATTGAAGCAATGAAATGAATTCCACTGTGCGGCAGCAGCAATTAAACATTTACCACCCGGGGGCGCCACAGGCTGCTCAGTTACCTGCGGTTTCCGTTTTGATTCAAAGTAAACATGAAGAGGTCACGGCGAAGTGTGGCGTGGGACCATTTTGATTTAAAAAACGACTTAGTTCACTGCAAACACTGCGACGCCGTGTATAAGTACAACACGGCCACGACTCAAATGATGTACCACAAAGTGCAAAAAACAGTAGACTGGTGCAGAAGTTGTATGTGAGTTACTGGTTATTTTATATTAGTCTTTGTCCGTGCCTTGGATAGTTTTGAGTTACATTTTGACGAAACCTGTCAGATCTAAGTAGTATTATGTTTTTGGTTAAGTTATTATTTAACGTGATTCTTTTTATTTATTATTTTGGAACAAACGAGGGTCTCTGTTTAACAATGCCGGCTCGCAGCAACGGTTCCGCTGCTTCAGAGCACCGCAGCCCATATATCTTTAAGTTTAGCCTAACCTCCAGTTTAACTGTCACAAGTTGTGACATATTATTAATAATATTAATGATTAATCGATAATTGATCATTAATTCTCCCGACGATCGACGAAGAAAATTTTATTGAATGCCCATCCCTAGAGCATTCCATATAAGGTAGAAAACCTCTTGTTTCATATAGGGCTAAAACACAGGGTTGCATTATGGCGCATAGAACATCACCCGGGCAATTTTCAGCCCAACCAATGTTACGTACCCTATTAGGAAACCTTAAGGAACAGTGTGAAATACCCTATATAATCATTTTTTCACCCCTTTAAGGGGTAAGGGATCACAAGCCAAAATGGTTGAGAAATGTCAAATAAATGAGTAAAACATACAGTATTTACCTCCTGATAGTGAAGTACAAGAAAGTAGCATACAATGACAGTAAAGTACAAGCACATCAAAATAATATATATATATATATATATATATATATATATATATATATATATATATATATATATATATATATATATATATATATGTATATGTGTGTGTGTGTGTGTGGTACCACTAAAGCTAAGAGTTCTAAGACTGAATCCTTCAAGAATACTACTGTATTGAAAGGATGCAGATAAATAATAATAATATATTTTTTTTAGGACATCAGATGAACAGTAGAATTAGTAGTGAATAATTATGGGATTCCTGATGAGAATGTTGCTTTTATTAGATTTTATTAGATCTACATGGCACACAATCCATGTATCCCTTTGCTCACCAATTTGTATAACAACTGGGGACCTAAAAACCCCAAACTTTTTCATGTTGCTCTGCTATAAAGGACTACTCAGTTAATAGCCTACAGGCAGATCGCAGTGCATGCAGGCAGAAGGTTTCACTTTTCGCTCCATTAGTGTATCAAAGGGTGTGCCCAGGGATCATTCCTGGGACCACTATTATTCATTATATATATATATATATATATATATATATATATATATATATATATATATATATATATATATATATATATATATATATATATATATATATATATAGATATATAGATATATATAGATATATATATATATAGATATATAGATATATAGATATATAGATATATAGATATATATATATATATATATATCTATATCAACAGTTTGGATCAAAAATGTTTCCAATGGAAATTTCCACTTTTATGCCAATGTGATAACACTGCTCTGCATCGAAATCAAACCCGGCTCTTTGTCAGCTACCACTTGCTATTAATTCTGTACGTACGTACCCTCCGTGATTTTAAAACTTGTTTATGTGTTGACAAAACACTGAACCTTCCTTCTATTACCACGTTTTAGGGCTCTGAGATTGAGTGTGTATATCAATCTTGGAAAAAAATAATTCATGATTAAGCCGCACATTCAGCAACTGGTGAAAAAAATAAAGTTAAAATTGTGTTTTTATTTTGGATATAAGTCTTGTTTCTCTTTTGAGACCAAAAGGAGACTTGTTGCTGCTACCTTTATGTCTGTGCTGGACTATGGCGTTGTATACATTCATGCATCCTTACAATGCCTTTACATACTGGATACTGTCTACCATAGAGCACTGAGATTTATCACAAATCTCAAAGCCCTTGTCTTCGCTCCTAGGACTTTCCCTAAAGTCTGTACTGAACTGGGGAAAAGGGCGTTTAAGTATGCTGCTCGCTCTGCTATTGTTTCTGGTTAAATAAAGGTTAAAAAAAGAAATGCTAATTGCTATTCATATCTGCATGTAAACTGTTGAAATCTCAGAGGGCGCTTGGCATGAGTTTAGTTCCATCCATTGCCAGTGACGTCATTGATGCTACCGTTGACCCAGAAAGTGTCCCTGGAATAATCAAATATACATTAAATGTATCTGCCTGCATGAAAAATGATCTCTGGATGAACTTCAAACAGCATGCAAGTGTCTGTGATCTACCAAATAAACTATGTGGTTCTGATTTAAGATCTGTCGCACAATACAGAGCCAAGAGGTTTTCCACTTTAACATTTCCCCAATAGCTTTAAAATTCAGGACATAGTTTTCATACTCCTCATTCACATCCTCCGATTGTGGTTTTGGGTGCTGAGTTGAAAATGTGTCTGCTGAGTCTTATTTTCGACTATTACACTTGATGGTTCTATTAATTTAACAGGGGAGTTCCTTGATAGTTTTCCAGGATTTTCTTTCTACTAAATGTCAGCAAAACGAAATGATACAGTGTCTACATTCACAGCTTTTTCGTTTGTTTTTTACAGTAATTGTCGCAATCACTTCAAATAGGCTAAATCCTCTTTTGCAGAGGCATGGCACAAACTGAAGATATTGTTTGTGCGTCTGTTGTCCACGAGCAGAGAGTGGTGACAGGTATTTTATCAAAGCAGCGATAGGAATCTGAAAATGGCTTTCAGTCGCACGAACAGTCAAGAGCATCATGCTCCTTATTAATGTAGCACTCAGTGCTAATGTCTTTTTGTCTTTCCACTCCCTTTCAGTTTCTTTCCATTTTGTTTCGGCTCATTCATCATTGTTTTTTCTTATAGAAATGTTTCTCACTTTAGTTCTGTGTGCAAGACCCATTCATTTTCTTTTTTTTGTCATTTGCTAAATGTGACAGGTCAGGGTATGAGTTTGTCAAACTCGACAAAGATAGACTTTTGGTTAATTTTAGATACAAGGATTATATTTAGAAACAGTGTGGACTAATAATGATTTTAAAACAAAGACTTGTGTGCCATACAGTAATACCCACACTAAAAGTGCACTAACATAATGAAATATTTGCACTAGTTCAAATTCAACCTGCTGCTGCCTCTTGGAAAGTTTTTATTCATGTGGGGGTGGATGACTAATAAAATCAGTTTGCTTCTGGTAGTCTGAGCTATGGATGCTGTGAGTGAGCGAGCAGGCGTGGGTGAAGCTCCCTATCTATTGAGGGAGAGAAAACACATGCAACGCTGCACTCGCTCACAGAGCGAGCCCACTTCAGCACCCCATACAGCTACCATTGACGAGAGCGGCACTTTCGCCCCCATCTCCCCCATCGAGCCACATATCATGCATTAGAGACTTGCATGAAGAGAAGCTGCGAAAGACGAAGCAGAAAAATATGAGAGGTCAGACTGTGCAAGCTTTCCTGTAAAACTTGCTTACCTTGCCATCTGCTCCATTTATCCTGGTGCAGTGAATTATAAGGTATATACTGTAGGTGTAGTCAGTATTTTCTCCTCAGCTTCTTGAGCTCAGTATATGACCAATGCTGTCTGCAAGTTAAACCTGAAGGGCTTTGAGTGGTTTAGGATGGCTCTGGAGGCCAATGTTCTGATTGGATGGCAGGTGGGGCAAGAGAAAGGGACTTGCATGATGGTCCTTCCAAGTCCTGGATGGGAATAAAGTGCTGCTCTCAATTTGTTCTGACATCCTGCCTTTAGAGAGCAGGCATTGTTCCTGACACTCACAAGCACTTTGGCAGGTAAAGTCACCTCAAGGCTAGACAGTGAGTGATGCCAAAAGACGATGAAGAGCCATGCCAGTTACAACGGAGGCTTGTGCCAGCAATAGCAAATTGTCAATATAACGCTCTGTGGTCGACAATACACTCTGACAGGCTTCTCTAACCACACAATCCATGTCGTGTTTACTGGTTCACAACCTTTGTTGTCTGGTGATATACCCCGCCAGCCTTTAAATTGAGCTCAATTACCCTGTCATCAACCTTTGCCGTTATGTTCCAGACTTAGGCCTACTGTGTTATAAACTGGATGTTATTAGTATAAAAGTGGATGCTCAAAGACACTCCTCTCAAAGAGACAACGAATAAGAGGATGAGAGACTTGGCAGAGGATGTTTCATTATTCATGCCAAATGTATTTATTGACTAGATTAACAGTACACAATAAACACAGATAACCCTCTTGACCACTGCTCAGCAACGTTGTGTACAATTTTTTTCTCTTTCTATTAAGGGTCCACTTTTTCCAAGAAACTCGTATACAAAGTGGACAATACACAATCTGCAATTGTATTGGCAGAGAAAACGCCTACTATGAAGGTAAAATAATACTGCTGTAAATGACTAATGTGATAAAATGTAGGTAGTTCTTTACTGCTCTTTACTTTACCGATTTTTTTCTAACATATTAGTACAGCACAGTCTTTGTGGAAGAGTAGACATTCTTCTCAGCACTGTCTTTTCTTCCTTTTGTGGTGGTGGAATACCTTGGAGTGTTGTATCCCAGAAATAAAGATTCAGTCCGGATCAATATGCAGTCCTGCCAGTCCAAGTAATACTCCCTCCACACATCGTTTTTTTTTCTTTTCTTCTTTTCTCTCTGTCTTTCTGGTTTAGTCTTTTCTCTTTAGGTAGCTTCTTTCATAAACAGCACAGGCAACCCCCTAACAAGCAAACCGGTCCCAGTGCTATACGTGTCCAGGCTTGGACAGGTAGGCTATGAGGGCCACAACCACCCCCACATACATCCCTGTTCCAATGGTGATGGAAAGAGCAGCCAGGAATAAAGCTCTTCTGGAGCTCATTCCTGCTCTGGAGAAGTCTCCCTTAGCGATGGCCTTGCCTGTCTGACAAAACAAAGCAGAGAGTGAAATGAGCCGGTGTGTTACTCATCAGCACCGAGTGTATGAGTAGGTGTTAAGCCACAGTTAAAGGAGAGAAAACAAGAAATGCTCTTGGGTAGCCATTAGTTACCATGGCAATTAGGTCATTATGCCTCGGACAGTGACAAATGTGTTGTTTGGGTGTTTTGGTTTCCTATCAAAGAAATGAGCCTGGCCTTTATTTTTTCTTCTGACACATTATTTTCTGGTCCGGTATTATTGGCTCTGTAATTACTGTGGAAGATGTTGCTAAACCATTAAAATATGCTGTGCTTTGCTTGAGGTTGCTGGATGTGAGCCTAATCTTTTCGGACCAGAAAGATACTGACATTAGACCAAGGTCTCAGCTACAGGATGGATGCAACAACTTAAAATAATGTAATTGCAGTGCACATGCTCACACAGAACATTATGCGGACCAAAACCTCAATGTTAATGGTTTCCTAAAGTGGACCCACTGACATGTGGTCCGAACCTGCTGAATTTACATAGTAAATCATCTGAAACAACTACGAGGAGGTTCACAGGGTGGAAAATGGGCTGCAGTAGCACTTGTTTGAGTGCTTGTGCTCGCTGACCTTAAATGGAATGCAGTGTAATCAGACTTAATGACAGGCTTGAGGTCTCTGGTCTCCTTTACCTTGTGAGAGTAGTAAAAGGCAACGATGCCCAAGGGCCAGAAGCAGCAGAGCATGGAGAAGATGGCTAGACCCAGGTAATCCCGAGGGGGCAGCACGATGAAGTTGTCCTCGCTCTCACTGTCACTGGAGCTGTCACTCTGGAAGACAGGGGGTTGATGAAGGATAGTTAAATGGCAGAAAAGGAGAGGGTGATGATGATGATGATGATGATGATGCACTTTTTTACATGACTGCTTGTAGACAAACTACACACTGACAAAAAGAGACAAAAGGTGATCTTGAGACTGACACCTAAATAATAATGGGGTCAGGTTGAC
This sequence comes from Gymnocephalus cernua, assembly GCA_023631565.1. Taxonomy (NCBI): domain Eukaryota; kingdom Metazoa; phylum Chordata; class Actinopteri; order Perciformes; family Percidae; genus Gymnocephalus; species Gymnocephalus cernua. Next base: position 9,401,572 of record CM042444.1, on the reverse strand, counting down.
ACGTGTAGATAGTCAAGTGTACTTGGACATTTTGGTACTTGGTGTGGCTTGACAGCTCAAGGCTAGTGTATCTGCCCTTGTACCACCACCCAGGACAGGATGTGCTCAGCCAGCCAGAAAGGATTTGGTGCCTCCGTCAACACCCATGAGCGGCCTTACAGATAACACAGGATTAACGGATTGTTCCATCATTGCGAGGTGACAGGGGAAACAGCAAGAAGACAGTGTCATTTATGTGCTCAATTGCTTCTACAGCATGAGAGACCTCCACCATCTCTCCTCAATATACCTGGCATCTTACAACAGGCTCCTTTACTGTGCCTCCATACTGAAACTTAGGGCCACAAGGGCTGCGTGGGTTAATGATAATAGATTTGAACGCCACTCAGACTTCATCGGCACATCGCGCCTGCAGCAAGGATGGCAATCTGACTGCATGGGTGACCTTTTAAGAGGACGTTACCTTACTTCTGTCAGCTGTCCCAGGGACGGAGTGGATGTTTGTCTAAATAAATAGCCTCCGTAAGGAGCAGGTTTCATTTGTTACTCTTGCTGCCTGCAGGGATCAATTAAAGTGGGTAAAAGGAAGGCACAAAAAAAAAATCAATATGTAAGGCAGGAACTGAACCAGCCATTTTTAGAGGTAATTAAAGAACAGTCAGGGAGGCAGGCAAAGAAGAAAAGAACTACAGTATACGTGTGTGCTGACGACCAAGTTTTTAAGCTTTTGCACAATTTTCTTAGCTTCTGAGAATGCTGATCTACATTGACCAAACCACAGGATCTAATCATTATTTCTGTGTCAAAACCGTATTTAGATGTTAGAGGGAAGTGGAGGATAGCAGTGCTATATACTATCCAAACAGGTTCCAAACAGCTACCTTTGCCAAGAGAAGATTATAAAGCTCCCTGTTATCTGCTTTATGAACACTGTCCACCTGGACAGCCGTCTGTGATCCATCAAAACAGCAGCTGGTCATAACCACATAATCTGACATCACATGAATAAACTGGTGAGTACAAACAGCAGTAATCTCCTTTTTTATCTTTATAGCAAGACCTGATAACAGTTCTGAGTGACTGGTGCATTCAGATCTACTGACATCCTGCCTGACACTGAGTCCGGCCGGCTGGGGACACACTCCCAATCTGGTCTGATGCCAGTATAGCTGATGAGGCTCTGCAGAGGCACAGTGCTTTTAACAACACTGTCACAGCGCTCTCTGAGGCCTGGTTAGAGTCTGGAGGGGACAGTTGACTCCACAGCAGGGCCCACACGTTAATTCGTGATGGCATCACAAAAAGAAATCTATTAGATCGTGATACCATCACGATATTGTGAAGATTTACGTGATGGGGTCACGTTTTTTAAACTAATGTATTTTAATGGGAAGCATCTTTCGTGATCACAGCACAAATCTTTCTGCCAGAGAAGCTGTATGCAGCTTCGCTATTATTGGTATTTTTAGCTCAATAACCGCTGTTTTTATCAACATTTATTCACCAGATCTTATCATGGTTTTTATGTATTTCTTTTAATGTTATTATTTCAATCTATTTCGGCCAGGGAAGCTGGATGGCTTTATGCTTATTGATATTTTTTAAAGTATAACGCTACATCTATCAACATTTATTTAGATGTTATCATTGTATTCATTTGTTTATTTTAATAATATTATTTTGGTCTTATTACCGCTGAAATATTACAGTAAATAAGACAGAACAGTAGGCTACGATATGAGCCAAGCTGGGTGCATTCAAAGCAGATATCCCACAATGCAATGCGGGCATTCATATCAGAGAATCGGACAGCGATCAGTGGGTCTTTAACGCCAGTATCGCTTCAGTGTACATATATATATATATATATATATATATATATATATATATATATATATATATATATATATATATATATATATATATATATATATATATAATCAGTGGTTTTGTCACCAACAACAACACGTTGCTCAGTTTTGTTCCAGCAAGTTATCCACTGTACTAACGTTTAAAAAAATCAGCTGAATACTCCGGAAGTGATGTAGTACGTACCGCTCCGCAGATAGGAAAGATACAAATACATAATATTCGTAATATTGATGTTTTTGTCTAACATTGTATTTGATGATTTAAACAATGAAAATAATAATAATAATAATAATAATAATAATAAAATACAGTTTCATGTATTTGTCTCATGTACTGTTTGCTCGGTAATCTGAAATGGAATGAAGCCCATTCACGGCAAACAGCAGAAACACAGCAGTCAAACAAATCCAGCTGCCCACCCCGGAAAAACTACAAGTACACACTAGTTTTGTAACTTCTATAATGGGAGTTGTAGTTTTTAAATATATTGGTATATTTCTCATAAGTAGAAGTTGGTAGTGTTGAATCTTGGATGCACCCTAAGGTTTTTTTGGGATGGGGAACACACTGGTGCCATCAGATTTTAAAAATCAAATCGTTAAATAGGTGAAAATAGCTTATTACCATATTTGACAGTGCTTACAGTGGGTAAACTTTGGTGACCATATGTACATGACAGCTGAGGTCCAGAGCTTTCTATAACAGCTGATCCTATGTTTGTAGCACTTACTGTTGCTAAATGACAAGCCTTCAAACATGTACTGGGTTCAAGGTTCAGAGGTCAATATTTCAAAGCAGGAGTAATGTATCCTCTTCAGACTGACATATGTTACTGTGGAGGTTGAGACCTTTCCAACGATATGTTTGATATAGACCTATGACAACGTTTTCATTTTCACATATCATGGAGACCAATTTGCAAGCGATACTTTATTGTCCCCGGAGGGATATCTGCCTTGAGTTCAAATTCTTCACACATAACACTTGACAAATTGGTTTATCATACAGCTGACATATACTTACAATAAAACAAAATAAAAGTGATATGTAGCCAGACTGAAGCACATCACACAGCCACAATCTATTGCTCATCTTTCACAAACAGTGACAAGAGCAACCTACACACAACCCTATGCATCATATCATGAAGCTATTGCAAAACCCCTGCAGCCTCAAACAACATTATTTAATTTTAATTGAGGTAGGTCCGAATAGGCCTATAGTTTAGAATTGTTAAGTTTGCATTGGGGTACCCTATATCTTCTGCTAGAGTATAAGAACTCATACTTTGCATGGAGAATAAAGATAGATGAGACCATATTCTCTGTGCTTGCCTGGATAGACTGGTTTATATTCCTCTACACAACCTTCATGACAGTCACCTGACAAGCAAGCTTTAAATGAGATGTTTTTAGATATTGCCATGCGGATATATATGAATATGCTCTGTAATGCAGCTTTGTATAACATAAACCCTCTGATTCACCGTGACTGTCTGCTCTAAATGATAACACACACTTTGAACACGGGCCTTCCAGCCAAAGTTGTTGTCCATATGAACACCAAGGTGCCTATAGGAGCAGAGCCCATTGATTGGTTCATCATTTATGACCTCTGATACCCTCTGACCCATGTCACGACCAACTCCTCAGTTTGTGAAATGGTTGAATGAGATTGTTGGCATGGCACCACAGGTTTCTATTTTAGCAGAATATGCTAAATGTACTTGTGTCTGTGTGCAGTAGGCTGAGGTAGAAGTGTGCCAAAAATGCCAAAACACATGTTGTATATGCACAGATACCCAAACAAAGCTATATATGTCTTACTCTGTGAACAAAAACCTCGGTAACAATCTGCTTATCCTTTTAATTTCCTGAAAATGCTTCCTAAAACTAGTCCCTTCTTAGCCTCAGTAAAGGCTACAAAGGTTAGGATGGCTACAAGCTGTAACTATTGTGACTGATATGAGGATAATCTTATGAATATAATTGATATGTTAGGCCTGCCATAAATTGAAATTTCAAAAAAGTCATTTATTTAAAACAACTAATAATGCAGTGTGATTTTAAATCTTACAAAGTCCCACACATAAATATGCTCATGTTTTTTTTTTTTCCTTTAGTCTTTGCTATTAACAGTCATCAACTGCAAAATTAGAAAATTGCATTTTTAAATAATGATGCATGGAAAATAAAATAGAAAATGCTTCTCTTTGTAGGCCTAAATAGTTTATCAACAAGTCAAAACAAATGCAAAGTAGTCAAACAAGCCATTAGGCTGTATTTCTGAACACTCAACTGTAAATTGCTTATATAGTATATACAAGGCAAATCAAAGTGCTTAGCATAAAACACAATTTTTTCATTATTGGTATTTTTATTATATAAATTCTCACGTACAACGTGCAGCAATCTTTCACAGACTAAGTAATTATTACGTCACTTCCAGAGTATTCAGCTGATTTTTTTTTAAACGTTATTACAGTGCATAACTTGCTGGAACAAAACTGAGCAACGTGTTGTTGTTGGTGACAAAACCACTGATTTTATATATATATATGTATATATATATGTATGTATGTATGTATGTATGTATGTATGTATGTATGTATGTATGTATGTATGTGTGTGTGTGTGTGTGTGTGTGTGTGTGTGTGTGTGTGTGTGTGTGTGTGTGTGTGTGTGTGTGTGTGTGTGTGTGTGTGTGTGTGTGTGTGTGTGTGTGTGTGTGTGTGTGTATGTATGTATGTATGTACGTATGTACGTACGTTGAAGCGATACTGGCGTTAAAGACCCACTGATCGCTGTCCGATTCTCTGATATGAATGCCCGCATTGCATTGTGGGATATCTGCTTTGAATGCGCCCAGCTTGGCTCATATCGTAGCCTACTGTTCTGTCTTATTTACTGTAATATTTAACCGGTAATAAGACCAAAATAATATTATTAAAGAAATGAATACCATGATAACATCTAAATAAATGTTGATAGATGTAGCGTTATACTTTAAAAAATATCAATAAGCATAAAGCCATCCAGCTTCCCTGGCCGAAATAGATCAAAAATAATAACATTAAAAGAAATACATAAAAACCATGATAAGATCTGGAGAATAAATGTTGATAAAAACAGCGGATTATTGGGCTAAAAATACCAATAATAGCGAAGCTGCATACAGCTTCTCTGGCAGAAAGATTTGTGCTGTGATCACGAAAGATGCTTCCCATTAAAATACATTAGTTTAAAAAACGTGACCCCATCACGTAAATCTTCACAATATCGTGATGGTATCACGATCTAATAGATTTCTTTTCGTGATGCCATCACGAATTGATGTGAAACTGGGTTGGGCAATCACTGTGGCATCACCCACACGCTCTTGTTACTTTGTTACCTGCAATTTATTTTTCTCTGCCACACAAGTGTCTTACTTCTGCTGATAGAAAATAGTTGTAGAATTACTATTGTGAAGTTACAATACCTGTTTTTCTGTTGCTGAATCCAAACAAAGAATGAGGCACCATAGAAATGTACAGTGACGATATGGGTTGCAGTAAAGAGTATAAAAAACATGCTGACCAGGGGTGGGCCGTCAGGGCTTGCTGACCAAGAGATTGTCAGAATCAGACAATTATATATTTATAATTATATAATAATTTCTAAAAAACATATAGCCTATATATGTATTTATTAATTTCATATGTATTTTACAAAATACGTTCCTACGAGTCTATTACCGTGATTTCATTGCTGCTCTCTCCCTCGGTTTATCCAGTCAGATTTCCCCCTGCGCTGTCTCCAGGTGAAAAATCTACTCGGAGGCCTTCAGAATTTCGAGTGAATCCCTCTGCTGCTGATAGGGATGATGGTGGCGATTGTCATATTTATTTCTTCAATCAAACTTTGAGTTTGCCCTATTGGGCGTATTCTTTGACAGACCATGAGCCTTCTAGCTGGCCCATCCACCTACGTCGGCATTTTTCGGACCAGTTAGTATACGGTGGCCGAGAAGCAAAACTAGCTAGCATCACATAACCGTTTGTTTTGATTTTTAGATGTAAAGTTAATGAAAGCAAGGGGGATGTACTTCTTTTTTTTTTTTTTCAAATTTTGAGCAGCTTTGGTAAGTTTAATGGATTTTTATGCATTTTATTAAACAGATTTTTCTAGCTTTTACGGCTTGCTTTAGATTTGATTTTTGCTGCTGGTGTTAGAGATTTGAGCAGTGGCAGTGGCTGCTGTGCCCATGTGTGTGCGTGGTGGCATGTGTGTTGAGCACCAGCAGCTTGGCTGGAATTTGTGGGGAAGCCTGTAGATTCCTAATTGTGTAATTAGTGTTGTTGATTGCTTTGTGGTCGTCATATGAATAAATGTGACCAATTGTTGTGGGTTTGTTTTTGTTTCTTTGGTAATTACATTAATTTGAACTAGGCCTATATGTTATGCTGCGTGAAAGTGATGGCTTCAGTCACAATGTGTTCAGGTCTCTGCAATAGTGTATTCTACTCTAGGTGTTATGCCTTGCGTTAAATCACTATAATGCCCTAGTGTCATGGTGAGGTTATTTAAAGGTGGTTTAATTGCTGTAGGATAGTACTGAATACTTATTTGACTTATTTGCATCAACACACATCTGGCACTGTTTGTGTCTGTTTTCATGATACACAAAATGCACAGAAGCGCACACACATTACAGACACGCAGGAAGGGAAAGTAAAGAAACGCAGGTGCTGAGCAAAAAGTCTCATATTCCAGCTGGAAACCCAAAGTTTCATCTGAGAACCGTTCATCAGATTCATTTGCTCTTTCGAATTGACACGGAATAACTTTGGCTTCAGGCTCACCTGCTCCGACAGCCATGCATCAGCGGAGTCCCGCTTAATACCCTCACAGCACGGCATTACTTATGGCATTAATGGCAGTCACTAGCGTGTCTCTATCTATCTGCCAGGCCTCCGAGTGACAAGAGCTGGCACGATCATCAGCCTAGTTAGGGTGCTATACTTCTTCCTCTGCCAGCTCAGAGCCCTGGGTACTTCACAAATGTCCCTGGATGAAATTAGATTTTACCACTTCTGAAAAAGACTTTTCCATTTTGCTGTCATGCTGTTCTTCAGAGAGTGTAGTTATAGTCCTAAAAGAACAATAGCCTGAATAGATAAACTTGAGATGATTTTCTTAGAATGTAATTGTAAAAAAAAGCACACAATTACCCTGCACTAGATATGAAAGACTCCAGCAAATTGACCACTTAGAGAAGAGAAATAAACATGAATCAAACTGGCAGTGTATTAGAATGGTAAATGAAATAATAAGCATCACTATCCACGCCATGGCTCACTTTCTGCTGAAAGATGGCCCTGACAGTTACGAGTAAGTCTTGTAACGCCTTTAATTTCATATAGCAACTCAATATTCTAATAACTCTGTCAAACACTGCCAAATGGCTTTTACTTGCATCAATGTGCTCTTTAAGCAGTATAGTTACAGTGCTTATTCCCTTTATAGCGTGTAGCAAGAGTGAGAAACTTGTATAATAATGTATCAGGCTACAGTTTATCCAGTGTATCAGGCACCTACTTAATAAAATACCACTAAAGCACTGGAGACTGCCATATATACAGAAAACATATTCATGTTTTTTTCTTTTTTGGTGTGACCTCTGACCTCATACTCAGGACCCTGCTCCTCTTCCACATCATAGGACACCGTCAGAATCTTTGCATCCTTCTCTCCTTGTATGCTGTCCAGAGGGTTTTCTGTGGAAGCTCCATCCAACACAGTGTCCTTACTCTCTGTGAAAGTGGTCTCAAAGCTCTCGCTCTTGGAGTCCTTGCTGTGAAGGCTCACGTCGTCCTTGTACAGGATAAAGTTGGGCCTGTAGAAAGCCTCCACAGCCAGATGCAGGGATGTGGCATCCAGGAACTGTTGAGTCTTATGCTTGCCATTAGTCCCAGTCCCAGTGTAGTAGTAGCCAATGAGGCTGTCCTGGTAGGGCTGACTCGAGTAGTCACACTGGTAACCCTGGTAATCGTTGTGCACCTTTTGTCTGCTGGTTTTGTCTAGCAAGGGGTTCTGGAGCTCACTGAGGCTCTCCATGATGGCAAGTTCAAATGTCTAGTGGATCAGAGGATGAAGTCCAAAAAGGATTTGGCAGTCTGGTAGCTGGAAATAAGTGTAGTTGCAATTATGTGTGATTAATACAAACTTTAAAAGCAATAAATGACAAGCAGTTTGTTTAAATTATGGTACATTCTTGGGAAAATGCAGTTAATCCATCCAGTAGCTCAGATCCAACATTGGGTTTTTAGTAATGTTATAATCTAGGACAATAATTCAGTGCGGGAAATATTTCATCTTGCTTGGCAATCAGCATTCCTCTCACAAGCTCTCACCAGTCTGGGCCATAAAATCACCATCTGCTGTATGGTCAACTGTTGCATCTCACACCCTCAGATTCATACAAACATGTAGGGAAAAAATGTCTTCCTATATCACGGCTGCCTATATTGAAAACGGGGGGAGTGTGCAGGGCTCTGCTATATTTTGCACCGCATATGATTACTTTGACTATCTGTGAACTGGCCTCTCTCAGTTATTCTGAATGTTTTCAAATGAGTGGAAGATAAAAAGGTAAAGGTAAAAACGAGTGGTTTGTGTACAAAAAAAACCACAGTAAGACTGTCAGGAGAAGCCGTCACTAAGGCAACGTGTCCGCCATTAGAGGCTGTGTGAGCATGTCCAGATTTGACTAAGCTGTTACAATGGTTCAGTCCCCTTTGGCCAACAAAGACCTCATCCATCAAATTAATCTTTTGTGTTACGATGAAATCAGAAAAAAAGCCACAGAGGCAACTGCGTCATATTTTGGAATTAGTAGAAAGTAGCAAATCAAGTCAGAGTCATTTCACGCTTTTTTTGTTGAAAGTGCTGTAGTGAGAAATGAGCCACTGGGTGGTAATACACAAAAAATTGTAGCGTTTTTTTTCACACATTAGAAAAAAAAAGAGGTATGGCAGGGCTTGATTTATGAGGTTTGAGAGGTGATTGAGTTGCACAGACCTGGACACAAACAACCTGGGCTGGGAAAAATAACATTAACGAAGTGAATGAATGAAATGTCATCTAGTGCAACAACATTATCCTCAAGACTTATATCAAAGCCTTTGATACAGTCTCAACAAAAAACTGTAAATAAGGAACCCTCACATAGCTGATATTGTATTTGTTTGCATTTTCTACATATGCATTGATATCCTGGCCCACAGAGAAGACATGTAGATCTGCAGCAGACCTTTGGCCTTGTGACCCCGAGAAAAAGATCATATCCTGATTATGAGTCATTATAGGTTTCATTGCGTGAATAATGTGGGCCAGTGGCTGAATCTGAGCCCACACACCCAAGACTCAGTATCTTCAACACTGTGTCCTGCGGTTTCCATTCTCAAATGATTGAGGTTGAGCCACTCTCCAGATAACAGGGAATTCCATTACACACTACATTATACAACAAAAAACACATCCCACATCCACTAATAATTCATCTCACACCATGAAGATGTGCACTTAGCACATGTGAGTGTGTGCTTAGACTCCACAATTATTAATGAGCATACTCTCTTCTCTTTCGTCTGTTTTTGTCTTTACAGTGTAATTATGTGTGTGTGTGTGTATATATATATATGAATTTCTCTCACAAAACACACACACACAATTTTCATTATTTTGATAAAATCACCTTTTTTAACCGTTCGTAAAATTGCAAATACTTCATTTTCAAATTTTCTATTGCTGATCATGACGGAAATCTTAATATTTCTTGACTGTTTTTGCTCTTTTGTATAATACAGAGATTTCATATCTACTCTGAAATGAAAGGCGAATAATACTTTTTACTATACTAGTGTAGCGAAACACCTCTGAAAATCATCTTACCTGTAGTGGAAAATCCTCCCGCAGCTTTGCTCAGCATCGTTTCTCCGCGCAACTGAATCGATGAAGACGGACGGACCCACGTTTCTGCTTCACATCATCAGTTTTGGGAAACTGCCATCGTAGCGCAACATATGACATCCTTTTAAAAGGAAGTTATTCCGTGTGTGTGACAATGGACTTTGCTCGCTGAGCTCTGCCTGCCATGGCACCGGCCGCTGCTGCGACCCGTAGATTTTACGCACAGTATCACGCTGAGCTCAGGCTCCAAAACAGCTCCGGCAGAGGCTCCAGCCAGCCCATTGGCTGTGTGAGGCGCGCTGGCAACTCTAATAGCGACCGCGGATTTGACATTTCCAAACTCTACTTGCCTTGCCTGGGCGTCTTCCTCCAGCTCAGTGTCTCATGTGCTGGCTGCCCCCCCCCCCCCCCCCCCTCCCAAAGGGGCCGTTTTGCCTCCTTGCATAAGCAGAGTGTCATTTAGAAACAGGTTGATAGCCACTGAAATATATGTTAGATCACATGAGCCAGCATTCCCACTTTGCAGACTCATTAAATTAGTGTCTTGGAGTAATTGCATTGCTTGTATTACTTGCAAAACTTAATTGTAAGCTGTTTAAGTATTATTCTTCCCCACTAAGAACGCCCACTAAATGTAGAAAACATGCAACATGAAATCTTCAAAGAACATTTTGATAAAGCACTCTGCTACATGCATTTTAAGATTCCCCTTCTTCACATAATTCAGCTTCTATTCTTAATCTGCCAATTTACCTTCATTTCCTTGTTCATGGTCCCTGCAATGTGCGTGGCTCTGAATGTGTTTCTAAACATAGCTCAGGAGTAAGCAACTATTAAATTCATTGCACATTTATATTTGATTAATATTTTAGACAAATCCCATGCATTTATCATGAGCCTGCCAATTTGGTTGTGCCTTTAACCCCACTCTGCTAAACTGCTTATGATTCCATGCCACAATTTATCATTGTAAACACTGTTTACATAACATTAATATGGATGTATTTCCCATGCAAGCAAATAGGTGGCATAATAGATTCAAGACAGCAAAACTAATCCTTATTTATTTTGATCTCACTGGAGAATAATAATGACATAACTACAGTATTTACAGGGACATCGCCTGTGGTTTAAACACAAACACACTAAAAACTGTGCTTATCAGAGGCCGTAATGCTATGCCAAAAACTAAAAGGCTGATATATAGCCACTGAACACTGGACACATATCTTATTCAGAAGGAGCACTCTGTTCCACAGGCTCATAAAAATGTCTGGAGTTAATAATGTGCAAGCCCAGGCTCTGTCACTTTCACTGGGAGATGCATTAAGGTGCTGATGGACACTTTATGGGGGAAACATGGAGCTGCATTTATAAGACTGGGCATACATGAGCTGCTTCTCTCCTAGAGTCACCTTGTGTTCACATGCACGAGGCGACGTGGCATAACAGCCCGGTCATCTCCGTGATGGATACCTCTCCCTCAGGAGCCGAGTATATTAGAAGAGGGGGTGAGGAGGAGGCCAGCATCTCTGTTTATCCCTTATGATTCTTTCTTCCTCTCTCCTTCAGCCTTCACGACAGGATTCAGAGTAACATTTGCTAATGAAGATCTGTGTCAAAATGGCACAGGAACATCTTCAAAACATCCAAATCTAAAAAAGAAAAGTGGCAGTATATAGGTAAAACCAGTATAACTCAGTGGTGCCACATTAAGGATAATTAGTGAAAAGAGATGATTTCTCCTTGGACCAGGCTTCTGCCAGCCTTCTGTAGATGGACTGTGAATATTTATGGTCCTCACTGTGCTCCTTTCTGCTGCTCCATTTTCCACTCTATATTTAGGCACTGTGTCACTACATAGCAGATGCACAATTTGTCAAGCATTTTCTCCTAAGAGTCTTGTTATTTCAAGAAACAAAAAGATTATTAGAGCTGCAGGTATTCATGTGCTGTTGATTGACAAAGAGCAACACTAAAGCACAACATGTTTTTACTTACTTTTTACTTATTGTACTTTCCTCCACCACTGTTTAATATCGCAGCCAACGCTTGACATCATGAACTTTCCTGAGGCACATTAACCAGCTTTAATCATTGAAACACTTTAGGGAATTAATCACCCTAAGCCGATTGGCAGAGAAAGTATCAAACCACTTAATTTGATCTGGCCTAGCCGGCTTTTAAGGCAAGGAAAGTGGAGATTTAAGCAGCTTTTCCCACATGGCCGTTGTGTGCATTATTTCCTGTTTGATTAAACACTTTAACGAAGCATATGCCAATAGAGCACCTCTGACCATTGAAACAGCCCATGGGACTGATGAAAAAGAGCAAAGAATACACAATTAAATCGGTCTGATACTTGGAAATTTACATTTGCAGCGTAGTTTAGACAAATTTGTGTATATACAGCACAATTTAAACCATATCTCTTTCATCGTTGTCAACCACTTCTCATATTTGCAGACATCAAGTGTTGCATCCATTTGGCCAAAGAGGTCAGTTTGCAGAAAACAGTGGGGCTTCAATCCCTGCGGCGCCAGGTTCAGGTGCAAGAGCAGGAGGAGGTTCAGCATATGGAAAGATTTTGGCAGCAACAGAGGCTGGAGCTCCTTTCAGACCTGGAGACATGCTGCAAGCCTCAAATTGAAAACTCACGAAAGCCACAGGTAAATACTGCCTCGTATTCTCCACCTGACTAGTGTTGGGAACGTTACTTTAAAAAAGTAATTAGTTATAGTTACTCACTACTTGTTCCAAAAAGTAACTGAGTTAGTAACTGAATTACTCTATAATAAAAGTAACTCGTTACCAGGGAAAGTAACTATTTGCGTTACTGTTAAAAAAAAAGTTGCTTACATGTAAAAGAATTTTTTTGTTTTGTTGCAGTTTTCACAACTAAAATGAGTAGAACAGACCGGTGTTTGTACATAACTTTCAATATTCATTGCACGTCAATAGACAGCCAGAGGTTTATCCTGCACTTCAAATTATCTTCGTAAGAAAAGTAAACAGTTACACAATATAAAGTGCATTTAATTCTAGCGAATTAAATCAAACTCTCTCAACCTGAGACAACTGGTCAAGTAAGCAACCTGTACTTCCAAGTGTTTTGTAATGTTCACAACAATAGTAAACCTTTAAATAACAAAAAAGTGTGTTTAGTTCAAACCTCTACCTTGAAAATGCCAACTTTTCTTGCTCCTCCTGACTAGCCATCTCTGTTGCTCCGTTGAATCTCCGATTAGCTGTGTGTGTGTGTGTGTGTGTGTGTGTGTGTGTGTGTGTGTGTGTGTGTGTGTGTGTGTGTGTGTGTGTGTGTGTGTGTGTGTGTGTGTGTGTGTGTGTGTGTGTGTGTGTGTGTGTGTGTGTGTGTGTGTGTGTGTGTGTGTGTGTGTGTGTGTGTGTGTGTGTGGCGCGCGCCGCGCGTGTGCTGGGCTGCTGGCATGTGTGTAACACTGTCTCTGATTGGCTACTACCATGAAACATGACTCTGCCATAGCCAATCATAATCGCTTACCTCGTTATTAACCCGCCTCCGCAATAACCGAAATTACGAATCCCACTATGGGAACGCCAAGACCCGCCCTTCAATCACTACTATTGGCCAGGCGTCCAAGGTAACGTGACCCCATTTGTTCATGTCCTATCCGAGGTGAAATGCCTAACCCCAACCAATCGAGCTGCTTCGGAGGGCGGGTCTTGGCGTTGCCATAGTGAGATTCGTAATTTTGCAGCCCGGCCCGGGGTGCATTCAAATTATTACAGTTTATTTAATCCATGCATAGTAACGCACCGCATTTTACGTCTAGTAACGTTAACGGCGTTGTAACGACGGGAAAAGTAATTAGTTAGATTACCCCGTTATTAAAAAAATAACGTCGTTACCTAACGCCGTTCTTTTAAACGGTGTTATTCCAAACACTGCACCTGACTCACAGGGTACAATCACATCCATGGGTACAATGAGCTGGCCAGGAAGTGGATGACAGCGTCATGTCTTGTTATGGCCAGAGAGAGTATGCACATTTGAGTTGGTGATTAATAAGATAGTAGGTAGGTGAGGAAATAAATAACAGATCCAGCTGAACGCCTTCAGGCACTGGATATTTCTTCCAAAGGAACACATTTAGCTTCAGAGCTGACAAGCACAATAAAAGCACCTTTATGAAGCTCAGTTTGTTTACCATAAACACTGCTATCAGGCTCCCACAGAATTAAATTCAGAGAGCCGTATTTCAGAACTTCACCTTAGTTATTTGTTAAGGTCTAAAGCTCTGTATAGCATTAAAGGAAATGGATTTATTGCCCTCTTACATCCAGAGAAAATGAAAATGAGTTTGACTCCTACAGTAGGATGTCATAATGAAAAACATAATAGTTGGTGAATGCCAACATTATGAGAAGCAATTTCATTAAAGTGTTAGAAAGTTGCACAGTATGTGACTTTTCAAGGTTCTTCTACAAATGTCCAATCAGAATATTAACAGTATGTGTCTGGAAGTTGGCCCACGTCTGTGTGCCGGTGCAGGGGGAATGGATGCGTGGCGGAGTCCCTAGGGGCCGGCAGAGGCTTTTTGGCTTTGCAATTATCTAACACACAAATGCAATATGTGTCGAATTAGCTGGAAGTGCTCCATCAGGAGGGGAGAGGTCGGAGTTTGTCATCCACCGTTTCAGACAGAAGTACCACTTTGTAGCTCTACCCTTCACCTATAAACATATCTCTTTAGCAGTGCATAGAAAATGCAAAGTGTGCAACTCTGGAGACAATCCAGTCTGGAGCCGCAGTAGTTAACGTCAATCACAACTGGACTTCCTTCCACAGAAGGAACGTGAACAAGGACAGTGGGGATCTTCTCATCTTCACAGATCGTTCCACTCTAGAGGAACGCTGCGTGCAGATTAATGGCATCCTCCATGGCAAGATTTGAAAACTTCCATTAATGGAACACCAATGATAATTTATTTGGACAGCCGAGCTGCTTCTCTGTGAATAATGAAGTGGCCTCGGGATCATTAATATGATGGATTCCCTTTAATGTAGGGATGCTGTGCCAGAAGTCCTAGCTGTAAAAAAAAAAAAAAAAAAAAAAAATTCTAGCTGTGTACATTGTTTGTATTATTGATTTGACTCTGTGTCCCTCATTAAGGGGATTGCATTTTTATAAAGAAATAATACCTCAGACGATTACCATTTCAAACAGTATTAGTGCTAATGAACACACGTTAATCCTGTGGTGAGTGTGTGCAGGTGTACCAAGTGATGAGTTAGCCAGGCATGACAGTCTGCTGTACGACTTGCAGGGATATGGTTTTATTCACAGTCTATCCCATTAGTCCAAAAAGAAGAATTAACAATTAAATGTGCCCAACCCTGCCAGAGCTGCCATCCCTGATGTGTCATGGGACCAGCCTGCATATGTTAGAGCTCCCTGCTTTAAGATTTTCCATTAAACCTATTAAGGCATCTATTAAACAGCAGTGGATTTAGCGTTATGCCTTCAATATGCTTCTGAGCAAAACAGAGCACAGACAAAGCCAGATTTCCCCTTCTGTGTGTGGTTGTGGGACTGGTTGGGAAGGGTTATAAATAGGTAATAGTATATGAGCTGCTGCAGGTTAAGCAGGGGAGCTCGCTGAGGGTCGGGGTGACTCATCGCCTTGTCTCTTTGCATCATGTCAGTTACCTGGAGTCTGCACCTGTCACAGGTACTCCCTACCACCTCGAAACCACTGACATAAACAAGAGCCTATCGAAGGGTTCATCACTGTATTCCACTATATAAGTGTTTTCCCCAAGCGCCTATGGTCAATATTTTTTATAATTACAATGAATCATATTACTACATGTAATGTGAAAAGAGTCGCTCTTAGTGAAAAACCCATACCTCTGCTCTGCAGTTCCCCACAGCACTAGAGCGTTTTAGCGTCTTTCAGCTAATTGTTTTGGAAGTAATTTTGTGCTGCAGCTGTTTTCAGCAGAAAAGATATAAAACCCACTTTATGCTACCTGTCAAGCACCAAACAGCAGATTCAGTTAGTGACTAGCTGGTGAACATAGTAGAGCAGGAGTGGATGCAGAATAGTCCAGAATATTTGACTTGCATTTATTAAATGGACACTACTATACTGCTCTGTCTGTTGCATGTGTAAACAGGCAGGTGTTAGCTAACACAATAGCCACAACAACTTTATATGTCAGTTAGAGCTGCAAAGATTAATCGATTAGTTGTCAACTCTTAAATTAATCGGCAACTATTTTGATAATCGATTAGTCAGTTTGAGTAATTTTTTAAGACAAAAGTAACAATTCTTTGATTCCAGCCTCTTAAATGTGAATACTTTCTAGCTTCTTCTCTCCTCTGTGATAGTAAACTGAATATATTTGAGTTGTGGACAAAACAAGACATTTGAGGACGTCATCTTAGGCTTAGGAAACACTGATCCACAATAATAATCGAGAAAATAATCAACAGATTAATCGACTATGAAAATAATCGTTAGTTGCAGCCCTAATGTGAGTGTTGTGTTCACAGCTAGTTCCCGCGGCAGTTATTGCATCCATGATCTTACCAGAGCAGTTCAAACGTCTTTTTAAACGTTAAATTCAGATTGCTTTGCCTTTACTCTGATTTTAGCTCCCCAGCCCTATTGCAGTGCTGGCACAAAGATTGTGTTTTATTTACGAGTCTAATGCCTCTGCGCATTTAGCTGCTGTGAAAATAAGGCTGGTCCACAAAATCATGTTGGTACTTTATGAACAATAAAACTAAAATGCTGATGTAAACAAGATTGTAGTAGATTGCACATTCCTCTGCAGTGCAGTATGTTTGAAAACCATATTCTGCAGAAACAAAAACTGTAAAACTAATTATTTCAATTTATGAAGCTTGGATTATGTATGCACCGTAAAACTCCTCTTCTGCTTCTCCTTATTTGAATCAATAGCCACATGTTCTCTAATGTTCCTCTTTAATGTTCTTCTCTGAGCTGTAATTTCAGGTGGGTTTATTATCTGAGCCTTGGCAGGCTGCCGTCTGTGCCCTTATTTAAAAAGCTATTTTCAGTGCACACTGCCACAGTGGTTGATGTTGTGCCTAATAAACAATACAAGAGTCCCTGTGATTCCTGTGGGTGTCAAAAGGTCATGAAGACTACTTGTTTGTGTGTGGCATCCTGCCTCTCATTTTCAAAAGCCTCCAATGGACACACAGGAGATGCAAGTCTTTCCACGGTGAAGGACCAATCAGGACATAATTACAGCACGGCAAAAATCTATCATGCTCTGCCACACGATCGTTTTCTGTGTCAATGGCCGCTCACAACTGCTCTGCAGGATGTTTACTTGGACAGGCTTCAAAGAGAGAATCAATGTTCACATGTGTAACCCCTGGGAGAGGAGTAATCATCAGGATCTGAGATGAAGAAAGATACATTTTTGTCACTGCTCATCCAGTAGAGCACTCTGGTCCAAGGCTCTGTAAATGACCAGTCTGCTCTGCCATATTAGTTTGGTCATCTGTCCCTGGACAGCTGTCTGCTGCAATAAAGTGATCCTACTGAAAAGTAGTAGCTCATATTTTTTATCCCAACGTGTGGTCATGATGTTCTCTTATTTCATGACAGCAATATTCCCATGCTCTAACCTAGGAGAATAACGATTTAGTGAAGCCAGCTGTAAAAATGACACCATGTGAGAAAATGTGTCCATTGTACGAATGAAAGCCTCTCCATGAGCTGATCTTACTATGGATGATACTTGACAACATTGACATTGCTTTCCTTTGTTAAGCTGAATAATAGATGCCTTGTGCATTTATAATTCATCCGAGCTCAAGGCTGGAGTTGTCACAGCCACTGTCATTGTGATAGTTGTTTTCGACATCAAAAGAGAACCGGAGGCTATCTGCAGGATGTAATGACAACATCACAACCCCAATTGGAGCATGTTAAACCACAGATTATTTGTTGCTTTTTTCTCCTTTTTGTCTGAATTATAAACTGAACATTTAAGCATGTTAATGAATACAAGCACACAATATTGGCCTATGCACCCACTAAACAGATTTATAAGGTTCATGACAAATGAATTGTGACTCCAGAGATGCTGGACACTGAAGTTGAATCAGTTTAACACCGGGGAGTGCTGGAAGTATGCATATTTTATTGGCATATCCATATTTTATTGAAGCGCTCATTATGTTGAGTGATGGGTCGGATGGAGCTTTAATCAGGTCCTTTTTAATCTCTCATTCATTTTATAATGACCTATTTTTCACTTGACATTGAGTCAGAGGTGGACGAGCTATTTTACTGTGACACACCGAAAACTGTCAGTAACAAAGTTAGATTTCCACTTTGCAAGATAGAAATTGAAAAAGGTTTGTGAGATACTGATGTTTTTATTGACTTCCTCCAAGGACTGAAATTGAATAGACACGAGACTGCCCAGGTTCAGAATATCAAGTTGTCTTGGTTGGATGTTCTTTGGTGCTAACAAAACATGTTAGCTATTGCTGATGCCTTGTTGATCATGTTTTCATATATCTTACATCATCTGTTATGTGGCATGTTCAAGATTAAAGCTGTGGTAGGCACTTTTTGCTGTTGTTGGGCAAAAGTCCCATAATAACATTTCAGCATATTGTAATTTAAATTGTCTGAGAGAGAACTCATCTGCATCGCCTCCTTTGCTCTGTATTCAGGCTTTAGAAAATCGAGCCTGTACGAAATGCCTATCTTAATGAGTGACTTGAACAGCCAACATAACATGGCCTGGTGCTATATTTACTCTGCATGTGCTGTAAAGAGATTAGCACAAGTTAAACATTGCATAACTGAAACTATCAGCATGACAAATAGAACAGCTTCCTCCTACAAGGTGTGTGCGTGGTACTCTGTATAAGGGATGACAGTTAATGTGACACCTAAAGCGACCATGGTTACCAAGTATGAGGTAGAGGAAGGAGGGAGGGTAAACCTGTAAAAAACATGGGTTATCTGGGTCAGTACAGCTAATTTACTAAAGATTATGTGTGGGATCTATACAACATATATTTTCTTTAGATGTATGTATGGTGTATGTACGTGTGCATACATACAGCATTTAAGTCTGTGCAGATTGCCACAACAGAGAGTGTGAATGTTAAAATTAAAGCTCTGTTTCATGTGAAGGTTCCTGTAACTGCAGGCATGCTCGCCAAGTTACGTTGGCAAGCAATTAAGTGAAAAACAGGAAATCACAGAGACAGCCGTGTAGGAAAGAGACACATTTTCATTGAAAGTGTTAGATTTTTTTATTTATTTTTTTCCCACAAATTGTCATTTGCTTTGGTAAAACAGGATGAAACTATTTTTTGTGTGCAAAAATATCAACAGAATTTGCAACTTTTACCACAGTAGGTATGACTGATATATTTTGCTGGACGTTCACAAATAGTACTTTCTATATGTATGTTCGCACCACTAACCACACAACACCTGATCTCTGAACCACTATAAGAGATGACAAATAAGTGTGTTATCTATTTACAGTAAGATCGTACCTATTATTATCAGTTTTTTTCAAATCCTGGTATTCTTAAATGGGTAGTTGATAACTATAGCCCAGCTAACAATTTATGGTTTATGGTTTGGTTGCAGGAACATTCCCTAAAGGTTAGGTCACCTGAAAGCAGAGGCACTGTGTTCCCCCTTCTGGCGTGGGGGTGTAACAGTTGGATTTGTACACTGAACTGAGCCACTTGTTAGCAGTGAAATGTGAAATGAAAGAAGTGAATTTTCTTAGTTGTGAAAATTGTTCCATTGATAGATTCTTGTTTTAAGTATTTTCACCTAATACAGTTAAAAAAAAAAATCAAGCACAAAAGCGCACAAGCACAAAAATTGATATCAGCCTAAAAATAAATATATTCTCTTGCTATGCTGTTTATCTTACTTAGATTTTATAAGACCAATCATTTTTGAGTGAATCTAAATCAAACCTGACTGCAAACCCTGTATATGCTACTTCAAAAACTTAAATGGAGCTGTTTTAAATAAACATGTTCAAAACTGCACTCAGAACAACCAAAAACAACCAAACGGGAACGTTGTGTGGAGGTACAGTGTAACCACAGGAGAATGTTTCAGTTGGTCGGTTCCCTTCACGTTTAGGGAACGTTATAACCCTGAGGGAACGTTCCCTAAACGTTAGTTTTTGGTTTGGTTTGAACTAACCTTTAGAGAACCATAAACGTTCCTTAACGTTCCCTTAACATTCTGTGTTAGTGGGGAGGTTCATATTTAGTTGGAAACAGTATTAAAAAGTAAATTCTGTATTCATATATCTCATCTTGATATGAGAGCTCTGAGCAAATGATATTCTGCCTGTCGTTTGAAAGTGACTATTCAGTGTTGGCTACAGAACTTTTCTAATGATACTCTGAACTGTGGCGGCTGCATTGTGACCCTGTTTTTGCTCATTATTTCTGTTGTTTCTTCTCTCCCTGTCCACTTCCCACTCCACTTATAAGTGTAAGGAACTCTTGCAAGTAATTGCAACACTGCTCACAGCGCTCAATTCCAAAGAAATTATCTCAGATATAGTTTTGTGCAGCACTCTAGAAATATTTCACCAGGCAACAACAAAACGTACTGCAGTTTGAAGTGGGGGGAGAAGTGTGCTCTTTCCCACATATCTATGCTCATCAAAATACCCACAACTTCTGGAGTCAATATGGTCTGCCTCTACATTTGTGCAGCATATTGCACCACTCGCTGATTCCACTGAGACGTGAGAGTTTGAGGCTTTCTAAAATGCCAGGAGAGAGGTTCCCTGTGGCTGCACAGGTCTGAGCTGTCTACTCGCATTATCTGCGGGCTTCCTCCTCTGATGCAGTTGGCGAGGCATGGGGAAGGTCAGGAATCAGCCGTATTTTTGTACCTTCTGGGTCGATTGAAACATTAGACCTTGCTCCCTGACTTGTGTGGTCATTACCTCGCTGCAGCAATTTTACATCAATGACAGTATGTTTTTTTTTTTTCTGTTGATCAAATTTACTCTAATTTTAAAAATCGAAAAACAAAACAGGGCCATTTTTCACTTCTCATTATCCTGTTCTGAAGAAAGTGGCTACAGTGCTAATGGTCACTCTCCTGGGACACCTGCAGGGAGGGAAGCATCAGATCACATTAATCTGAACAGTTGGCCGCTCCCTGCTGGCTGCTCACAGATGGTGGAGAGTTGTGTGTAATGTGTTAAACTTCTCTCAAGTTGACCTAAATTAACTTGCGCCAATCACACTACTGACTCCAGGGATCAGCAAGGTTATCCTAGATGATTAGCCTGCAGTGAAAAATAACGCTTGGAGGTAAGATAGGTACAAATAAAACAGGAGTCATGCAGTGTTGTTCAAAGCAGTCACAATAGGAAAATCTGGAGAAAGGAGAATGTACTATTTCTATCAGACCTTTTGATTTCTAATAAACCTGTTAAATTTCCAAATAATGCATCTACCTAAATAAATAGTTTTGGGAAATATATTTATTTTATTTCTTGCCAAGAGTTAGGCTATATAAGAAGATTGATACAATGTTTCACTCGCTTTCACAAACTACAGCCAGGAGACAGTTATTTTAGCTAAGAATAAAGACTGAAAACGGGGGGAACCAGCTATAGCCTTGTTCTTCCCAGAAGCAAGAGCTAGGCTAGTACCGAGCCAGGCTAGCTTACCAAACTGTAAAAATGACAAGTTGGGGTTTGACGGGGGAAAAGAAATCCCCTGCAAAACCACAACTTCACTTTTACACTTACATTTTGTACATATTAAACCAGATATAACATATAAGGAGTTATAGAGGTGTTTGTAAATTGAGTTTTTGTTAACGTTTGGACAGAGCTAACTGTTTCCCACTCTTTCCAATCTTTATGTTAAGTTAAGATACCTCTCTACCTACTTCTTGGCAAGAAAGCAAACAAGTCCCTAAAAGTGGAACTATCCCTTTAACTTGTCAAGATAGGCTACAGTCCCCTGTGATCTCCTGAACAGCAAGTAAGTAGAGAAATGTTTTGCTTATGTACCTTAGTAGGATAATTTAATACACTGTCAGTACAAATCAGTAAAAAAAAAATCAAAGCAGCTGGTTTTTGAACAGAAATGGTGCCAGGTTAAAATCTTTTATAAGTGACCATACAGCTTCTCTTTTACACTTTTTTTCGATCTGAGATCAGATGACCTTCAAAGAGAATATAGAGTTGGCGTTAGGAAGGATTGATGGAACTATCTCTATTTGTGACCTTTAAGTGATGTATCGCCGCTGAGCAGTAAGTGATATCAATGGTCTCGTGTCGTTATGATGTGCCAAGTATATATATGTCACTGTACCCTCCAGGCATTTTAGGTAGACTGCACTGGACACGTGGACATGTTCTTATGTCCAGGGTCATTGGAGAAAGCAACTGAGGGTGTAGGACCAACAGCAACTAGCAGACTCTTTAACAGCCTGCTGGCCTTCATTAAAGCCCTGAGGCTTCTTCATTCAGCCATGATGGAGAGGTGTGAATGATGGTGGGAGTAAATGGACAGTCTCGCACTCTCTTTGTGTTATTGCTGCAAAGAACAACTTATCATTATACATGGCTGCACTGCTGAGGCAAACTGGAGCTCCATTTAACAAATTATCACAACTCCAGCACAGTGATTTTTGTTCCAAAAGCCCTCAAATTTGAGCTTGTGCTGGAGTGAATATCACAAGCTCATTGAGTTTCCTGGGTCAAAGTGTTAAATCAAAAGCCTGGAAATATTGGCGCACTTCAAACTAGGGCCTAATTAAAGAATGAATCCATCAGGGAGATAAAACAGAATACAATACGCAGCTTGCTGCCAGTTTGTATCCCCTCTCTAATAGCATAGTTTTACATCTAATTTGTATTTTCACATTTTACAGGGGCACATTCAATGGACATGCAGCAGTTATTGCAGATGATCCATTTTATGTGCTGTCACACTATGCCCGATGTATTAATATAAAAAAAACATTGCGCCGGTTATTACATTTGTCCTCACAGTTTTTATTTTCTGTCTACTTCCATGAAATCCACAGTGAATCTGCTCCTTCTGTAATACACACATATATTGGAGCAAACTATGACTGTTTGGAGATACACTGTGCAAATATACTGTACTGTCTACAGGTTGGTGTATGTAAATGAGGTGCAGCAGCTGCAGAGGCCTTGCCTCAAGAAAACAAAGTCCTGCCAGAACAAGAAGAATATGAGAATAGAAATTAATTTAAAGTTGATGTACTCTGTTTTATTGTACCTTGTATGAATTGGCATTAAGTGACAAAGAAAATCTACAAGCCAAGCCATTACAAACACATCAAAATAATACAAATCCACAGCATTGACACATTCTCATACACATAATGTAGCCTATATACATAAACACCAGTCATCCCTTGCTGCACTATATTTTCCCCCTGACTACAGCACCAGAGAAGAAGACAAAGGACAGTTTTTTAAGGCGCAGCTCAACCCTTGCGAAACCTATAATAATACCGACAATAAGGGTGCTCCGATTGATCGGTCACCGATCGGTATCGGCCGATAATGGCTTTAAATAGTTTGATCGGTGGTCTCCATAAATGCCGATCAGATAGGCCGATCAGATGACGCACTACCATGGATGTATTAAGAGCGCACTACTCGTGAGAACATTTTCTACATGGAGCTAAAATGGTGGCGTCCCTACATTCAGCGGTCTGGCAGTTCTACAAGGTGTCTGAACCTGCGGGCCGGCCGCGGAACGAAGGCAGTAGGAAGGCGGCTACCGCTTTTAAAAAGCGGCTGCCACCGGTGGTGCGCCGGCAAACGTGTTTGCGATTACGCCATTCTGACGCTTCTACTGCCTCTGGATCACCGCTGGTGGTCCGCCGACTCATTGCTATCTGGGAAAAAGACAATACACTAGCGATTTGCAACGTGTGTACCGAGGAAATACTACGAGGCGGAAAGCTCCAAAGACATTTCAACACCACCAACCTCATCAGACATTTGAAGGTTAGTCACGGAAAGGAGTATGAGGAGTTTTCAAAGTTAGCTAATGCAGAGCGGAGTCGTGTAGCTAGCAGCTCTGGCGCCACTCAAACAGCTGTTTCCCTGTGTGTGTGTGTGTGTGTGTGTGTGTGTGTGTGTGTGTGTGTGTGTGTGTGTGTGTGTGTGTGTGTGTGTGTGTGCTGAAGAAATGTCTGCAGTGATTGAAAGGACATTTTTTAGATTTTGAACTAGGACAAAAAGCCAAACAGTTACTGATACATTCTCTAAACATGTGTGACTGTTACGTAATGGCGTAATTTTCCGTTCATAAAAGTGATCGGTATTGGTATCGGCCGATACATCTTCCAGCAATCGGTGATCGGCCCCAAAAATCCTGATCGGAGCACCCTTAACCGACAACATGAAAACAATTTGACAATGTGTTGCTCGTAGTGATGAGCCTACAGAGAAGGATCACCTGAATCTGGTTTTACAGGGGGTTCATAGTGATTACCAGCTTATTGTTTAGCTGTAACTTCACTGTAAAAAAAGCTGCAAAAACCTAGCCTAGAAATCTAGACGCACCCTAACGGCAGCAAATGTAATTTGCAGCCAGGGTCCAACATCTTGATGTGGGTCTGGCTTGTCAGGCTAGTAAAAACCCACTGTGCACTACCTGCTCAGCACCACACCGCAGGCAGACACTAGTTAGCGACTGTCTGGGAGCATTAAGCAGCTAAAGAGCCAGATACTTCTCTCAGGAGTTGGTAGAGACCAAAAACAGACCTGAAAGGAGAGTGAATATTGGATTTCAAGTTTAATTCTAGTCTGTGGCATTATGTTTTCTACAGTTCTTATACTAGAAGCAAAAATAACTGCACTTAAACTGTTTTGTAGCACCTCAATATGCCTAAGTCAAATAAAGACCAAATACTGTTGTAAAGGCCAATAGAGCATTTAAGTACTATTTTATTTATAACTATGCTATAATGTTTTAGGATTACGATATAGAGATTTTATTTTGATAGCCACAGAAACCGGAAGCTTAGTGACGGAAAGGAGAGGGAAAAACGGCGAAAAAGACAAAAAGGGTCTGATAAGGTTCATGGTTAAGAAACCGCAAAAAGCCACGGAAAAACAGAAGAACTACATGATTTAGCTTCGGTCAATTGGGGAACAAGGTTTGTAATAAGTTAACGAGAAATAAATTTGAGCTTCTTGATGTTTATTGTGAAATGTATAGTTTGATAACTGTATGTTAATGGATTGAAACTACTGTAAGGAGCTGTGTAACACCTGAAATGTGATGGTAATGCAAGGTTTTTTCTGTTTTACTCAGCTCTTACGTTGGTTGATGACACGGACGGCATTAAAGTCATTTAACTATCAGTTCTGGCCTTCTCAATATTGACTGGATGCTACAGTAAGAGCTTGACCACCGCCACATGCTGCACAACGCGACTACACGATTCAACGGCAATACCCGTGACGTCCAGCAGGTGGCAGATGTTGGTCAGAAATAACAGTTCAACTAAAGGTGCTCAAAATGGAGGATTCACAGTCTGCTTCAGCAAGGGACATAAATGAACAAATCACGAGTTTACAACAAGAAATTCAAGATTTAAAGGACTCACTTAACGCTGAAAATAGACAAGAAATTAAAGATTTAATCACATGCAAAGAACAAATCTTAACAGAGCTTCAAGACAAAGCTCCAAGCATGTCAGAGTTGCCAAGACGTTCTGAAAGAGTTAAAATACAGACAGAAAAGATGATAGCATTTCAAATGGAAGAAATGAGTAAAAGGGAAAAAAGACTAACGACTCTTTATGAACAATGGAAAACACAAGCACGCGAAACAAGAGAACGGTTAAAGTTAGATATAACAGAAAAGGAGATGTCAGAACTTGCAGACATAGTAGAGCAAAAGAGAGATGATGTATTAAAGTTATATTCAGAAATAAGAAACCAAATGGCACCATCATCTGACATAAGGAGAAAGATTGATGCATGTGATGCGATAACTCATGACATTGTAAAGATAATTCTGGAAAGATTAAGTGGTGTTGATGAGGATTTTGATGCAGAACGCGAAAGAACTCGTTTACGTGGACTTTTAAAGCACGACTACGCCCAGTCCATATACGGCTCAACCGCAGCATCAAATCGCAGCCAACGGTCCTCAGCTTCACAGCTCACAGCAAAACGAGTTGACGCAGCGGCTGAGCTAGCTGCAAAAGAGGCTGAGTATGAGACTCTAATAGAAGAAATAAGACAACAGGAAAAGATAAAGGCTTTAGAAGAGGAGCACAAGAAACAAATAGCAACTCAAACATCAGAGTTGGAACGCTTGAAAGCACAGAAGGACGTGAAAGCAGCTCGAGCCAGGCTTGAAGCATATGACAGAGAGTTATCACAGGTGGATGATGAACAGTCAATTAAAGGTGAACAGGTGAGCCCATACTTCATACCCAAACAGCCCACACCAGCACTCTCTTTAATTCCTGTGCAAACAACTTCCCCTAGCGTCACTCAACTAGCTCAAGCAGTGCAGGACAGCATTAAACTGAACAGACTTCCCACACCAGAACCAACAGTGTTTAGTGGCGAATCCATAAGCTTTATTGAATGGAAGTCCACGTTCATATCACTGATCGAACAAAAGGGCATCTCAGCAGCCGACAAGTTGTACTATTTGAAAAGATATGTAACGGGCCCAGCTCGAAAATGCCTCGAAGGGACTTTCTTTAGGAATGATGAGGAGGCATACAAAGATGCTTGGGACAAACTAAACCAAAGGTACGGCCAGCCATTCATGATACAGCGGGCATTCAGAGAAAAGCTATCAAACTGGCCTAAGGTGCAGTCTAGAGATGCTGATGGACTAAGGGCATTTGCAGATTTCATAAATGCATGCTTGCTTGCAATGCCCCATGTAAAGGGGCTACAAATTCTCAATGATAGCGAAGAAAACCAAAAACTATTGCACAAACTGCCAGACTGGATAAACGCGAGATGGAACAGGCAGGTAACAAAAACTTTAATGGAGGGCGGTGAGTTTCCAAGTTTTAGTGCTTTTGCCTCTTTCCTCTCGTTGGAAGCTGAAGTCGCCTGCAACCCAGTCACCTCCATTCATGCACTTCGCTACTCTGAAACAAGCAGCGACAAAAGAAACACAAAGGAAATCAAAGGAAACAAGGCAAGTGTATTTAACACGAATACAACTGTACAAAGTGATAAAAGGATGATAACAAAACCACCCGACGGCTCTCCATGCACAATGTGCCAAGGGACCCATCAGCTTCACAAGTGCCCTGACCTCTCGAAAATGTCCCTAGAAAACAGAAGGAAATATGTGAAAGACAATAGACTTTGTTATGGTTGTCTAAAACAAGGACACAGTGCTAAGGACTGCAAACGCCGCCTCACCTGTGAAACCTGCACAAAGCGACACCCAACATGTCTTCATGATGAAGGTTACAGGAACGGTCTGCAAAGAGAAACATATGTGAGCACAAACAATGCAACTCAAGGTAACTCACCCGAAACAGCAACAGCCATGTCACTTAACGTTGCCAGATCTGAACGGTCAGTCAGCACCTCAATGATAGTTCCAGTGTGGCTGTCAACTACCACTAACCCACAGAAGGAAAAATTGGTCTATGCGTTATTAGACACCCAGAGTGACACTGTATTCGTTGATCAGGATGTCACACATGAGCTGCAGGCAGATGTTTGTCCAGTAAAGCTGAGACTAACTACTATGATGGGTAGAAATGCAGTTGTGAGCAGTGGAAAGGTGTCTGATCTCTTAGTGAGAGGTTATAACTCAGCCACCGTCATAAAGCTCCCCACTGCATACACAAAGGATTACATACCTGCTAACAGAGAACACATACCTACCTGCGAAACAGCCAAACAGTGGAGTCACTTGCTAACGATTGCAAACGAGGTCCCTCCCCTCCTCAGTTGTGAAGTAAGTCTCCTCATAGGTTATACTTGTCCTAGAGCTCTTGCACCCAAACAAGTAATCTTAGGCAAAGAAAATGAGCCCTATGCCATTCACACCGACTTGGGATGGAGCATAATTGGCAACTCGACACCACACAACGAAACCGATTTGGCGACCAGTCTCTGTCACAGAGTCACTGTTAAAGAAATCCCTCCCTCCACTCCAGCAGATGCAATACGCGCTTTGGAAAGAGATTTCAAGGAGACTGACTGGAATGAAAAGACTGTGTCGCAAGATGATTTAGTATTCCTTCAAAAACTGGAGCAAAGCATCACACAGACTGAAAACGGACATTTTGAAATGCCATTACCATTTAAAGAAAGACCACAAATGCCAGATAACAGGAAACTCGCTGAAACCCGACTAAATCAGCTCAAACGCAAATTCATGAAAGATGAAAAATACAAAGGGGACTACATGGAATACATGAGCGACATCATCAAAAGAGGTGATGCCGAAGAAACTGATGATAATGGACCGCCCGGAGAGACATGGTACATACCGCACCACGGCATCTATCATCCAAAGAAACCTGAGAAGTTACGCATAGTTTTCGACTGCTCTGCAAAGCACAAAGGTACGTGTCTTAACGAGCATTTACTGAACGGTCCTGACATGATCAACAATCTAACTGGTGTGCTTGTGCGCTTCAGACAGCACCAAGTAGCTCTCATGTGCGACATTGAAAAAATGTTTCATCAGTTTCAAGTCAAAGAAAATGATCGCAACTACTTGCGCTTTGTATGGTGGAAAGACGGAGACATAAACAGCCAACCACAAGCGTACAGGATGACAGTACACCTCTTTGGTGCCGTTTCATCTCCTGGTTGTGCGAACTATGGACTTAAACATTTAGCAAAAGAGAACAGTTCTGCATATCCAGCTGGCTCACAGTTCATAGCAAGAGACTTTTATGTAGACGATGGAGTCATCAGTGCGGAAACAGTAACGGGTGCTATACAACTGGCAAAGGAAGCACGTGAACTATGTGCAAAAGGTGGACTAAGGTTGCATAAATTCGTGTCCAACAACACCGAAGTTTTACGAAGCATTCCAGCTTCAGAACATGCAACAGACGCAAAAACAAAAGACTTGACATTCAATGAAACACAGACAGAAAGAGCACTCGGCATTTATTGGAATGTGAATAAGGATTGCTTTACATTCAACATCACACTCAAAGACCAACCACCAACCAGGCGTGGCATCTTGTCCACAGTTGCAGCAATATACGACCCTCTCGGCTTCATTGCTCCCTATGTGCTCGAGGGAAAAGGGATTCTCCAAGAAATGTGTCGTCAAGGAACAGACTGGGACGACCCGCTACCTGAACATTTAAAGCCACGGTGGGAGTGCTGGAAAGGAGATCTACACAATCTAAAAAAGGTGCAAATCAGCAGATGTTATGTTCCTGCCAATTTTGGAGAAGTGGTAAAAAGAGAAATACATCACTTTTCGGATGCAAGCACCACAGGATATGGACAGTGTTCTTACCTCAGACTCACGAACAAAAAGGAAGATGTTCACTGTACCTTCATCATGGGCAAAGCGCGCGTCTCTCCAACAAAGATCACCACAATCCCTAGGTTAGAACTCACTGCAGCTGCAGTATCAGTCGCTGTAAGTAACATGCTAAGAGAGGAACTGCTCTATGACAATGTTGAGGAGTTCTTCTGGACAGACTCAAAGGTCACTCTAGGATACATAAATAACGATGCGAGACGGTTTCACACGTTTGTCGCTAATAGAGTGTAGAAGATCCGCAACAGTACCTCAGTGCAACAATGGTTTTATGTGCCTACCAGCGAAAATCCAGCAGACATGGCATCCAGGGGCACATCTGTAAGTGAACTGCTTTCATCGGACTGGTTCACAGGCCCTCCCTTTCTGTGGGAAAAGAAAATACAGCTTCCAACAAAAGAGACCGTTGTACTTCCAGTAGGAGACCCAGAGGTGAGAAAGGTACAAACACTAAGCACAGAAACGGTT
Source organism: Gymnocephalus cernua (assembly GCA_023631565.1). NCBI lineage: Eukaryota > Metazoa > Chordata > Actinopteri > Perciformes > Percidae > Gymnocephalus > Gymnocephalus cernua. Next base: position 9,371,727 of record CM042444.1, on the reverse strand, counting down.
GAACATACAAACCTTAGTGACCGGCTCACAAAGTTCTCATCCTGGTCCCGTGCAGTCAGCGCAGTCGCACGTCTCAGACGATACCTGTTCAAGGACAAATCAAAGACACTCACAACTGTAACTGAAAGACAAATCGCAGAAACTGTGATTATCAAAGACTTACAAAGACAAGCATATCAAAACGAAATAGAGACATTAAACAAAGGCAAACAACTTTCAAAGAACAACAAAATGTACAACTTGGATGTCTTTCTGGACAAGGACAATGTGCTCAAGGTGGGAGGAAGGCTCCATCACTCATCTTTGCCCGGCTCATTTAAACATCCAACAATCATTCCCAGAGAACATCATGTCACAAAACTGATAATTGCTCACTGTCACGAAAAGGTCAATCATCAGGGAAAAGGCTTCACAATGAACGAGATACGATCCAATGGCTATTGGATTCCAAAGTTGAGTCAAACGGTTGCGTCCTACATTCGCCAGTGTGTGTTTTGTCGGAAACAAAGGAGACCTGTGGAAGGACAAAAAATGAGAGACTTACCCAGAGAAAGAATTGAACACTCTCCACCTTTCACATACTGTGGTATGGACGTTTTTGGTCCATTTCTGACCAAACAAGCAAGAAAAGAATATAAAAGGTATGGCCTCCTTTTCACATGCTTTTATTCACGTGCAATTCATGTTGAAATGTTAGAGGACCTATCAACAGACGCCTTTATAAATGGACTCAGATGCTTTATCGCTCTAAGAGGCTCTGTCAGACAAATAAAATGTGATCAGGGTACTAACTTTGTAGGTGCTAAAAATGAACTGAATGCAGCACAAGGCGAAATTGATACCGACAAACTGACAACCTTCCTTGCAGAAAAGCAATGTGATTTTGTCCTAAACACACCTCATGCTAGTCACGCAGGTGGAGTATGGGAACGACAGATACGGACCGTGAGAAACGTTCTCAACGCAACATTGGCTCTCACACCAGGCCGACTCACCGACTCCTCTCTCAGAACCTTCTTGTATGAAGCAGCTGCTATAGTAAACAGCCGCCCCCTTACAACAGACAGTCTCAACGACCCAAACAGTTTGGAGCCGTTAACTCCAAATCATCTTGTCACAATGAAAACATCAACCCCTCTGCCCCCCCCAGGACAGTTTGTTAAGGAAGACTTGTATGCACGAAAACGTTGGCGTCAAGTACAGTATTTACTCGAACAGTTTTGGAGCAGATGGAAAAGGGAGTACCTGCAGAACATAATGGTCAGACAAACATGGCACAAGCCTAAAAGAAACATGCAAATAGGCGACATTGTAATGGACAAAGATGAAATGCAACCACGATCGCAGTGGAAACTTGGACGAATATTGGACACTGTAAAAGACACTGATGGACTTGTCAGAAAGGTCAAAATAGGCTTTGCAGATAGAAACCTTAACAAAAGGGGTCAACGTGTGAACAGAATGTCCGTAGTAGAGCGCCCAGTTCATAAGTTAGTTCTACTACTTGAAGATTGTGAAAGGTAAATTTACAATGCTTAAGTATATTGAAATGTGAAAGTTACAGTTGTAACACGTTTACAAGGTTATTTCTATGTTTGTTTAAGTAACTCAAAGAAATTATTTGTGTTTTTTCCTTTTTGTTGTGTGTAACAGCAAATAATTTGGTGGGAGTGTAAAGGCCAATAGAGCATTTAAGTACTATTTTATTTATAACTATGCTATAATGTTTTAGGATTACGATATAGAGATTTTATTTTGATAGCCACAGAAACCGGAAGCTTAGTGACGGAAAGGAGAGGGAAAAACGGCGAAAAAGACAAAAAGGGTCTGATAAGGTTCATGGTTAAGAAACCGCAAAAAGCCACGGAAAAACAGAAGAACTACATGATTTAGCTTCGGTCAATTGGGGAACAAGGTTTGTAATAAGTTAACGAGAAATAAATTTGAGCTTCTTGATGTTTATTGTGAAATGTATAGTTTGATAACTGTATGTTAATGGATTGAAACTACTGTAAGGAGCTGTGTAACACCTGAAATGTGATGGTAATGCAAGGTTTTTTCTGTTTTACTCAGCTCTTACGTTGGTTGATGACACGGACGGCATTAAAGTCATTTAACTATCAGTTCTGGCCTTCTCAATATTGACTGGATGCTACAACTGTAAAGCCTTTGAGCACCACTGGTTTGAATGCTTTAAATAATATTAAAATATTATAGTTTTAAATCTTTATTGAGGTTCCTCCAAAACATGCACACACAAGGCAAAACAAGCTATCCACCATAACACCATGGCACTATCTGATTTCACTGATATGTACTGCACATTCTATATTATTTTTGTGTTGCTGTAAGCAACAAACTGTGGAGGACTCCAACTGTGTCTCGCTGCTCGCTCGAAACGATGTTGAGTTTAGAGGGTTCAGATACAGACCGGCCCAGACAAGCGCTTGATTTGCTCTGTTACTCACCTTCATCAGGATTCTCAATGGGGGTTAACTCACTCTCCTCCTACTATCCCTCCCTTCCTCGTTTTATATCTGTTCCTCCTGCTGCAATGTTTTTTCTTCACTTTCCTTGATCTTGGCAATGAGGGTTCTGCTGATTGTCGAAGGCACTCCGGTTGCTCCAGAACTGCAGCATCTGCTTTACTCTCAGCTCTTTACTCAACATTTTTTCCTTCTTTCTCTCATCCCCCCAGTTCGTCTGTCTGTCATGCAGTCTGTCTTTGCAGTTCTGTTACATAGCCTTCAGTTCTTGGCATGGGTGAGTACTTTACATCAAATGCCATGATGTAATTTGGCAGTCTCGTGATGTACAACCTCTTGGCTTAATACCACATAAAACATGAAACAAGATATTCTGACAATCTGCTCTTCAGTCCAACATAAAAATGTGCATTTGCAACATTTAGGGCTGTTTTTTTTATTATTGATTCCGCCATCGCTTTTTACCAAAGTACACCTTGAGGAGCAATAACAGCGTGAGAATCAATCATGAATCATCCTGACTGCTGCACTTGTGAATTGCATATTACAATAAATCTCACATTACCTGAACAAAATGTAACCCCAAGCTGTATCATGTTTCCTTTCTCCTGATGTGTATTATTCATACTGTGACTAACACGTCACAGGAACACACAGTCTAACCCTGACAGCATAGACAAAACAGTGTTATTAGTATGCTTCTTTGTATCCAGTCAAAATATATGCCTGTGCCAAAGCCAACGGGGAGCCATTACTACAAGAAGAGAAATCACATTGCTTGGTATGCCAGCAAGAGAAATACTGTGAAGCCACTTCATTGGATATTTACAGGATATAACATTCTGGACCCCTAGATTGCTTTGTGGGTTGCACACAGCCTTATTCTGAGGAATTCAGAGCCAGAAATGTCAACTGATGTTTCGTTGTGGGTACTTTCACAGTCAACAATGTTGCCCACAAATTCATTATCAGCTTCAGGCGTTGCCTCTTCTCTCTGTATTCTGCATTTACCAGGAGCCGATACGTGGATTAAGTGTGTATTATGAAGCAAAAACGACATGGTTGTTAAAGGCCAAGCTGTGCTGAGCAATGAGGTTTCTCTTGGCAAACTACAGCCTTTCCTTTGTTACACTCCTCCGCTATCATCAAGGTTAATTAAAAATTTCACCATGGCTTCACAGTTTTCATGCCACCTCCGGAAAATTTCCACAAAATGTGTCTTTTTTTCTTTTCCCTCCACCAGATTCTCTCTGGTCTCCCACAAGGGTCCTTTATCCATTATTAGAACTTAATGAACCCAGTTTAATAATCAAGGGAATTAGTGGAGTTCAGCAGTGGCGTTGCTGTATCCTACAGGCATTGTGGTGGTTCTTCCTCGTGTTTGAAATAAGCGTGTGTTTAATGTGTTGTGTTCTCATTGCGTTCCCTGTGTCGCACACTCTGCTATCAGGGGGACATAATGGGATGTTCCACATCTTTCCCTAATTAGTTTTGGAGTGTGTTCATTAGACTTAGCCGATTTAGTTAACTTATGGGTATCTCTCAATGGCCCAAATCCCCCAGGTACACTGATGTCTGGGTGATAAATCATCTCTGTCTGCACACTGTAATGAGGCAGACTTTTGAAGTGTCATATTTTGCTCTTAATGTATGGAGAGCTGAGTTATGCACTGTATCATACAGTTAGCCCACATATGTCTTGTAATCTCCTTCAGGCTTAAATGCATCACAATTAATTATGTTTACATTCTTTGTTAGGCTTGTAAATGGATTATAGACTGATATATTTATATGTATGATGACTACGGCAATATATCAGGGTACATACATTTCTTCTTTCAAGCTTGTTTTACAGCCTTGATGAAAAAAAGAAAGAAAGCCGCCTTTGCTAAGGCCATTGTCCCTCGAGTTTAACACATCGTCTCTCTGTCACTTTCTCTCAGCCAGCCATGATATTGGAAATTATTCAGCATTAGTGTGCACAGAGCCTGGTAGACTTGGGGTGTTACTCCCTTGCAGCAGGGTGTCACATTCAAAAAGAAGTAAATTAGCTGTCACCAAGGCTTAGTTTGGGAGCAGCTGCTATGCCTCAGAGATGATCCTTTTTTCACTGGTTCTCTGCTCACTGCCAAGTCGATGCAAGGCAACAAGTCATTGTAGCTGCAATATAACTTGAGTCAAATGGCTTTCTTTATCTGAGAATGAATTACAACCATAGAAATAAACATACTGAATCACAGCACCAGTGTAAAAATTACCTGTTATGCGTGAGTATTGTATAAAGAAAGCTGAAGGATTAGGTACTTGCATCTGTGCTTCTCCAGCAGCAGACAGTCGCCATCTCATTATCTACGGGGCAACATTATGTGCGCAGAGCTGGAATTCATTACCAGTAGCAAAGCCCAAGGGACAGGCCACATTGGCACAGTCTCCAGACAACAGGGTGATACAGCCTGTCTTCAAAGGTGTATGTCTCACAAAGTCAGATATATACAGAACAATGTATTCATATTTAAACTCCCAAAGATTTACCCATCTTTAAACTCCCAAAGATTAAGATCTTAAAGTTGAGGAAGTGGAGAAAAGATTTTTTTTTTAATTGCATAACTTGCCCATAAACCTGTGCAATATACATATGTATATCATGTGTGTGTGTATATATATATATATATATATATATATATATATTTTTTTTTTTTTTTTTTGTCTATTTATACTCTCTGTACATAACCCTGTGTACTCCTCATCTGTCACTGTAGACATGTAATCTGGAAAACCTGTATTTATCTAACTATATACTGTACATAATTAATCTCTATTGTCTACATACCTGCACAGAATACTGTACTCAACCTGCACTTTGGTATTTAATGCTTCTTTTGCACTTCTGGTTGGATGTCAACTGCATTTCATTGGCTCTGTACCTGTACTCTGCTAAATGGCATTAGAGTTGAATCTAATTTAATCTTGCAAGAAGCAGCTAGAGAAATATTATGACGCTATAGTGACCCTCAGTGGTCAAACTGAGTAACACAAGCAATGATTTTAAATATAATACAGTATTTATTATAACAGTAAGAGAACAATACTGAGAGATGGGATGAATTTTGACTTAATTAAGATGGCACTGTGTATACTTTATATTTACACACATTACAAACACATGTATCTTGACTTACAGTACAACACTGCTACAACGGACCACACGGCAATAACATAACATGGCTGCACAATGAAAATAAAAAAGTATCAATATGATGCCAACACACACAAGCATAAATAATTCACTGAAAGTCCTAGAATGCTGTACAAAATGTTCATATCTGTCACACTCTATATGAACTGTGTAGTGTTTGAGACAACAAATATGAGCAGAAGCACTGACAATATCTTGTGCATTTATATGAACAGGGACAATGATGCAGCACAACAACAGTTTTGTACTCTGAGGCCTCCAACTATCATTCTGCTGCTATAATCACTTGACCCTCATCTTTAAAGGGGCTGTACTCGACATTCAGTTCATTAATATAGCAGCAAACGAATATTAGCTATGTAAAGATATAGTGGAGTAATGGCGTCTTAAGGAGAGAATGAATTCACACTCCCTCTGTTTGTGTTGGAATTTGAGCTTCTCTGTTCTTTGTTTTCGTCGCCGGTTCGAGTATTTCACATATTGGGGAACAGTCCATGAGAGCCGTGTGAAGGCAATCCCAGCCCACAGCTTTTTCAGTATTTTGAGTACAGCCCCTTTATTATTAATAATAATAATAATAATAATAATAATAATAATAATAATGATGCACCTGTGATATACACAATTTTTGTTTTCCTCTGATTTCCATTTTATGTTTAACATAAATATCTAGTCTCATTGTTGATCAACAATTGATCAAACACATTCTGCCCTATTTCTACTCTGAAATACTCATTCAATATTTTGTTTCTGCTTACCTTTAACATAGGGAACTTCATTCTAACTCCAACCATTCTTAATGGTTCACTGAAAAAAAGTAAAAGTAATGCGCTGTATAATACCTTCTGCTCACTTGAAACTTCTTCAAATATAACTACAGTATTTTTACTCTAATTTCTGTATGTACTGTAGCTGGTTTAAAAAAATCCATACACACCTAAAAAATGTCCTTAACCTCATTATTGGTGACATACTGATCGGCTTTTTTTGATTGACTGTGTACCGTTAGCATTAAAACACCTTCACTGGCTCGGTGCATTGTATCCCGCTTTATACCAAATTGCCTGGGTCGTTAAACTGGTAAAATAGTTGCACTGTTCATGACCAATAACTTAAACATTGGATCCAGATTTATACATGCCGCCATAGGGGGGCAGCACCAGTCTCCCTAGAGGAGGTACAGTGTGTGTATGTGTCTAGGAGGAGGAGTCCTCCTCCACAGGGTGGAGAGCGTGTCTTTTGAGCAGTGTCTTTAGCATCTCCACCTCCCGCTCTGCCTCCTTCAGTTTCCTACGTAGTGTCTCATTGGCTCTCTGGAGCCTCCGGTTGTCCTGGGAAAGATGCAAAAGATTTGTATGATGTACAGAAACTGTGGTATATTTAAACACTGTGCATTTGTTAGTAGGAAAGCTTTATTTTCACACTCACTGAATCTAGCGATTCATGGGTGGGTTTGTTCTCCTCTTCTGGCTCTTTAGGCTTTTGCGCAACAGACGCTCTGTTTTCCCACTTGGCACAGTGTCGCTGTTTTCTCTGTGGCACCGGGCTGGGACATGAGGTAAGGGTGGGTGCTGCTGGGACCAGCAGAGAAGGCTGAAGGCGGCTGGACTCGGGGGCTGCAGAGGAAAGTTGGGGTCCCTCTGTCTGGGTGCCACAATGGACTCTCTGAGGCCTTGAATAGGAGATGACTGGGGAGTCTGGGCTCCAGTCTTTGCTGTCATCTGGCGGGTATGGGAAAAGACATTCTTCTGAACCTGGAGAGTGGGGCATTATCAGTAATTATTTCAAATGAGACAAATGGAAAATGCAGATTGTTAAGATTGTCTCCACTTTTTATCACAATCATGTTTTCTAAGATGTCTTCTGATCTAAGCAATCAACAGCCACAAAACAAAAAAACTCAATTCAGTATGCAATAAAAGACAAGACAAATAAACCATATGACAAAATAGCACGTCACAAAGACTCATTTGAAGAGGGGCTGAATTAATATAGCCCCCGTGTTTTCAAGATGCGTCAATCCATAGTAAGTAAAATCGAAAGTTCTGAATATAGTAGCTTTCTCATGTCAGGTGGGTAGCTTCAGATTTACTGTAAGTGAAACAGTTCCTAATGACAGCTGGAGGGAAATCACCCTGACAACAGATCCTGTGCACTAGACTTGTCTTATTTAAGCTGCTGCAAACTAAAGTGAAATAATGTAAATTCTGACTTTTCTTGTTTTCTGTACATTGTGGCAGGCAGTGATTACAGGAAATAGCACTGATTACTTGATGAACATGTGCCATAAAAAGTGTCTGCCACCAGATGGCACCTGTCATAGGGACTTTCTGATTGCTGCCATGTTACACCCATGTTATTGTCTTCATACTTCAGGTGCATCTGTGTGTGTGTGTGTGTGTGTGTGTGTGTGTGTGTGTGTGTGTGTGTGTGTGTGTGTGTGTGTGTGTGTGTGTGTGTGTGTGTGTGTGTGTGTGTGTGTGTGTGTGTGTGTGTGTGTGTGTGTGTGTCAATGGGACCGTTTATGCCGGTAATGAACCCCTTTGCCCAAACCCACCCTCTGAGGTACCCATGGTGACAGGCGTGGAGCTCAGTGTCGTACTGTCGTTGGCGTTGGTCACTTTGGCGTTCTTCTTGCACTCAAATGCCACCTGGTCCTTGCACAGCCTGTGGCAGTTCATTCCGCAGTCTGAGCAAGTCAAAAGAATGCACAACATGTAAGAACAAGAACTAGTGTTGGTCTAACATCTACAAACTGACTTCGACTGACTTTTCTTTGAACACTATCTCTACTGCAAATGCAACTTTCTGACTTTTGCATGCTTAGTGTCAGGCAAACAAGTAGCTCTCAGATCTTTTGAGGGACGGGGGAGGGGGAAAACTGTGGTTCTGGCTGCAGACAATCTTTTTTTTCATGTGCTGCAAGGTTCAGCTAGCTGTGTGCAACACAGTAAACCACACAACACCGTCCTAAGATAGCTTCACTTTACCTGCTCCCCACAAGACCTCTCATCATTTTGTAAGCGTGATACTGACTGACATTTGGCCAAAGATAGACATACTTACGTTGCACAAGAGTGCAATAATCACCTTTGCATCTGTAGCCTTGCTTGATAACACCCCATAACTGTGAAGAAGAATATGGAGAAAAACACAACTGTTTTCACATCACTGAAGCAAAAGCAAAACTAACAAGATTATATATTGTTGGAGAATGTTTATGACATAGCAGAAAATCAGTTAATATATTTTATAATACATTAACTTCATGTGGTGACTTACAAATCCTGAGCAGTTGTCACAGAAGGTGGGTTTCATGTAAGTGGTCTCCTGGAAGTTGTGGACAAAGCCAAGACCCAGTTTGGAGCAGATGACACTGGCCCGCATGAAATAAGCTGTGATCTCCTCTCTGCTGATGAGGCCTTCCCTGGACAACCACAACACATACACAGTATCATTTAACAGAGGAAATAGAGCTGATAATGATACAGAATGGTGAAGGGGGTATAAACATTTTGACAGACATTTTCAGATCATACCTTCATACTTTGTTTGGTAATGTCTGACCTGATTTATTTATGACTGCACCCTCTCCTGCCACACGTGTTAAACACCATACCATTTTGTGATTGTGTATGTTTCGGTCTAAATGCGGAATCACATGTTCCTCTGTGAGTTGTCATGAACCACTGGATGTGCATAAGAAATATAACAGTTCATATTTAATGGTGGGGAGTTATGGTGCGTTCTGTAGCTATTTTATGTTTCCTGTTGCTACACTCATCACCACAAATACCACTTTTTCTTCCTCTCCTCTGAAGTCACAAATGAGCTCAGAGCATGTGTGTGACCTGTCAAACAAACTCACTTCTCTTTGTCCATGACACAGAAGGAAAACGGAAAGCTAGCAGCAATTTTCTCAAATTCCACTTGAGAAATGAAGCCGTTCTCGTCGTGATCGTAGTTCTTAAACACAGACTGTGAAAGACAAAAGGGAAACACCATTGTTGCTTGACTATTAAGTGCACAATAGCTGATAATAGCAGGCTGTCAAAATCGCAGCATCCAGAAGAATAGTTACAATAAATAATTAGTGTTATATAACAGCATTACTGAGTAGCAATGTGGAGGCTACACTTGAAAAAGGAAACACTTACGTCCACCATTCTCTGCACATGTTTGCTGATAGTTCGGGGGTCGGGTTTAGGAGCCACTCCTGGTGCCCAGTCCACAACAACTGGAGGTCTAGAGGGCGTGGCTGGCTGATAGAAAATGAATTGGATAATTACTGTAAAATATTATCTGAGCAGCATCTATGAACAGCCTTCAGAAACAGAAGCACTACTGGCAAATTATTCTTATTTTTAAATGCTTAGAAGGACATTAATGTATTTCGACATTTTAGGAAATATGCTTATTCGCTTTATTGCAGTTAGATAAGAAGATTGATACCTCTCTCATGCTTGTAAATAAGTAGCTGGAGCAAGCAGCCGGTTAGCTTAGTGTAGCATAAATAATGGGAAACAGGGGAAACAGGGCTAGCCTTGCTCTGTCCAAAGGTACATCCTAGAAATAGTTAATGTTAATTAGTGAGCTTTAGAGAGCTGGTAATTGGATTTTGTTACTTGTGGATAGAGGCAAGCTAACCCGCTGCTGGCTGTAGCTTCATATTTAGCATACAGATGTGAAAGTGGTATCAAAGAGAATAACTTTATTTCCCCAAATGTCAAACTATTCCTTTGAGTATTACTCAGCTTTTGCTTTAATACTTGTATTTGTCTTAGCTAGTTGACTGGCAAGTTGACATTCTTTAAGCTAAGCTAACCGGCTGTAGCTTCATACGTAGCATACAAATATGAAAGTGGCACCAATCTTTTTATCCAACTCTAGACCGGAAAACGGTTGTTAACTTAAAGTGTCTCTGCTTCTATCACTCACAAGTGCTTTACAGTTCTTGGGTTCTCTGGTGTATGACAATTCATAGATCTCATCCTCAGTGTAGTAAAGGTCCAAGGACAGCTGTAGGGAAGGAGAAAACATGTCAACACATTGGGAGGTAAACAGAAAGAGTAAGACCTATCTGTATGTCTGTATCTTTCTCCTTGAAACATGTTTTGGTGAGGGCAATATTAGTTCACAGGGTAACTATTATCTCTTCATGGGCATTCTGTCGCTCAAGTACATTTAAAGCACCACACACAGATAACACAACAATATATCAATCTGCACTCACTCTCATTCACACTCAGTTCGTCACCCACACACTCATAGATCATAGACTCTCATCACACCCACACAGGCGCGGACAATCCACATGCTGTAACACACTCATTTGCATCTGGCTTGCGTTCAGTACAATCTAGTGAATCACATGAAGCAGAAGCTACATAACAATTTGAAAAGATTCTAAAGTAAAGTTGCACTACCGTCAGCAGATGGACCAGGTCCTTGTTAGCGTCCAGCCTAGGAGGGATTTGCTGGAGCTGGATCAGCTCATTAATGTGGCTGTAGAGTGCCTGAAGCTTCTGGACATTCACCTTGTTGTCCTCCACATAGTCTGACATGGCCTCATTAACCGAAATCAGATCTTTGAGGTGGACCCCCATGATAGGGATTTTAAAACCTGTACACCTGTTGTAAGCTTGTCTATAGTTGTCATAGTTTCTGCAAGAGGACAGCAGGTCTGTCATCTCGTTCAGTACCTAGGGAGTGAATAGAATTTTTTAGAGAGGATGTTTTGGTTTTACTCCATCATCAGCTGGCTCTTATGATGATAGGTGTCATTTACCTTGGTGACCTCAGTGGGTACAAGTGAGGTGGTGTCCTTCAGTCTGGAAATCGAGCTGTGACAAAGCCCTCCCACCACTGCCATTAGTGTGTTGTAATTGTGCATAAGATGTAGACTCTGGTGGAAGCACACAAAAAGCACACATCAGTGCATCCATGCACACACATGTAAACACGCACGCAATTAAACTTGTTCCAGGTAGCCTTGGTTATATAATCCACAACACTGCAGTTACATAAGCCACTTAAATTGTCAGCTTTTTCTTCTTGCGCTCTGATATCTTACTCTTTTTTGGAAGTGCTTTTCCCTCTCTTTTTAGATCTCTAATTTGTGCTGGCACTGGAGCATTATGGTGTGAAATTTGTTTCCACACCCTTGGGTTTTCTTTAGGTTGACAGCAGTCAGCAGCAGCAGACTGTTGCATTAGTGTAACAGTGCAAGAGGTCCATCAGAGTACAAGCCTGCCTAACGGCTCCCTGAAGCCAGCGCATCGCTTCTCAGCAGGCTGCATGCAGCTTCACATTGGATTGGTTTTAGCATGCAAGGTCTGATCAGCGACTACACTCACTTCTCTCTTTTCCACTTCCACAAACTCCTCTGTGTCTAAGTGTGTTCCACTTGATGACTCCATTAGCTTGCTACAGTTAATATTTTTCTATTGGTAAAATCTCTTGGTTACGCTAAAAGCCTGCAGCGGAGCTCTTGAGAATCTATTACCAGCTCTCTGTGAGTATGCATTATGCAACTGCAAATTATGTTGCATCTATAGTGCTGTTCAGAGCGTGACAATAGACTGTCATTAGTTAGATAAGGTGCGTGAACAATAGCACGTTAATGCAAGCAAAGAGGAAATGTGTCAAAAAGAGTTAATTTTTTTTCTCCAACTAAACCAGGAACAGAAAGTGTCAGAGCAGTAGTGAGGCGTTGATTAAACCACTACCTGAGCCACATGGATAAACTTGGTGAAAACCTCAGCTCTCAGCTGAGCAGTCGGCCTGCTCAGCACCATCAGCTGAACCCACTGGGAGATACCATTACACAGGGCGATGGAACGCTCCATCACGGGGATGTCCTTCATGCAGCAGCTTCGAATGTAATTCTGATAGTCTACAAACTGGCACAGAGAGAGGAGCACAAATTGCTGCACGGAAACTGCGAGGCATTTCCCGTGGAGAGGAAATACCTAATGGTTTTCAGTTCACAGAGATGCATGTCATATAAACAAATCATCAATGTGTAAAAAATAACCTATATACACTGGAATAGTCTTTTAGTGTGTACACTCACTGATATCCTGCAGAAAGACTTGAATTCCAGGAAGGTAAGATGCTCTGCCAGCTCAATGGGCTCCAGGTGATCAAAAAGAAGAGAAACCTTCCTCTTTTTACTGCTGTTAGCTTTGATCTTCTGGCTGGCCTTCCATGACCAGTCCCGTTCATTTCTAGAACACACCATTGAACATAACACGGTTTACATTCAGCAGAGGTTAACTGACAGAATGACTTCATAAAGTGAAAAATTACAGCTTTGTTGTTGTGTTGGATTTGTTGGCTGAAATTCCTTATCAATTTATAGAAAATTAATTGGCAACTTTGAAAATTGTTTCCATTTTTTAAGTCAAAGTCATTTTTTAAGCTCCATTTAAAATCATTTTTTAACCAATTCAGTGGTTCAAACCTCTCAACTGTGAATATCAGCTGTTTGTATAGTCTATGATGAATATCTTTGGGTTTTGGGCTGCTGGTCAGACAAAACAAGACATTTGAAGGCATCGCCTTGGGCTCTGGGAAACTGTGATGGACATTTTCTGACTTGAACTTCTGAATTTCTGATTAATTGAGAAATAGTGGGCAGATTAACCAATAACACAAATAATTGTTAGCTGCAGCCCAAGTAGCCAAGTGTTGAATATAGAAGAAGACACAAATGTTTGAAGCTACATTCGCAGCCTCAAAGTTATACTGTTCACAGTTCAAAGTCTGCATTCTTGATTGTGAGTGATTTCAGTAATTTCCATCACTGAACAAACAACTGAGTGTCGTGTAGGCCTAATGTCTCAGTTGCCAGCTGGTCAGACATTAACACTTACATCCATTTGGTCTCTAGTAGAGAGCAAAGATGCTCCTGTCCCTGCTCACTGATCAGCACCCGGAACTGGTCCAGGCTGTCGGACAAGCTGTGGTGCAACCGGAACATCATCCAGAATTCCTGGATCCAATGCCTGGAGGTCCGAGATGATACCATGAGACTGATACCGAACATACAATTAAAGTTAGACTCTTACAATGCATCAGTGTGTTAAACTGACCTGATGAGGTAGCATATCCTCTGGCACTCTGTTGGCTGCTCATTGTCCAGCGCCGTTTTAAATGTAAGGGCTTTGGTTAAGGAGCTGATGTTGGCTGATCGTGATAATTAACCTGAGCAAAGAGTGGTTTTATTGTCTGAAAGTTAAAGATTTCATTCACATCAGGACACTTTTTTTCATGCGAAAATGGCTTGCTGGCAAATCTGCTGATCAACATTGTTCGGGACAGGTATATGTATGCAGTAAACAAGGAACATATGTGTACTTTGACTGCAGGATTTCTTTCATACAAACAACTCATTAATAAAAACTACAGCAACTAAAGTAAAAGGCGAACAGAAGTGGCATTTGGTAATGTGGGAGGAGGCGACTGATGAGCATCACTGAATGAATCATTCTGGCATACTGAAGTAAGTGAATAACAAAATGTACAAACAGAACAGACAATCAATGCCTCATATACTGTAGAACAACTGCTGATGAATGTGCATTGTTTAGTGTTAGGACTCTAAAGATGTTTTGATCAATGTTGTCAGCCCATAAGAATATTATTCATTTATATGGTCATTCTGTCTTACATTTTGCACATTGACCACAGAAACACTGCCCTATCAGTTTATATACAATTCACACAAAAGTGCATCCTTAAGCAGCTCTTATAAACAGACTATAGCTCTCAATTAGCAGAAATCAGCTTGAAGTGATGCACATAAAAGGCTAATTGCGTCATGGGAGCAGAGCTGAGCAGAGAACTGCCCACGCAAGGCCAGACTGTGATGAAGGCTGTTAATGGCCCCTGTGTCTCTTCCCTGATCCTAACCCCACACACTGAATTCATTTGATTTATCCTTTTGGGTCTTCGGCTCAGAACGAGAGGGTTTAAAAAAGCAGAGGGGCATTTGACGTTTCATGCTCTGACGTGGGTTTGTGTGAGCAGGAGGCTCTTTAATCAAGAGAGGGTCTGTGTTTATATACAGTTGAAGAGGAACTGTATGTGAAAGAGGCAGAGGTAATTAACACCTGAAACACCCAAGGCTGCTCACCAGGGCCAGTAGGCTCCTCTGAGAGGCTTTGTGACGCCACTGCTGTTTCCTGAATGGAAGCCTAAATTACAGGCCCTTCAGTCACAAGACACTACAAGAAAAACATGCTTTTTTTCTCAGTGTAAAGTGAGGGAAAAAAAAGAAAGAGATGGAATCAAGCATTTTGAAAGAGACCAAATACAGAATGGTAATAGACTCTGCTGCATGGGATACAGAGCTCAGTTTGGAGGGGATTTACACAGACATAGATGTAAAAGGTCTACAGCAACTGACAGCAGGAGTAAACATGAGTTGCCACTTGCCTATCACGCTTTACACTGACAGCTACAGGCTGCATTGTAAGCCAAGTACAAGCTTGATTGCCCGTTGCTGTTGACAACCAAAGGAAAGCAGCACACAACAGAGCCAGTGATCTGATCCCACTTTACATTTGGTTCTCAAAGTTGACCAGTGCATTGTTTGATTTAAATGTCTGTGTTGAGATAGCGGTCATAGCCTTATGACAGACTGTTGAAGGATATAGAGCGGTGAGTTTGTCCAGCAGATCACTGGAGGAGATGTGGATACGGTGCATGGTCAGGGTGATGTTCAACAGGTGGCTGCTCCCACAAACAACACCATCTGAGTCTGCAAGACAAAATGCACACACTTGAATTGACTCTCATTACTACAAAGTAAAGAATGCCTATTGCAATACAACATGTCAAGTTGCACTGAGGTGACAACATTTTTGTTGTTTAGGTGGCAAGATTTATCAAACCAGAATCAGTGGTGTCTGACACATCACCACATATGTGTTTGATTTAAAATAAACCGTTCGCAAATATATACTTATTACTCATTTTCAAATTAAAATTACCGCCTTGCGGTTGTATGCCTCCTCCAAAGGAAGGAATTTTTAAAAGGTATTTTTGGGCAAAACGTAGATGTTTCACACATATCTTCAACCCGGCAGACCAAAAGATCTTTCCAATCATCCCAGTTTCAAGGTGGGCACCCAAGATTAGTGTCACCAATTCAGTATCTGATCAAATGTGAAATCTGTCACATGTCAAATATGGACACAATCTCCCCTGAGTTATGGGGTTGAATATAGCCAGAAAAGCGTTTTTGCAATTTTGTCATTATAGCATAGGAATTCTGTCTCCAAAAAGGCATTTTGTGAGGTCACAGTGACTTGACTTTTGACCACCAGAGTCTAATCAGTTCATCCTTGAGTCCAAGTGGGCGTTTCAAGAAAGAAATAAGAAAAGAAATCCAGGCGTTCCTGAGAAATTGCATTCACAAGAATGGGACAGACGGATGGACAACCCTGAAAACGTAATGCCTCCGGCCAAGGCTGTCGATGGCACAGACCCATAAAAAGGCTAAATAATTAGCCAAAACAGCTGGCCACTCTAGTTTTTAGCAAACTCAAACAGGAGTAAAAATAGTGCTTTCATTTGGGACTATTTTCAGCCGCAGATTAATCCACATTTACAGGGCCATGCGACAAAAACATCTGTCAAGTGCAACGAAACTGTGCGACAGACAGCCCTGCACGTGATTAGAAAAGAGCAGAGGAGCAGAATCGCTTGTTGCTCGGTGAGGAGAAATGCTCTGTCAAAAATAGACTAGGCACGTATTAGTAGCAGAGCAGAACGAAGAGCCGCTTCTGGGGCACTTCTGAAATGCTGATGAAATCACAAGCATTGTCTGCGCCTGGCCGCGATCAGCTGTGCCTGGTGGAATCCAACAGCTCTAGTTTAAGAAAAAATAAGACATGCAACAAATTTAAATGGTTATTATTTAGATATGAATAATATTTTATTCACTAAGCATAGTGCTCTTACTATGGAATCTGTGTTATTATATTACTGTATAGTAGGCCATCCGTTTTATTTTTTCATGATCATTTTCTCAGTTTTAAAGCCATATTTCCTGTAACTATTTACATTAAAACTGTAGTGGCTTCCTCTGATTGTGTGAAACTCTGTGGCTTGCTTCTCTCACTACCTTTTCGCTTCCTTTTTCCTTGTGTATATCTCACTTCCTCCCTTTGTGACCAGGGGCCCGTTTCAGGAAGGAGGTTTAACAAACTCTGAGTCTAACCCTGATCTCTGAGTTTATTTACCCTGAGATGGGAAACTCTGAGTTTTCGGTTCCAGAACAGCTGATTTGAGTTGGTTCAATCAACTCAGAGTAGGTTGACTCAGAGTTAAGCGCATGCACCACCACAAAACAAAGGCAGCATGAATGGAGCCATGATACTACAATTCCCATTCTGAGGTTGCAGCATCATGTCATTAACAGAATTATAATTTATAATCATTTCATTCTTTTTAATTGGCTCTCACTGGTTTGTATCCAGGGAACACTACAAAAATGTTTAAAAAACGTTTCAGAGCGAGGCACACTTTTCTGACGGCTCTGCATTTACAAAAAACAATGCGACACAAAGAATGTGCTGGGATGTAAAAGCACGTCCATGATGGGTGACGTTAGTGATATGAGGACGGATAAGGTATCTACATATCTGATGGACTGTGAAGAAAAACGATACCTCTCAAATAGGTAGTTATCTGGAAATGAAAATACATCTATAGTCGGGGCCTCAATATCATCTCCCGACGTATGTTTAACTCCCTGCGAAGTAATACAGCTTCTTCATCAACAAGATCGTCGACAAAAGGGCATGCCATATTAGAGAAAAAAAGTTTTCTAATCTGCCTAACATGGTTAATAAACCAATCCTGTTTTTTTTATTCATGCAGATGACAACACTGCGCTAAAATGTGCCTGATACAGACTGAATGAAATGAATGAGGAAATGAAAGCGCGCTGTGTCAGAGGGAGGAGACTGAGAGAAACTCAAGGTTTATTTATTGAAGAAAACCTGCTCCCGACCAGGTTAGGTTCACAGACTCAGTTACCATAGTAACTGACTCTGAAGTTAAGTTACCTCTCTTTCTAAAACTGGAGTTACTCCTCTCTCTCAGGTTCGATTAACCTCCCTTTTTGAAACAGAAAACCCTCATCTCAGGGTTAACAAACTCTGAGTTTTCACTAAACCTGCTTTGTGAAACGGGCCCCGACCACCTTTTCTTATCTTGGTTGTCTGATGCTAGGCTGACATCTTGAGATCCACAGAGTGAGAAGCTCGTTTGTCAAGCACTTAAAAAAAAGGGGCGTACATGTGTACAACATATTACATAACATCACAATGCCAGGTCTGAACTAGAATTGCAGAAAATGCTTTTTCCTGCCAACCTATCTTCTACGAAACTTAAAACCACTGTTATGTGCAGTGAATTAGGGGTTGACATAATGAGGAAGAGCATTAGATTGCATCTTTAAAAATATTATTTATATATCATGGGACAATTTAGGCTGCTTACATCTTCTCAAATACAGAATGAACACATGTTCTGACAGTGTGAAGAGCAAGAAAGCTTTGGGAGTTCTGAAGCTGAGGCTTGTTTCCCTTTGAGGCTTTACCAGTACCTTGACACCATCAAGGACATCAGGCATCTGTGGACCCACTTTTGAAACCATATCACCTTGGAAATACCTCAGATGCCATGGCAACATGTTTTCTAATCTTTGTTATCTGTAAGCAACTCACCACTCCAGCCGCAGCTGACTAATCCAGCCCTCATATCCTGCATGAGGTGTGTTTCTGTTTGTAACACACAGCCATTACCAGCTAAACCCAGTGAATATCAATTACCTCACCAGTCAAGTCAATAAGAGAGTAAAAGAGAAGAGAAGTGAAAGAATATCTAGCATTTAAAATAACATGGCTGGTAGCGCTTTGATGCAGTGAAGACATATCTATATAAAGCAATACCCACGTCTTCTTCTTGACCTTTGTGGAGAACTCAGCAAGCCTGTTTTACTAAAATAATCAACTTATACGTGTTTTATTTTACACTCTGGTAACAATCAGGTGTGTGTCAGCCAAAGTCAGACCCATGGCAAATGCACAACAGGAAGTCATGACTCTCCATCAAGTAAACAATTGCTCCATCTTTTTTTTCACAACTTTCCAACCACTAACCCTCCCTGTGCAGGGTTAATTGCAGGAGGAAATCCTCTCTGGACTGTCTGTCCCTGACTGGAAAATTAGGAAAGCTGCCGCCTGCTACACTCAAAACTGTATGATACTGTATGGTAATAAACACAGCCAAGGGCACGCAGCACCTGACCCACTTTTAAGTTTATCTTAGACATTTATCAGCTGCTCCAAACCTGCGTGTCGCTTTTCCTTGTTTTGACAGAGCCTATCAGACTGGTTGTTTTAGAGGAATCCAACCATAATAATCAGGACTCACCTTAACTTTATGGACTATGTTTGAATTTATACTTTAGAGCAGTGATTTCCAGGAAGGGGTACTTTTATAATTTTATAAAATAAAAGTTTGTGATTTGATTTAAAAACATATCCACATATTGAGTCAGCTATAACACCTGGGCACCACTTGACGAAGAGTAAGTGCAAACTAGTTAGCTAAAAGCATTGGATTAACAGTTAAAATAGTTAGCCTAAAGTAATGGACAATATGATTTAAATAGCTAGAAGAAATGGATGAATGATTGAAATTACTATAAGTAATCAATAAATGGTTGAAGCATCCAGCTTCTGCCACTCCAAGTAGTAATAGTATGAATGCACACATGAACAATTCAATTGTATAAAGAAAATTATTGAAACATCCACTATAGCCACTTTTATATTATTAATAGTTCAATATAATCCAATGTAAAATCACATTTGGAACATGATGGGTGGTGTTGATGAAGGAGTTCTGTGGGGGTACGTCTGACAAAGAAGGTTGGGAACCATGGCTTTAGAGGTTGAGGGCTCTCTATCAGGCCAATAGAAAAGTTCTCACTGTAGGAATCATATTGTTTGATGTCTTACATATTTTATAAATTTTATTATTTTTTTAAATGACAACCTGTATAAATACAAATGAATTATAAACTGTATTAAAAACTATGTATAGGTTGACGCTGGGCATGTTCGGAGCGTGCAGTGTAGTCTGGAGAGAGTGATGATGTCAACAGCTATTGATCCACACCTCATAGTGCTCTGCATTTCAAAGGCTGGTCAGCATCTGAGGACCACTGTTAGGGGAGCTGACCTTTCGGCTCAGCCAGGCTTGAAGCTGCCATAAGGTAATCCTTCAAATAGCTCTTACGTGCACTCTCACATTTGAAAAGGTGGCAGGACTCGTGGACCTTAGGGGTTCGCCTGTGATGTGGGCCAGGAGGAGCAGGACTATGTTCCATTTTATCAAGAGAAGCTATTCAAGGAAAACCCAAGTCATAATAACACATTGCACTCAGTGAGATATCATCTTGAGCATATGTGTGTGGGTCTCACATTTTGCATAGTGAGTGACACTGAAATCACTTGTTTTAAGCAAGTGTTCCGAGCATGCTATGATACTGTACTACAGGGTTCCTAGTAGAGCTGCAACGTTTAATTGTTTAATCGAATAGTTGTCAACTCTTAAATTAATCGGCAACTATTTTGATAATCGATTAGTTGGTTTGAGTAATTTCGGATCCCAGCCTCTTAGATGTGAATACTTTCTAGTTTCTTCTCTCCTCTGAGACAGTAAACTGAATATCTTTGAGTTGTGGACAAAACAAGTTATTTGAGGATGTTATCTTGGGCTTTTGGGAAACACTTATCCACATCACCATTTCACCATTTTCTGACATTTTATAGACCAAACAACTAGTCGATTAATCGAGAAAAAAATCAACCGATTAATCGACTATGAAAATAAAGGTTAGTTGCAGCCCTAGTTCCTAGCTCTTCTCCTTCTGATTAATTCTGTTTCCTTCATGAATCTGAAATCATCAGTCGTTACTGCCCGGTTTTACCTCTCCACAGATAAATGTAGTTATTGGATGTCATTTTATGTGCAGCCCATTGTAATGCCTCGCCATTGCTCTTGCTCCATTTGTGTAACCAGGCAACGGATATTTGAAAGCTTGTCTCTTCAGAGACGCAATCACCATAACTTTGAGAGCACTCCAGACAACTTGATGAAGCCAATGATCATTGCTTGAATGATCCAGCTAAAGCCTACTCAATCACTGCTGTTCTTTCTTCATTAAAAAAACCCTTCTATATATCTTGCGTACAGTGTAATATTGATACTAATACATTATTCAACAAATACAGTGCAGCTTACGATTGCAGAAACAAGAAATGATAATACATGCAATCATCAAATACTGTTTTTCTTAATCTACATTAAACACAAATAAATCCAGCTGTGTTAACAAAATCCATTTCACTTTCAAATGCAAAGCTTCCCATAGCTTTTCTTTAGAGGCCTGCCTAAACGTGTTTGGAGGATTGCAGCAGAAATACCAGGAAAAATGGTGGGAAAAACCCAGACTTCCCAGACAGCATGTGATCTCCCATAAACTGAGGCTCATTATCTTATTGTTTTTCAATAAAAGGGACAAGTGCTGCAGTAAAGTATGAGTCAAACTTCAACAAAACACTCCAATGTCAGAGTTACACAACAAACATGGACCACAGACACCTGTCGTCCTACTGTACACTTCACTGCAGTATTCCACCAAGTCAATCTCAACACTCATGCCAAAGGTCAGCATGGACTTACCGAAGGATTGCAGACAGGCCTGGATGAGCTCCTCCCAGCTCCCACCTTTGGTGAGGGGACCCAGGGACATCATGGGTTTACTGGGGACGCTTTGGGCCGGGCTGGGTTTGTGGAACCTGTGAGGACGGCCTGGAGGAGAAACTCTAGACCTGGAGCTGCATCCTGGAGTCACTCTCCTGGAGAAACACCCAACACAAGAAGAGTGAGGAGGGCCAGGGACACGAGGGCTTATTGTAATGAAGTGTGCCTTTCTCTGTTTGCCTATGAGGATGTATGGTATGTACACGTGTTTCAAACCATACTCTTATGAGACCGATTATTACACATGAAACGATCTGTGTATTTGTCATGAGGAATTGAAGCCATTGTTTAAATTGACCCCCCGTGTAATTTTACTTTACTTCATTGTTCTCATTTCCTTCCTTTAACTTGGGGAAATACCGGTTGATTGCGGACATCCAGTTTATCCTGTCGAGTGACAAGTAAACAAGAATAAATTTGATCAAAACATATGCCGTTTAAGCGCAGAAGGTCAGAAAGTAACAATTCAGATTTAAAAACCTGTGCGTAAAATAATTGGGTGGCATCAATTCAGTTTTACGCACCGTTTAAGGACAAGTAAAGACACGCCTGTTTATTAACAGTCACTAACACACAACTCTGATAACTGAAAGAATCAAGTTACTGTTGATCATATAGTCTACGCATATTTTCGCCAAAACCACACCAGAAACTCTGCAGTAAAAACCACGAAAAGATGATCTGACTTACGCATCGTCCTTTCCCTTTTCTTCCGACGTTACGCTTTCGTTTGGGTTGTTTTCTTTTGATTGGCATCCCATAGCGAGGTACTGGGCGACGAGCGGCTGAACTAGGCTATCCATCTGTGTTCTCCTCGATGGGAGCATTTCATTGCTCTGCTCGACTCAGTGCGCCTCCGCGGTCTCAGCAGCATTGTGCTGACTCGTCAATGAACGTTACACAATTAGTCACCCAGCTTGTCTGTGAGTGGGCGGCCGTGGTGCCGGGCTTGTCACTCACACAGTGGGCTCTGTACTCCACAAGGCGTTACTACTTGCGTCAAAAGTCCAGTTCTTACAGTTTTTTTACTCTAGAACTTTAATTAAAGAATTAATTTGGTCGGTGAAGTCTCTCTTTCGTGGGAAGAGCCAACAAAATGAGAAGCAGTTAATACATTTTACTCATCTCACTCATTTGAAAACTGTAATAAGGATTACTAATTTGATCATAGATTTCAGTTTCCACAACTACACGGTTCTGCTGTCCCACATCAAATCATATTCAGCAAACTAAATCTCATTATGTTCACACAAAATCAGTCTCTTGGGGGTTGTTGACATTTTGGGAAATCTGTGGGATGTGATCCCTCTTGAAGTTTACTAAAACCTTTGTGTTTGTTCAGACTGCAGAGCAGGAAAAGGGTGGACCTGCCTCTAAAGATAACAGTGGTTGTAGGTTGCATTAAGGCTAATATGTGTGTGTGTGTGTGGGGGGGGGGAGATAATGTTATTGTACTAGACTGTAGGTGGTCCAGAGAGGATGTTTCCTGAGGTCTTTTAACTGCTTTAGGAGGGTCTTATCACACTGATCTGGGTGGTGAACAGAGCTCTGTGAGAAGGGATCCATGTAATTATGCCAATGAATAACAACACAGTAAGTTCGTTAACATTTGATGTTACCCCCAAGGGCCATTGAAATATTGATTTAACGTGATTATGGTTTATTCGGAACATTTGAATATTACGATAACTTAAAAACTATCTATCCTCAAAGAAGGAATGACATGCAACCACACAAGAGTTAGCAGTGTGCTGTAAAAGACTATTTAAAAAAGGATGCAGGATGTAATTGGAAAAGCATTAATCACATCTTTTCTTTGAAAATAAAAAAACAACCAGTTTAAGCAAAAAGGAATGTTGTTAAATTAGCTCTGGAGCTTTGTGTTTGCCCTTTCTCACTTGACTTTACCTGAGCTTAGGAGGAGCAACACACACCATAGCACAACTAATATAAGGTGCATACAGTCTGTGATTAAATCTGAGTCAGCTCTGTGCCTCTCACACTCCATAGCATCCTCCATTTAATGAGGTGACTCCCTGCGTGCTGTCCACAGACAAACAGTAGCTTGAGTTTGTGTTTTTGTGCATTAGCAGCTGGCTACTTCTGATAAGAGAGCTTGGCTGCACCCATTTCTGTGCCAATGCTGTTATCAGAACAGTCAGTGGTGCCTTAAGCATGCCCCCATATGGCTTAAGGCACATCTAAATCTGATTTCAAATACAATTAAAATAATATTTTGTGTGATTTTTCAAGGAATGAGTGAAGCAGTATACAGTACCTTTTGTCGATTGTGCTATTTGTGACCATTGTCTCTGTGTGAGTCTTCATCCAACCTTAGACCAAGAACAAACACACACTGATAAGGAAAACTGAAAAGTAGACTTTGAGACATGTGCCTCTACTACAGGAGGGGCTTGATTCAATATTCTAATTCTGTTAAACTTATCTCACTGCACTGCCTAGGACATTATATGATACATTTGGGTGGACCATATTTCTACATTGGTTTAAAATTATGCACTCTGAATGACCTCATGTCACAATAGAAATGTTTCTGAGGAAGTTAAAAGACAATAGTTTTGGGTTGTTGTTTTCAGGTATGCTACTATTGGTCTTCACATAACTTTCAACTTCTATTTTAAAATAATCTGCATGCATCATCTTCAAAGTATTATCTTCATTTGCATTTTCTAAAAATGATCACATTTGTTCCCTCTGCACACCTGGATGCAGATCATTTAAAGATGATTGAGTAATTGTTCTGGCATTGGCAATGTGGTCGTGGATGTTGCTTCAAAATATGCAGCATGGCCAATTAGTAGTCAGCCGGCAGCATGGTGATTTATGTCTTCAGGGTGTAAGTAAAAAGGGCAGTGAAGGATTTCCTGATAAATGATCAAGATCTTATTAGAATAGATTCAAATTTTCTGGCCAAAGTGCACCTCTGTAGGGATGCACTGTGAGCCAACAGGGCACTGACACACTGCACAGAGACAAATGAAAAATGGTCACATGCACACACTTTGTAATGAGGATGAAAATACATGGCTGCTTTTATTATGTTGAGTGTTTTTATCAGATTGAAATTTGTCAGATTTCTAAGAAACCACCTCAAGTCGGAAGAGTAGCAAGTAACTCATCAGTTGAGCTGTGAATACCCCCTGGTGGATACTTTGAGTATCTACTGACCACAGCATATTGGTCTTGTAATACATCCATGATATTGACCTTCGGTGGTTATTAAGAATTAGCTGCTGCAGCATATATATGGAGAAATAGATCACTCAACTGCTAAAGTGTTAATGTGTAGAGTACTTATTGTATGAGCTCTACCTGCTCCTGTTGTTGCACCACCACAGACTCTGCACTAGAGATGGTCCAATACCATTTTTTTCTTTCCCGATAGCGATGCCGATACCGAGTACTGATCCAACACTAGTGTGTCATATATTTTATATATATGACACACTTGATTGCTCTTCCTTCATCCTCCAACTACCTGGATGTCAGTCTCAGTAACTTGAAATTGAATTTTGAGAACTGAATCTGAATTTTGAGAACTGAATGTGAAGATATATAGAGAGTTGAATTTTCAGTGAGGATCACATTTTATTGGACTTCAGTTCCAAATGAATACATTCAATTTCAAATTATACAATTCAGATTCAGTTTTTCAATGCAATGATTCAAAATTAAACAATACAATTTCAAATAATGTGATTCAAATTCAGTTTTTCAATGCAATTATTCAAGTTTAGCAATTCAAATTCAAATATAAATGATTCAAATTCAGTTTCTGGTGGCACATATTTCAACCCATACTGTAAACCCATGTATGGATGTGATTGCTATCATCGTTGTACAGCCTGGCTCAGGTTAAACTCTTTGTGAAACATGAACAAAGACAAATGTGGCGTTCATTGCCATAGAACTTTCTTTTATTAACCAGTTTGACAGTCAGACATAACAGGAAAAAAATCATAAACTACTTTAAAGTAGATTTTCTTCAGGTCTAAATTGCTTGGTATCGGATTGGTGCATAAACTCCAGTACTTGCCGATATTGATGCCAGCATTTTAGGCGGTATCGGAGGCTTTTCCGAAACTGGTATCGGTATCGGAACATCTCTACTCTACACTCAGCCGAATTTGGAAAAGTATGACTTAGATCAGATCTGAGCAACCTTCTGTAAAACAATTGTTTTTGAATCAATATATAAACCTTCCTTTGCATTTATTTACTTTGTTTTAATTGGCATGCCCCTGATTTTAAGGAGCTAATAATATGCTTGTTGAACTGGCCTGACTTAAAACAACCTCATTGAATACAGCTTGAATCACACTAATTTAGGTCATATTAATCCATATTAAAAATCTAATGGCAGTTTAAAATCAGCATCATCAAAGGTAATTTTCATCCTGACACCCCACATTGCTGCCTGCCACAGTCTCTTTTTTTTAGTCCACTGGGAGGCACCAAAGTCGAAAATGTTCAAATTATTAACATAGTAGCTTCACACAAAACAAATATGCTGATGTGCAGTGTGTATAGCAGAAATTATATAATAGTAGAAACTGTAGATATAGCCTTACCCGGCCTATATGTTTTTTTTTGTTTTGTTGCTAATTTCATAATGTTAGCCAGGGACGAGGAAGAAGATACAGAAATTAACGAGAAGCGTTTGAACGCAACATTGACCTTTTGCCTCTTGATGCTACTTTGGCGCACTGACACGTAACTTAGCTAGGTAGCATGCTAACGTTAAGTTGACAAGTGGCTGGCCTAGCTAGCTAGTTGATTCTGTGGCTCATAGAAAAGCGTCGACAGCCTGCTTTTTCTAAGCTAGCAGCTTCACTGTTTTAATAACTTAAAACAACAAATAACTTGCATTACTTCAAAATGGTTGTGGACGACGTTCAGTTCCTGAATAGCCTCAAGGGAAAACGCGTCAAACTTACCCTTAAGAATTCATCTTACCTCGGCGTCGTCCAACGTATCAATGCCAACAAAACACTGATTTTGGCGGACGGTTAGTAAAATATCTATTGTTTATTATGTATAGTTAGTATAACAATTGGTTCTGTCTGTCTGAAGGAATATGCTAAAACGGCACAAAAAACGTCTATATTCGTATCTAATCTAACGTTATGTTAACTTGCGTGTATTGTTTCAGTTGTTGGTGTCAGTAATGGCTTCAAATGTCCTGGCGCAAAGATTTTCTACCGGCATGAGATTCAGAATGGTTAGTTCACTCATGACAAATGATATCTAAAAAGTGAAGGCTGAATATTTTAATTAAAAGTTTTGACATCTGACATGCCTTTTTTGTGAAATGTAATAACAGTGGAGTTTACCAATGAAGCAGACACTACCATTGGGTAAGTAGGCAAATGAACAATGTTGTCACTGTGATATCAGATCGTGCGTGACAGCATAGCACACCGTACTTGCCCTAATATGGCCATTGACTGTAACATGCAATGTGTTGCACAGAAATATTCATGACCACCAATTTGAAGAGCATTTGAATGTGGAAAAGTTTCAGCCATACAGGAAGACACTCACATTTGGTGAGTATGATAATAATTAAGTGTTTTTGCTAAAGCTTTAATCATACTCAAAATTCAGCATACTTCCAGCTTCAAGTTCATGTCTTCCAAATGGAAATCATTATTATTGAGAGGACCCTTTTTCACAGATGATGATGAAGATGACGAGGAGTACATCAACTTTGTAGTCATTGATGAGTTTCATGAGAAGTTTGGGTCTGCTGTGAGTTGATTTAAAGTTCCTTTACTGTTGCATAAATCACTTTAAATGACATACTGAGAACCTGTTGTCTCTAAATCTCTCGATAATATCTCTGAGTTCCTATCCGTCAGGTGATGCACATCAAGAAGCAGCATGTGATAAGTGTGGGCGCTGTTGGAGTCGAGGTATTTAAGCATGGGAGACTGTGTTGGCTGCAGGTAAGAAGTTCTTCATTCCTGCTTTTTTGAGTCCTTCTGTCCTTCACTTCTTACTTTTCCTTCATCACAAGAATGAAAAGAAGAAGAAAATAACAAACTCTTCATTCATCTAGATTGCCACTAAAAGCAAGGTATACCTGTTTGATATTCTCTTACTTGGAGCTCGGGCCTTTAAGAACGGTCTTTCCATGATCCTGGAAAATAAACACATACTGAAGGTAAGCATTCTAAACAGACAATAGAAATACAGTTCAGTCACAGTGATGATTATTACCATCACATCTATGTTGATTGTACGTTTTGTACAGGTCATTCATGACTGCAGAGCCATTGCTGGATATCTGATTGCTCAGTTTGGAGTAAAGCTAACCAACGTCTTTGATACGCAGGTACATGCAGTATGTACGGTGGCCTAATTTCTCTCCTGCATGTTTAGGTGAGCTTACTTATTTTCTGCTTTTCTCTCTGCGTGTGTGTAGGTGGCAGATGTCATGTGCTTCTACTCCGAGACAGGAGGTCTCCTTCCTGACAGAGTGAGTACTCTGCAGGAGGTGGTGAGTCTCCATCTGAAGGTGCCCTCCTCACAGCTTCTGTCCCTTCAGATGATGTCACAGCTCACCAAGGTGCAGTACACTGTCTCCAATCCAAGATGGTTTCATTTACCATGTAGTTATATCTATATGTGCTGTAGGGGTGAGAATCACCAGAGGCTTCCTGATACGATATTATCATGATGCTTATGTCACGATGCAATATTATTGCGATTTTAAACATATTGCAATATTCTGCGATATATTGCAATTTATTACCTATTTTCCAACTTAAAATTAAAGTCCCCAAAAGGAAACTTTGTCAACATCTGTGTTATCCAAAAAGATACATTTATCTTTTCATCCATCTCACTTCAAATGTTATTGCAAAATGGGATTGTCAATCAGACAAACTGACCAACACATATAATATTATTATAATAATAATAATAAGGGTGCTCCGATCGATCGGTCACCGATCGGTATCGGCCGATAATGGCTTTAAATAGTTTGATCGGTGGTCTCCATAAATGCCGATCAGATAGGCCGATCAGATGACGCACTACCACGGATGTATTAAGAGCGCACTACTCGTGAAAACATTTTCAACATGGAGCTAAAATGGCGGCGTCCCTACATTCAGCGGTCTGGCAGTTCTACAAGGTGTCTGAACGGTGACAGCGGTTGGCCCGCGGAACGAAGGCGGTAGGAAGACGGCAGGAAGACGGATACCGCTTTTAAAAAGCGGCTGCCACCGGTGGTGCTCAGGCAAATGTGTTTGCGATTACGCCATTCTGACGCTTCTACTGCCTCTGGAGCACCGCTGGTGGTCCGCCGACTCATTGCTATCTGGGAAAAAGACAATACATTAGCGATTTGCAACGTGTGTGTCGAGGAAATACCACGAGGCGGAAAGCTCCAAAGTCATTTCAACACCACCAACCTCATCAGACATTTGAAGGTTAGTCACGGAAAGGAGTATGAGGAGATTTCAAAGTTAGCTAAGGCAGAGCGGAGTCGTGTTGCTAGCAGCTCCGGCGCCGCTCAAACAGGTCTGTGTGTGTGTGTGTGTGTGTGTGTGTGTGTGTGTGTGTGTGTGTGTGTGTGTGTGTGTGTGTCGGTCCGTGTGTGTGACGGTGTGTGTGTGTCGGTCCGTGTGTGTGATGGTGTGTGTGTGTGTGTCGGTCCGTGTGTGTGTGTGACGGTGTGTGTGTGTGTGTCAGTCCGTGTGTGTGTGTGTGCTGAAGAAATGTCTGCAGTGATTGAAAGGACATTTTTTAGATGTGTGACTTAAGTAATGGCGTAATTTTCAGTTCATAAAAGTGATCGGTGATCGGTATCGGTACCCGCCGATACGTCTTCCAGCAATCGGTGATTGGCCTCAAAAATCCTGATCGGAGCACCCTTAAATAATAATAATAATAATAATAATAATAGATCAGTCCTTGATGTCTGTGTATCAATACAGTATTGCCACGGAAAATATCGCGATACTATGCTATATTGATTTTTTTTTTTTTTTCCCCACCCCTAATGTGCTGTAATCACTGGTGTGTGTCTTTTACAGGAAAAACTGGAGATGTGGTGCAAGCGTCCCTGTCCTGTACCCTTGCTTAAGGTGATGGCTCTGTCAGTGATCCATCTTCAGCCTCTCAGACTGGTGCTGCTGGATACTGTCATGACAGACTACATGGCCCTGGTGGATTCATACCTCAACAGCAGCCACTACCAACCTGATGAATTGGATCATGTTAGCATGGTGAGTAATTCACAAATTGCACATTTCCAGGGCATAAAGGCAAGTTGTTTTTGGTGAATAAATAAGTATTTTTTCCATTTTGGAAATGTGTACTTGCTAGCCACCATGCACACTCTATGCCCAATCAAGTAAAAGCAAAACAGCATCTGATTGGTTGCAGTTACACTGGTCTGCTTCTTTTTATATTCAATCCAGAGGTTGTTTAATTTATTTTAATCAGGTGAACCAACACGTTTGTTTCATACTATGCATTCACCATTCACAGCAGACTAACTGTGTTTCTATACAGGTGTGTAGGTGTCTTAGTTCCCTTACTGAGATTATTCAGATTTTAAACTGCTTTAATTTATGTATTGCTTTCATTAAAAAAAACCTTGCTGAAGCTCATTTAAAATGTATTTTCACATATGTTTCATGTTTACCTCAATACAATACAATATATACAATACAATACCTCGATACAACATGCCAATATGTACATTGAAACAGATTTTTGTCACTGAAATTGTTCCTCCTGTCCATACTGGCTTTCATGAGATCCCTTTCTGCTATGATTCCAGTTTAAGTGATGGAGAATAAAATCTCCAGTCCTCATTCTGTGTAAAAAATATACTGTATTTCAAAGTATAGTTGAAGTTAATTTGAGGCTTTAGCAGTCTGAGTAAGTCAAATCAGGTGGATGTCAAATTACAGTCCTTTGTTTAGTACAAAACTGCCCATATTAGTTTCCCTTTACATTGTTTTATTGTGGTGTAGGATAGATAGATTGATTTGACTACTAAAGTCTCACATTAGCTTCAGCTGAACTTTCAAATTATTTTTTTATTTATTTACTTTGAACTGTGGATTTTGTCCTCTGTCTTTTACATTGAAATTGTGTTAGGAAGGGTTCTCCTCACAGCCAGTATGGACAGAAGGAACAATAGCAGCAACCAAAAACTGCTTCACTGTTTGTATTGTTTCAAGACTTGAAAATAATGTGAACCTATCTTTAAAGCACATTCATTGGTCCACAAACATCTTCCTGTTTGCACCTTAAGGAGAGTGTGTTGGAGCTGCCCAGAGAGCTCAGGCAGCTGGAGCAAATGCGTCGTGAGCGGCAGAAGCGGGCTGCAGACCACTACCCAGTCACAGAGGAAGGTCTGATGGCACGTTTCAACCCCCAAACTCAGACTCCATCCCAGCCCTCACTTGTAACCGAGGAGCACGGCCAGACACAGGTAGAATCCTTTGAACCTACAAATGTGGAATCACCTTCACAAGTTGACCCTGTCCTTCACAAGCTGCCCACGAGCCCTCCAAGGGTCAACATTGTTTTGTCTGTGGATGTCCATGCCTCCCCTGACCCAGCAGCCACTGTATCAGACCTCAGGAAACAAATGACTGTTACTAGTCCCCTGTCACTTGGTGTAGGCAGAGGGCGCACAGAGGTACTGATGGACACAATGGGAAGAGGAAGGCCCTTTGGGAAAGAGCAGTCATCCATTCCGACCTTACCTGCCATAGGAAGAGGCTTCCTTCTCCATATATCAAAAGATCAGATCCCCAGAGAGAGCACAGGGGACATAAGTCCTGGTAGGATGGGGGTGGCTACTTCGTGCCCCAACCATACACTTGCCCAAGAAGTGATGTCCCAGCCTGGCCCCAGTGTTCATGACCTGCCAATGGACACTTTTGGCATGACAGGAGAACAATTCAGATCGCCACCCAAGTCCGTCCCATCTTCACTTGTGCAGTCATTCATGTCTTTCAGATACTAAAGGAAGTGTTAAAGCTATATAAGGACATGTATTACTGATGGTTGCGGTTCCATGTTTGTGATTTC
>CM042444.1:9102610-9330110 GCA_023631565.1 Gymnocephalus cernua | reverse complement strand
ACAAAATGACCCTCTTTTATACTCCCCTGGTCATATTCAATGGGCGAATTAATATTTAACGTGAGAAAGGCTGATCTATCCAGATGGCCTCTCAAGTACAGCAAAAATGAGAACAAAACACAACATCAATATTTCAGCCAGCCTAACTAACGGTATGTATCCCCACAGTCAGGAAACCCAACTCAGGAAGACTCCTCAATATGTACACATTCATTCATTCAGGCCCACAACATGCATCTTTATGAACTGCTGCGCCATGTTTACTCAGGCAGCATGGAGCATTGGGACCTTACAGGGCCTCTCCAAAGGAACCAGCCATATTGTGACCTTCAGCTGGGACAGATGAGCTCAGATAGAGGATGAGTGACAGGTGAGGGTGCCGACAAGAATGTGTTTGATGCATAGAGAGCGGGCCTGAGGAATGTCAGTCTTCAGCTGGTCTCGCTGTGCATGCAGCAGTACAATATTAAATGCTAGCAATGCTAGCTGCTTGGCTCTATGCATGGCAGTGTTGGTTAGCCCACGACTTTGTTCCGGAAACGAGGTAGTAGATGCTCTTTAAACCTGGTTTGGGTGAGCAAGAGAGCAGAAAGACTGAAACCTATTGAGACACTCCTGTTTTTTGTATAATTTATATAATAAGACTAGAAAAAAATTGGAAGAAGTGAGAGAGAAGTTTTGATGGCATGCTCCAGTGCTGAATATAAAGCCATTCAAGTTGCAGGTAGTTCTTCAGCTACCAGAATATTTTAATCCACCCATTCTTTGTCGAGAAAAAGTTTGTCCTTTCAACCATAAGCTTATCTCAAGGGGGAGATACCTGGGACGCAGCAAGGTTTAACTGCAGAAAATCTTCATCAATCGGAAGAGCAGTTGAATGCTTCTGAGCATTTTGGCCGTCACTTAACCAACCACTGAGTAACTGGCCTGGCCACAGTCCCTGGGGCTCAGTGACTGCACTCTAGTTCTGGGGAGAATGTGATAAAAGAAGAGGGATGTTAACGATTTGTGCAATGAACATGAACGTGTCAATGAAAAACATGCAAATTAATGATGCAAGCACCCCATCAAGCTTGTAATGTTCAGAAATAATATATTTTTTTATTCTGATAAAATGAGGGTATTAAAATTGTCAGATTGGCTGACTTTGGACACATTTAAAAAATGTGCATGTAGCTATGATTAATCTTCTGCAGCAGCATTAAGGAAAAACTGTCCTGATTGACTTGCATCGGTGGCTTTGAGAGATTTTCAGGCTTTGCTTGATTAAGAAAGGCCACTGTTGGTCAAAGGAAAAGGTGTTTATTCACCAGAAATTCTGGTAATTAGTTATTAAAATATTGGCTACCCCCTCAGCCACAAATGTCTTTCATTAAAAAAAGATGGGAGATTAGCTTTTGGCAAGTTTGTCATAATTAAAGCTGGCATTGTGTAAGGTGTTTGTGTGTGTGCACGCACAGATGAAGGGGTAGTTGTAGCCACAGGGAGGGCCTGAAGAAGAAGGGATGGAGGGGGCTCCCTGTGGGTGGCTGAATTAGTGCCCGCTGGTTTGGCCTGGCAGCTGCTCTCTGAGCCTGGCACGCTGACAGCCTGGCACTGTGGCGCTGGGTTGTCAGGGCCAACCTGTAAGGGAGGCGGTAACACCAGGCCCACCAAACACAAACTCTTTTACCATAGAAGGCTTTGTCTTCCAACCATACTTGCGTTACTTGTTATGGCAATATTATTGGGTTAGTATGAGATTAAGTTGGGTAATTAAAAAAAGGCAAATTAAATTCATGTCACAAGGGAAAATGTAAATGTCATCCTAAATCGCTTATGACATTTAGCCATAATGAAAAATGTGACCATTATTCCTTTTTTAAGAAGCGTTGGTCAGGTGCCACATTCACTGTGCTGTGCCTTGCCCCATGATTGGCTGAAGTAAAGACCATGTCTGTGTGTTTCACTTCAGTAAAATTCAACTAAATTTAAACTGCTTTGTCAAGAGCGCTCAAAAAAAAACCTAAATTGTAAATTAAATGTGATACACAAAGCAATGGCATCTCTTTTAACACATACTTGTTAATGCGGTAATACTGTAAACCACCTTGTCAACATTAAGTATTTCATTTATGGAACTCTTAGCATGGTATGATGGTGAAGAAAACTTGTTGATGCCTTTTAAATCATGGACATTTTTAAACAAAATCTAAGGTGACAAGCATGAGATATTTCAATTACTGTAATAACCATTTATCCAGCTATTTCATCACTATTGTAGTGACATACTAAAAGTGTCATCATGTATCTGCTGCAGGCTGCTAAAGGTGTTTATTGAGTCATAGACCACCCTTGTGTAGAGGGTGTCACTGGTGGGATTTGGGGAGATTCTGGGCCTGGATGGGCCTGCCAGAGCCGGCTGGGCCTGTCTTGGCCCAGATGCAGCGGCTTCTGTCCAGGCATGGCACTGGGATATCTGTGGGGCCCAAGCACACCAGCTGCTATCTCCGTGTCACAGACAGCTGTATCTGAATATTCATACAAAGCGCAGATTAATGTGTGCTTGTTTGGCCCCACATGGTGTGCTGTTGAACAGGCCAAAGTGTGAAAGTGCCCAAAGAAGTCATAGGTGTAAAAGCACTATGCCCACTGCAGTGTGAATTGAAAGCTCCCACAATCCTTGAATCTAACCTCTGTCTGAGAGAGAAGTGCAGGATAGAAGGGAGCGTGTGGTGGATCAGGGTTGATCAGATCCATACAACAACAAAACAATGAGTTGTTTACTATCTATACAAAACTGAGAAACTGATTTTTGCTGCTGTGGCACATTTGCTCATTACTATGATTATATTATGGTCATTTTAATGTCTGGTTGTGAAGGGACCAGAGAGCAGCTGCCCATCGTTTTTTTTTTTTTACTAGTGGCTACTCCTTTGGCTGTAATGCTTGAGCTTATGCTCAATCCAATTTATCTTTTGGTAGTGGCCATTCATCTCATGCCAGTAGGAGACGAAGACTTATTCACACACACATTCACTTTCAAAGCAATGGCCACCTTCCACAACCTTGGCTTGATCAACCTTGGCCTTCTTTTTAAATTTGTTTTGGAGGGAGTTTAGGTGGGTGTTTGATCAAATAATCTGCTGGCTGATGGCAATAGAATCTGTGAATGTGTATTATTGAGTGTTTTGAGACTGGAGTTCTATAAACTGAACAGATGGTCTTTACTTCCCTGCCTGAATAGGTGGAGTGAACCAGTGGGCACACAGAGGGAGCTTTGTGGGTAAACTGTTTTACCTCCCCTCTCTTTGTGTTGTAATGGGGAAGGTAAAATGGTTGCTAACTGCTGACAGACAATGGCTCGGCCCTAATGAGAGCAAAGTGTTTTGGTGCTGCTGGTATAATGAGGATGAAGTGAGGCAGCTAATTATTGCAACCATCTGAAGGTATCAGAGCCAGATGAGCCTATATTTTATTTCAATCATAATACACTGTTATTGTTCAGTATTGTTCTATTATACAGAACCACATGTAGGATGTGTGTGAGGGCAGATGTGCTGTAAGTAAGTAAACTGAAACAGAAAGGAGTATATTTTTACTACAGTGAGCTGTCTACTGTATGCTAATCAATCACAGGATAGTAAAACCATAATGTCGTGGGTTGTATAGCTAATTTGCTCAGGCAGGTGTGCTACAGCCCTTATCTGCTGTCGCCCCATGCTGACCCTGAGAACCAGTTAGGCTGACACAATACCAGTAACACAAGCTGTAATACCCACAGGTCGCGAAAGCTTTCATTCTAACTGGTGAGGATCTTCGCGGCAACCATGTTTGTCTGGTGGATGTCTTGGTAATTTATGGAGGAAATAGTGTGTGGGTGTTCCTTTCCCATTCTACCCAGTGTCCTTTACTCGCCCACAGCTAGATCCCTATCTGAAGTGTCTTAAAAGCACATCAGTAATTGTTACTACACTAAATTAACAACCATGTTTTTGAAGGAACCACCATTTTACTGCTGATCTCTGCAATTCATCGATCATTTTAATGTGTTGTCTATTTTTTTTTTTCAATCTGTGATGCATGTCATTATTCCACTGCAATCGCTCTATAACAATTGTATTTTTTGCCTCCAGGACCTGATTGACTATTGGTTGATTACAGAGTGGGTTATATCCTTGAATAAGCAGTATACACTCTCCTCATCAACAACAAGCTTGCAGTGATTGCTGTACCAATGCCCAGCCACATTCAAACTGGATGGTAGTGATTGCCCTTGCAGAGTGGGTGCAACACATAAACAGCTCATTTATAAACAACAGGGGCCAGTCATGGGAGACACTGACTTTGTATGACAACAAAACAAAATCAAATTTTGACAGTATGATATTCTTAAATTGTAATCTCATTTATTTTACAAACGTTAATGACTCTTCAAATACTTTTAGCGTGTCTGCACATCAGGAACCTGCTAATACTGGCACCTCTCCATAGAAATGTTATTTTTCACTGTGGAGAAACAGCCATCTTTGACATTAGCGGAATGCGCATGGAGCAACATTCAGCGAGATGGTTAAACTCTTTTTTTAAATGAAATTATAGAACTAGTTCAAGTTGACTTCCTCCATGAGAAGTTAGGGCTTTCTAGCCTCCAGAGGTAATTTTTTCATTCTCCCCTACGTAGAAAAAAAAGCTTTATATTGTGTAAATAAAGATAACAGCCACATGCTATTTCATCTTTTGAAATTTATGGTTGCAGAGTGTGGGTGTAACAGAGCTCACAGAGCCCTAAAAGGATATATTTTTGCAGAGGCTTACAGTTTCCCATCGAGCACTTGCACTCTGTAGCGGCAGGGCCAGAGCACTTTCCTGTCATTATGAGGACTTCAGAGGAAAAAGAGAAGCAAAATGGTTTCCAGGTTTTACTTTAATCTGAAGAAGGAGGGGTGAGAGGAGAGGTGGGGGGCTCGGCCACAGGTAGCTCCATCAACTGTGAAGAGACACGGCTGTAGGAAACCATGACACAGTAGTAGTGTGTCACAGTGACATGACATGATACATAAAAGAAGCTCTCCCCTGCTTTGCCCTGCACAGTGACAGACAGCATGCACATGCACATGCACACAAATGTATTGTATTTGGGACTAACTGAACATATTTCACTACTAAGATTAAAAGTGATACTCCAGTCTTTCGTGCATTAATCTCAGGTTGTCAACCAGAGCAGCCATTAGAACAATGAGCATTGTGATGTCTGACAGCAGCCAACCCCAGCAATTCTATGAGTTACACCGGGGGATGACACCTATATGGGGGGAAATGGGTGTAGATTAGGAAGGGAAATGACACAATGTCGAAATGTCATTGTTCAACAGGCAAAACGACAGCAGGGGTCCAGACTTTCAGTAGGTTTAATGTCAGTGGATTTAATAGCGACGTGACGTTGCAGTTTCCTTTTCTTCTTTTACTTTTTGGTGTTTTCATGCTAAACAATAACGATAAATGTATAAATGAATTACACACTTCTAAAAGGTGTGTATTAAACACTCATGTAACCTTCAATTCAGCATACTCAGCAGGCAATGTGGGTCCTGCGGCAAGATTCCCACATTGTCCCCTGCCTTATTGTCTGAGGAGACATGTTGTCTACAGAGGGTCCTATTCTTCTTTGTGCCCTGATAGGTTTACCAGCAGCAGCATAGAATAAGGAGTCACTCGCTCCATAGGACAAACAGGAACCAACCTGAATGTGGCCCCGATGCTTATCTGTTTCTCTCCTGACTAATTGTCTGTGCTTTGGAAATTAAATGCCACTAATGCTATTTTGACAGTCCTTCGATTTAGACTGTTTAACTCCGAGCATGTAGAGCAAGAAAAAAAAGTTTGAGGGAAATATTTCTTGCAGAGAGTTGTACGCACAGATCATTGGCTGTGACCTTCCCTCTGTCTCAATTGCATGTCCACAAAGTTGTTGATATCATTTATTAACATCCTTGCATCATGTTCTCTATCTAGATTTTGCACCTGCAGTGCTTCTGATATTTGATAAATATCCACCTCACACACTTGAGATATCCAAAGAGGTCTGAGCCAAACCGGCAGTCATGTTCCTTTTGAATATTGTTTCTCCAACAGACACACCCAGCATCACACAAAACATCACCAGCTTTAATGTTGTCATCCTGTCATCTTCCCCTGCAGAATACTGGGTGCCATGGTAACCATTTTTAAGGAGATTGATGATGGGACAAAATAGGCCTGGCATGAGGGATTCCAGCTTTACTAGTAAGTGATGGGTTTGTCTGGACTATCTCCATATAATATGGAGAAGAAATATGGGGACTTGGCCAAATTCCACACCAAGATCATAATTTTAAGGTTATTTGTATGGCATTTTTTGCTTTTACTTGACTGAGAATGACAGGCATCATGCAAGAGGAACTCAAACTGAGGACATTGAGTTGAAATTGTGTGTTCTAGACCGCTAGCCAAACCCTTACTAAGATTTTATCAAAATTAAGAGAGGTAAATAAAATACAGCCCAAAAAAGTAACCGTGAAAGAAAAAGTAAATTAGGGAAGAGCCAAAAAGTACTGAATCCAAAATAGAGTATGTCAATTGTTCTGATGATGAGCTTCTATTTGTAGTGATTTTCAAGTCCCAAAGGGTTAATTTTTGCTGATAAGGAAATCAAGAGATGCAGAGCTAAACAAATGCACACTCATTCCAAATGAGGCATGCAATATTTGTTCCTGTACAAAACTGGAAGCACTCCTGTGATACATTGTGACATAATTAAAAGCAAACATGCTTAGCTTTGCATAAACAATCAAAGCTGGAGAACAATCCATTCTCTTATGGAGGGAGGCACTTCCTTCTGATTTCCCCTACACTTGCAGGAATACTGTTATTTTACAGTGGGGGAAGTTGTTTTCGTAAGGAATCACAGTCATTTTTCACGCTCCTGATGGCTGCCAGAGTCCCTTTTTCCCTCGCTTTGCAACATTTCCTTATCAAAGCAATTTTGTAAAATGGTTACTCATTTGGCTTCATATCAAAAGCCGTGTGAGGTTCTATGTGTATCGGGCTGATCTCAAGGTTGTGTGCTAGTTGGTTCCCAGCATAGTTCAGCCTGGCATGAGGTAGCGGCGGGCGACCCAGCTGCAAACAGGGCCTCACTGTCCAGGGGGGAATTACTACAGGCATAGTTTGGGGGGGGGGGGGGTTCCCATGTCACAGCTAAGGGCATGCTGATGATGTGGACCTATACACCATGTTTTTATTTTGTCCTCCTCTGACAAGCGTCTTGACTCTTCAGAGACCTTTAATTCCTGGTCTTACTCTGCTCACTGTCAATCTCCGCATCCCCGGGGGTCATTCCCATCCATGGGAACATTGGTTTTGACAGTAGGATTCCCGGAGGGTATGGTTAAGGGTAGATCTTGACAGAAAATCACAGCGAGGCCAGAAATGCATAGTTTTGTAGTTTAAAAATTCTCTGCTGCAGCCAAACTGAGGCGGTTTGAGGTTACGGGCGTCATTTCGTAAGGATTCAACACTCGTCCTGCCCGTGGCTCACTGTATGGACAGGCCACATACTCCTTCCGGGAGACCTAGGGAGTAGAAGGATGTGTCAACTCTCCCTAGAATAGATCACTGCTGTGGAACATTGATGATATAGGTGAGAGCATGAGGGCTGATTAAGAGCCAGGATGTGCGGGAGACATCCTCTGATGTTCAGGAATTCCCTCATTAAAGAGGGTCATGTTGATGGTCATAGGAATCAGCCTGCGGAATAAACAGGGGTGGTGCCTCCAGCAATTTCAAATAAACACACTTTTCATTTAGTCAACATGGAAGTGGCCGTCACAAGTGTACATTTTTTAAATGTACCATATCCTTTGAAGTAGGCCTACAATTTGTGTAGTTCCCTTTGCATTACAGGGTACATTTTGTCCATTTGCTTAAAGTAAATGTACAATTTAGTCCATATACTGTAGTCCATACAACCTCTGTACATCAGCTTGTCACATAAAGTGATGAATAAGGCAATGTCATGGAATTGACATAGCGTCAAGCACTCTGAGTAAAGCGTAAAATTAGAAAATGTCTTCCAGTTAGCCAATAGTTAAGTTTTCTGGATAATATATTTTTTTAAATAGCCTGAATTGCAGCAATTACAGAGACCATTAAAATATCTGTTCAGTGTATGGTTCAGTGCTGGGGCCACATCAGGGCCCTGATTTTGTTGTTGTTTTTTTCCCCTTTCCTGGCTCTCCCCCTTTCTCATGTCTGACAAATCGTTTCCAGCTAATTTACGATGGTCAAACTGCAGGAGAACAATACCCTGTGGACGTAACGCGCCGCAAGCTCTACCACATGTCCCAGAGAAGAGCAAGGAGCTCGCAGGAAACACTTGCTGAGATAACAAGATAGTAAGGAAAGCAGGGCCACTGAAAGGCCATGGAGAGAGAAGGATGGCCGACTGACTATGGAGAAAAATGTCCATAGAGAGGGGTTCTCTTTAGGCTGACTACCAAAACTGAGCATCACACAGAAATATTGTACACATCCTCGAACTGAACTGTAAAAGGATGTTATAACCAGTAGTCTTTGGCAGAAGATTCTGTGTTACTGAGTCATAACTAAGCTGATTGAGATATTAAAATGATGGGTATTGTCCTTGCTTCAGTGAGTCACTTGGCTGACCATCAGAGTCTGTGATGTCAGACCAGCTATAGCCTCGCCAGGACAAACAGATCTCCACCAACATGACGGGGCAGCGGGGAACGACCCCTGCAACCAAGCAGAGAGCCAAACGGGTGCATTGTATACACACTCTGTCTATGACGCACACGCACAATGCTCAGCCGTGCCTCTTGGTGAGAATAAACATTTGATAAAAGAGTTTAGATGCGCATCTGCAGAGGTCGATTACATGTATTTAGCCCAGATAATCATTTCTGGATCATGTGCATTATAATTACAGACAGCACATGTGCCTGGCCCACCTGCAGTCATTACCATGAATGCCAAGCGGCAATTTAACTGTAATTATATCAATAGGGAAAAGGAAACATTCAGCAGCAGTGCAACTCACTATCTTCACTATTAAACATGCTGTTGTGTTGAAAGGAAAAGCTCTGTCTCAACAGGATTCCTGGAATAATGGACGACCAGAAAGCGGTGCATGAAAACATTTAAAAACCCTGACCCCCCCCTAGGCAGATCAGTGTTTAAATCTTGCCAGCTGGGTAAGGGTTGAGCAATACAGGTGACATGGAGGACAGCAGGATCAAGGTTATCAGTCAGGCTAATTGATGAGCCTACTTGTTTTCACTGGCATTAGGAGAAAAAGGAAAGCAGTCTTCAAGGCTGCCATGTTTGTGCTGTCAGGATAGAGGTTAGAGATCAAGCAGAGCTTTGATTTATTTTTGCTTATTAAACGAATTCCTCAGTTCGACAGTGAGCTCCAGGTAGGTTTCTCCTCTAAACAGTCGTTCTAGTGGGAAAGGAGAAACAGGGAAGTTGCAAGCCCTCTTAAGATCAATGAATGAGTTGGAAAAAGGAGTGGCCCAGGGCAGCCAATAGTGGCTGGGCCACAGGGAGCTGCAGGGAGATAACGTAAACAAGGAAACCACCTGATGTGAGCGGGGTCAGATGAATGCTCAGCCCTCTGCACAGGCAGGTGCTTCCTGAGTCCTGCTCTCTCAATCAGTTGAGCCTCACTTGCTTTCCTTATTCTTTTTCTGTTTTCTTAATCTGCCGCAAAACGTTTTCCTAAAAGTATAATTCATACCTTGATAGCAAGGTTTTACACTGGAGCCAAATGCAAACATCCAGGGACAGTAAAAAGCAGAGTGATTTGAGATTTACTGAAGTGATGACGATCATACAGGCAGTAAAGATACGAACAGCTGGCTGTCACTAGGATAGCATACAGTGCATAAGGGTAAGCATGTTTTGCAGGGGTCTGTGGCTGCAGATAAAGGACCTGTACCTTTGAAAGGGGCAGTCAGGTGAAAATTGGAGATTGCAGAGACAATGTGTTTCCAGCTACAGATACACAACCTGTACTGACTGAGAATATATATCTTCAAATCCAAGCTCACCTCTCCTACTGCTCTTTTTCATTATCTTTCTTTCTTTTTTACTTTGCTGGTTGGTCTGGGATTGTTTTGTGCTGTCCAATGAGGAAGGAAGTCGGTGTGAGAAAGTGCCTGTTTTTTTGGGACCAACAGGAATTGGCCTCATCACAAGCGGTTCCTTTTTTTGCCGCTGGAACAATGCACTGGCGTCACACCCCTCGACTGGACCTCGGCATTTCACATGGAAAAATGTTCCCAGAATTCCGCTCCCAGGCTTGGGGTAAGGCCGAGGATGGGGCGAGGGTGAGAGGGCAGGAGGTGGAGGGCGGAGGGTAACGGCTGCTAGCGGAGCGGGTGACACAAAGTGACCAGTGGACACTGGTCGCTACCACAACCAGGGAAAGTAAAGTTCCACTTCCAAATTATGACACGTCAACAAAAGCAAAAAATAAATCTTTATACTTTAAGTGCAAACCTTGAAAGAGTCATCACATGATAAACTCTTCATGATCCATCATGCACTCAGCAGTATCAATTTCTAGCTTAAGCTTTTCAAATGGAACCCTACACATCATGATCACTTTCATGATACATTTTCCTCCAAAGCATTAGCAGACCTGACCTTGTAGTATCAAGGCAGAGTCTGACTACACTGATGAAAGGCTCAGTGAAAAGTATTGTGTGACATGTCATCTGAATGTAGCAGAGTGCTTGTTAGCCTCTTAGCCTGTTAGGCTGGGCATACTATTTCTAGCATCTACAGAGTAGCATCAACTTGGAAGCCACTGCTGAGATACATTTTCATGTCCTTTATTGCAAAACATTACTTTGACTTGACGGTATTGGGACCTTCCATGTATAGACTTAAAACTTTATGTATTATGGTAGGCATCACAATATTGCAGTTTTTTTGGTCTGGTCCTACAGCGTAGGGCTGCAAGATAAACAAATTGACCAAATGTGCTGGGTATGCACTTATACTATCAGTGTTATTCATCA
The DNA here is from genome assembly GCA_023631565.1 of Gymnocephalus cernua. Classification (NCBI taxonomy): domain Eukaryota; kingdom Metazoa; phylum Chordata; class Actinopteri; order Perciformes; family Percidae; genus Gymnocephalus; species Gymnocephalus cernua. Next base: position 9,319,044 of record CM042444.1, on the reverse strand, counting down.
CCCTGGCTAATAAATCATAATGGAGTGTATGAGAACATTAACTCTGAACACAGAAAGATTAATATGCATAGTACAGTTAAGTATCCATCTAAAGCCATTAGAAGTACTCCAGCTTTAAAAGAAAACAAAAAAATCCATATGTGTGCATCTAGGAGCGGCATAACAGGCATCATTATGTCACTGCGCCATTGGACGCAGATGAGTAATCACTCCTCTTGCACATTCATTTTCCACACTTTTTTCCTCATAAGGAAGAAATTGGTTGTTTAAAATGTGAGCATTGCGCAGTGTAATGCATTTTTGAAACGAGGGAATATTAAAAGTATGACATCCAGGGTAGGAGTATGATCTAGAGCACAGAGTTCTTGAGAGATGTCAGATAATGGACATAAACATGACAATTGGCTATGAGAGCCAAGTCAGAGGGGTACGAACTGGGGCAACTTGGGACTCACAGGGTCAACTTGAAACAACACTCCACGGCCATTAGGCCCGGCAGCGAGGGAGCTCCTCCTGGGTGACATCAGAAATAAGGCCAAATGCATCACTGCTGCAGTCTACTGGTTAGACTCTGTGAGAACATATTCATCACTATAAACATGAAGCCCTTCGACACAATCTCATCAGTGAAGATCCAACCTCAATGAGCCTTTACTAGACAAACAGACTACACCCAGACACCACCACCAGGCTCCCACTGATAGAATTAATCAAAGCACATCCAGTCAGCCCCTGTTGTCTCAGTAAGAGGCTGGGTAAGCATGGACAGAGGCCTAAGTGATGTCAAACATGTCATGAGGCCCACTCACTCATGGGCTACACGAACACAAACTGGCCGTGGAAATGTATACATCTTCCATATGTGCGGTACACTGCTGGTAATATCATGAGCAGGCTTTAGGTTGACTCGGAGAGCAATCACTCTACACAAAAGGGTTTGCATCTGTTGTTTGTCCTGCAGAGTGGAGATGGGTTTGTGTGTATGTACACCATGAGCAGTTATGAGGTCAAATACAGTTCAGCTAGCTAAATGGAATCCAAACAAAAGGTCACATTTCATTCTGATAACTTTTGGTAGGGCAAAGAAAAGGTCTCACACAGACACAGAAAACAACACAAATGGGGTTCATTAGAGCCCTCACATACTCTCTTACCTTCACACATCCTCATGCGTTACACAACACTCCCACACACAACGCCAGCAGAGCAAAGTCCCAAGAATCTCTGTTCGTGAAATCGGAAGTTAGGAAACTGCTCGTACATAGGCCAAATGGGAAAAGGACAAATAGGAATTTCAAATTGTCGAAGGAAATAACAACAGACCCTCCAAAAATACATCTAGATCCATCTATATAAATAAACAATACTATAGTGTACTGTACCGTAGAGGTCATGTGCCCCTGGCCAGGAAGTTGAGGAAGAAAACGCAGATAAGAGATCATTAAGCCTTTTGATAATTAAACCAGAATCACAGGCTCTTATCACACCAAATCACAGCATCTAACAGCGTGGCATGCCAAGTTGAAATCACTAGATGCTAATCACGCTGATAGTGTTCAGTGATTATGTTAAATTCCCCCTATGGTGACATTGAGGCCAAAATCCTTGCAACTTTGAAGATTCTTATTGGCTATTACTTTGATGAAAATGTTCCCTAATTCACACATCCAAGCAACTTCAATAAAAGACAAATAATACAAGCTATTTCAAACTCTGCCTGGGGCACATCTGTGCTGCCAAAACCACTTGAGGACACAGAGACCCCACTGTGCAGCTCATAAAGGGAATGCACATGTTCACACCTTATACCTACAGGTAGATCAGTGTATGAATTGCAGGTTAGTGATGCATGAGGGTTCATAGTCTCTGAGGCTGATCTTCCTGAGATTCTAAATGGTGCAGTTTAAACAGCCCTTTTCACACCAGCAGCTCTTCCCTCTCCTTCATTTATCTCTTTCCTTTTCCTGCTATTAGGTTTTGTCTTGCGTAAAGCAATGATGCTTTGACTCTGGCAGGGGAGGATTTCCTCAAGGCTACAGTAGCTTCTTCCACACACACACACACACACACACACACACACACACACACACACACACACACACACACACACACACACACACACACACACACACACACACACACACACACACACACACACACACACACACACACACACACACACACACACACACACACACACACACACACACAATTAGCCTAGTAATCACTCAAGAGCTTGCTCGGACACAAAAACATGTTTGGGCTTTCATGTGTTGTGCCTGGGAGTGTCCTTAACATAGTGCAGTGCAACACGAACAGCAGCAACAGGGGGACAGTTGCAGAAAAACACTGTAAAATGGAAATGCATCTGCTTAAACACATGGCCTCAGATCACCCCAACCTGATTTACACACTTTATTGTAATGCCTTTAACCTGAGCAGACGCCTTTTACTGTAAAAACGTGTGCTGTTGAGCCATAAATGATGCCGCAGGCATAAATGATGTCATGATACTACCATTTACCTCTTATCAGTCCCATTACTCAGGTAGTGACACCTGCATCACGACATGGTGTCAGTGACCAAAGTGTGTTGCTGGTTGTGTTGTAAGGGTGGAGGAGTGCTGACAGGGCAGTGTTTTGTCAACAGTATAGCAGAAGGGTGGCTGCAAAGTTCCACAACAGAGAAGCTCTTATTAGACCTTAGCAACCATAATGTCAGGTTGTCTGACTTCAACCTAATGCTCCACCTCCAGCTGAAGGTTTGAAGGTTTAAACTGAGTGAAAACTGACATCCATAACATTTTTTTAACTCTAGGTTATTATGCAGACGTGGATGCAAATCGGTGACGCATTTGATAATATTCATTTACGTCATGCCTCATATTGTCAAAATAAGTTGTCATATGTCAAAGCTATTTACTGCAGCAGACATACTGTCATGTGGTCTCCTTAAATTCAACATTCAATCCTTGGTTTAAGCACATAACGTTGTTCTGGATATTCTCTTTACACCCTGAACCTCCACGCACATATAGTAGTTTGCATGAAACGAACATCCCCCAAAAATATATGTAGAAACGGTATTTGTGTATCTAAAGGCAGTATTACAGCATGTTAACACAGTGTGGAACGGTGCTGTGAGAAAAGGAAGCCACCCCTCGCCTTTCTAATTGCAGCAGCAGCAAGTGATTTCTCTCCTGAAGGCGATATGCTCAGATGCCTCAGATCCATTGGCAGCGCACATCAAAAGCTCCATTGATTGGCTGGACAGATTGGGGCGTAGAGATCAAATGCGCTGTAAAGAAGTGTTAAACTGCTCTGCATTAAACAGGGCTGATTTCTGGAGCAAAAGGGGCCTGTTTTCACTGTAGCTAATTTCCTATTACGCTGGCCCATATTGTTGATACTATGGAACAGAGACGGTCCAAATCAGGCCATGCGACCCATTGAACCTGCAGGGTAGATTAAGAGGAGAACGTGGTCTGCCCAGTCTGAGAGTCTGAGAGAGAGCATCTAAAGAGACGCACTTAGATGCAAAGAAAATAAAAAAATAAATGCCAATATCAACAGTAAAGCAACGTATAATTACACAGCACAATGTTTTCATGTGACACTGTCGAGTGGAAAATAAATAAACATTGGCAGTATATACAAATTGGCATAAGCAGAGGGCAGTTTAATTAAAAAAGGTCTTTGATCCCTGTATTGATGGGGGAAGATATATAATCTTCATGTGTTTTGGAAATAAATAAGTACACTGTAAACCCAGATCAGAATCAGAATCAGAAAAGCTTTTATTGCCAAGTACGTTTTTCACACATACAAGGAATTTGTCTTGGTGTTGTTGGTGCATGTCACACATTCTCTTAAAGGGATACTTCACCGATTTAGCATTCAGCTTTGTATCAGTAGAAACCCGGTAGTATTTCTGAATGACCGTGCGTCCCTCCCTCATATCCCCCTGAGACAGGAGATATCTGCATTGGGGGGTCCGGAAAAAATCTTCCAATGACGTAAAATGACGATTTTTGCGTCATCGGAAGATTTTTTGGCCAGAGCAAAAGACTACAACCAGTAGTAGGACCTACTTCCGCATGTTTTAAACCCGCCCATCACCCGAAGCGAGCCGATCTCAGCCGGAAAAAAACGAAATGTCAGCCATCTTGAATCCTCGCTAAACAGGGCTCTGCTCTATCTTCTCAGCAGCAAACTTTTACAACAATTATGTGCATTCAAACTACCGCACGTGTACCACCGGGATACATCGGTACAGATCAGAGAATATGCAGGAAACGTTATTACAGACGGAATAATCGGCCCACTACGAGAGCTTCGCCTGCACGGAGACCAGCTGTCTCGCTCGTACCCCGAGCCGGGTAGGGGACATCCTCGTCGGCTAGGTGGGAAGCTAACGCTAGCCGGGGAAAAGGCACATCCAGAGCGAGCTAACGCTAGTCGGCCACCTGTCCCATCAATCCTGCTTGCAAGTGTCCGTTCATTAAAAAACAAACTGGACTACATTCAACTTCAACGATGCTGCCAACGCGAGTTCAGAGACTGTGTTTTTTGCTTTTGTGGAAACATGGCTGAACAACAGTGAACCGGACTGTCCAGCTACCAGGCCTGCTAGCCTTCCGACGATCCGAGCTAGAGATGCTCTGGGCTGTGTTAACACGGACTGGTGCAGAAATGGGGTGATTTGTATCCAACTAACTGCTAACCGCTGGAGTTTGTGACTGTTACATGGCGACCATTCGACATCCCACGCTAATTCACGGCTGTGTTTATACTCGGTGTTTACAGCCCACCAAGCCTAATGTTGGTATGCTTAGCTGAACTTTACAGAGCCTATAATGTGTGTGTGCACTAAATGTAGCCTGTTTCCTATGTCGTTATTATATAATGTAGTTTTTATATAATGTAGTTTTTATATATTTTAAATGTGTAACACCACTTGAGCCACGATGAAACGTTGTTTTGTGTATATGGTTGAAATAACAATAAAACACATTGAGTTGAGTCGAATGCCTCACTGTCTGTCTGTCAAGCGGTAGGCGTGGCTTGGGAGTGGACTCAAAGCAGCGAAGCGAAGTGCATTCTGTAAGTAAGTACAGTGGCATGAAGAACCAGGTGTGGAGTGTGAGGTGGAGAGAGTCAGGGTGGGTTCCGGGCCTTGTTGATGAGGCTAGTGGCGGAGAGGAAAAACTGTTCTTGTGGCGTTGGGTTTTGGTCCTGATGGACCAGAGGGGAGTAACTCAGAGGGGTCAGCCACAATCTTTCCAACTCACTTCAGAGTCCTGGTGGCATACAGGTCCTGGAGCATACAGGTCCTGGAGCAGATTGCAGCCAATCACCTTCTCTGCAGACCGAATGACCCACTGCAGTCTGCCCTTGTCCTTGGCAGTGGCTGCAGCATACCAGATGGGGATGGAGGATGTAAGGATGGACTCGATGATGGCTGTGTAAGTTGTAATTCAACTTTTTAGTGGTCACTACTCATTCTTTCATGTTTTGTTAAAAACCAAATTCATTACTAAATCACATTAGTTGTTTGTAATAATCAACTTAAGTATGCAGTGCACAGATCAGAAGTTTCTCTAGGGGAGGGGCGGGGTCATTTGAACTGTTCTGCACTGAAACGGTGCAAAGGCTCAAGGGAAAAAATATATGTTCTGAACAGTTTCTGTCCTAGTTAAAGTGTGTTTTAATAATGTTTTGTTAATGTTTAGGCTGTGCATTTATGTTCTCTTGATTATAGTTGTGTATGGTTGATTTAGTGTTCACATTCATCTACATTTATTGTTGCATCATGACCGGGGCGGGGCGCTGATGGGTTCTGGGCAGTGTGTGGAAGCATTTGTTCATAAAGATTGTAAAGTCTCCTGAGTGTGATATTCCATGCAGAATATATTGGATATTACAATCTATGCATTGCTATCCTATCTGGATCAAATGTATTGAATACATTGTTCTTAAATCAGGCTGTCACACAGGAACAAAAATATTTAGAGAAGTTTGTTCTTTAGTTTTGTATAGCCTAGTCTATATTTGTGATATTTCAACATGACTTGAGAAACTTGAATTTATTAATGATTTCTAGTAATGACTACTTACATAAACTTGATTTGTCTACTGCAGCATCTTAGGGCCTCTTAACAGTCGCCGCACCCAACCTGGCACGCGCCAATGTGACGTCAAAATGATGTAGATCTCGCTGGCGCGCCAGGATTTTAATTGCACGATCAGACTCTATTTATTTCAGCGGTGCGCGACAAAATGGAAACCGGAAGCATGGACGAGTTTGAGGGCAACCGGATGCCAGGACTCTCAGAGTGACTGCAAGTCTCTCTTGTAAACTTATTGGGTTAAGATGAGTTCTTTTATGGTGAATGAAAGGCTTGATCTGACGAAGTAGGTCATCGAATCGAAACATTGACGCCAATGCTGCCAGTTCTGCCATTGTTTACCTTTTTCTTCTTCTTCTAGTCTGTAGAAATAGCAAAGTCGGTAGCCTTTCCTCATTAGCAACACCTCTGTTCAGGAGAAGACTGTGACTAGTGTCATGACTACCACGCGCGAGTATAAACAGTTACGGCGCTCCCATGACATCACATTGGCGCACAACACGTGGGGTACGGCGAGTATACCGGACGCCTGACCACTCTGTGTTAATACAACTTGACCTGTTAAGTTTCATCTTGTGTAAAAACTTTAAGGCAACAGGTTTCCACACAAATTTCTAGTAAAGTCAACGAATTCAGGATAACAGTGTATCAACAGTGTGACTAACGTGTTTTGAGTTAGTCGCTTACATTTGAAAAAATTCCAGGATTGATGAGAGCCGAAATAGCACATCCCTGATTGGATTAAATTATTAGTATTTTGAATAATGAGATTTCAAACATCTTGTACAAATGTATAATTTATGAATACTGTTGAGAAGGCAAGCTTTCCTGGGAACAAACATAAGTCTGCCAAAGAACCAAACAATTGCATCAGGCACTCATAAAATAGCAACTGGCCTAATAAGTCCAAAGCCACTTTCATACCTCTTCGTTTCCCAATCAAAATGTTATTTTTAGGGTTTGGATGCCAGCTGAAAAGCCATAGAACAATCAGAAGTCAGCTTTACAAAACACTGTCACAAAGAAAAATGATGTCCTATACAAGGCTGAGATGGAACTGTGGTGGGCCGATGTCTGTTTCCAAGGCTGTGTTTATTCTAGAGCAACACAGCAGAAAAGAGCCTGTTAGATTATTGTTTGCATTGGCCGAGAGTAAATAACCTATACTGCTAAAATGTCTTATTATTTGAGGCCAGGCTTTCTGTCTATTTATAGACAGAAAAAAGATAGATAAAAACCAGGAGATTAATATGTAAATATTAAGAAAGTCTAGTATATGCATCAGTAGAAAGGCTTCTCCATATCTGATCCAAGCCAATGTTTTCCTTCATGCTGCACTAAAAAGATCCAAACTGAGCATCACTGTTTGTTTCGCACAGTCCAAAGCTTTACAAGGAATTGTAACCTGAGATACAGTTGGGAAACCGTAAGTATAGTCCATCTAATATTAAAGTGTATGGATGTTTTGACATGTATGAAGGGAGAGCAGGAGCTCATGTGCACTGTACACTTGTCTCTACAAAAGAGATTAATGGGGCTCTAGAGTCCACAGCAGCCATATAAACTAGTGAGATCCCTCATAGATAAGTGCATTAAAGTCATTTTTAATACATAACAGAACAGGAATACAGGATTAAACCACTGTACAAGGCCGCATTGGTCCTTCACAGGATCTGTGTCATTCAGTCAATGGTGGGAACGCCAAATACTTCAATGCAGCAGAGCTGTGAGATGTCTGGGCCTCTTACTCACACTGCTCCACACTCAATAGTCCATTGTCCCTGCCAAAAAGTGGAACCTCAAACCTATAAGTCAAAGGTTGGAGATGAAGTCAACTTGGTACGGGAGCTGTTCAGCCGGACACCTTCATGGCCAGGGAACAGTTCCTAAATCCTGTTCCCTCACTGTAATTCCTCCCAGACAAGTTGGCCTGTTGTAAGGGTGATAAAGGTAACAATCCCTGTGCCCAGCATGTGATAAAAAAATTGTATTTGAATTTATTTGCTTAGCAACCTCTATATACTGTTAAACATTTTTCTTTCCCCTCACCGAACAATTGTATGTACACATGAAAGAAGATGTTTTTTTTCAACTGGCTCTAGTGGATGTTATTTCAACAAACATTGTTAAGCTTCATGAAGGATACAATCTCGACTTTAATTTGTACAAATTTGCTTTCAATTGAGGGCATTATTAGTTATGATGCTAAATAAAGTGTCTGAACAGCTGGGTGCTTCCACTTCTTATGGTCTTTTTATTAAGCATAATAAACAAAGTAAAATATATGGTGTCTCTTCCCCTCATTCTACAGTATAATCAACACAGCATGCATGCGCATGTGTGTGTGTGTGTGTGTGTGTGTGTGTGTGTGTGTGTGTGTGTGTGTGTGTGTGTGTGCGTGTGCGTGCGTGCGTGCGTGTCTGCCATGTGTTTCTGTGTGTCTATAAGCTTTCCAAATGATTCTAAAAAATGTAATAAAACAATGAAGTCTATGTAAAGCATCTGAGACAGATCTGTAAATATTTCCCAAGATACACAATTGCATTATTATTAATTATGTACAGTAAGTTTCAGAAGACCCATCTTTACTCATTTATATGCGCCAGATTTTTGTAAAACGCTGGTTCCTCCGCTGATTTATGAGTGCGAGCATGTGTTTGCAATAACAATGCATTATCATACAGCTGTGGAGTTATCTCCCGCTCAGTCCTTTCTATCTCAAATAAACACAAGAAACAAGAGAGAAGGCTGCGAGGTCACAAGCGTAAAAGGCACTCAGGGTATCCAAGCGTGTAAAGACGCACAAACAATCAGTGATCCCTGAAGAAAATGTTCCTATAGTTCACTGAAGTTTTGGTAGCCAATGGTGAATTTACTAACCTGGTTGACCTGATGTAGATTATATAATAAATGATTTTACCTTAGTTTGTTTTTTGCAATGTTGGTTTTAATGGAAGAACAAGCTGCCTTCAAAGCACAAAAAAATTGCATTTCATTCTGGACCAGGTGAGGCAAAGACAATCTCCTCCGAAATTATAATGAATGATGATAAGCACAAAGAAGGTGGAGAGCAGAGTGGGCGGTGTTTAGTGACTGACATTGTCTGTAATTGCACCACACTCCGGTATATAAACTGGGAGGAACGTCAAACATCCTTCACTGGGAGTCACTATGCGCTGATGCTCCGCCACATGCTCGCACCACTGTTGGCAGCACAAGCCTCGCATCAGCACAGCAAACTCAAACAACATCTGACCGGCACGATGGATGGACAACATAAAGACCGCAGACAGACTCACTTGTGGATATTGACGTTACTGATATGTGTCTAACCTCTAGCACTGGATAACTCGGTCTTTTCCAACTTCTTCTGGATACGGATGTGGAGCTGGATCTTGTCCTACAGGCTTTGGAAGAAGGATTATATTTATTCTGATCACTTTATTTGTCATCACTCCGTTTTCGCCATCACCACTTGGAATAGGAGCGTTTTTGTTGGAGGACAAACTCATTTTTTAAGGATACGCACATCAAACTCTAAAGGATGGCCGTTTGGTTCACCTCTATCCTCGCAATAGTTGTAACATTATTTACTCAGGTAGCCTGTTTTTTTTAATCCTTGCAAATTTGGAAATAATTATTTAAGAAACAAATGTTGCATTATTTTGTTGTGCTTACTTTTTGTATCCGTTTAGGTTCTGGGATCAGGTGTGTTCGAGATCGATCTCCATCACTTTCAGAATACTAAAGGTTTGCTGGCAAATGGACTTAGTTGCAGCATGACTGGCTGCAGGACTTATTTCAGGGTTTGTTTGAAGAACTTCCAGACGGTGGTGTCTCCTGGAGACTGTATATTTGGTAAAGTCACCACACCTGTTCTGGGCACCGACTCCTTCAGCATCCAGCAGGACGCCAGGCTGCGTCTGCCGCTCAACTTCACCTGGCCGGTAAGAGCACCTGTCCTGCGGCGCGGAAACCAGGCAAATGTGTACACACCAAATTTAATATCATTTTCACGGATTTAGTAATGAATTTGAAACAAAAAAACAGACTTAGTGATAAAATTACCTTTTAACATATATTTTGAGAAAATCATTAATAGCCTATTTTATCATTTTATTATCTACATCAAATCAACGCAAAACGATTTACCGCACTATTGCTTTTAGGTATCACATACATTTTAAATGCCACAGAAATGTGTTTTTAAAGACAAACATTGTAGATCAGATGTTTGGTGGTTTACTGCATCCATATGTTGTCCACGTTGTGCGTATAGAAAGAATAGAGCATTAGAAAGCATTTAGTGTACATTTTCATTTTGAAAATTTCACATGAAATGTAGCCTAAAACCTAAACCGAAAACTATTGTATAATGTTTGTGAGAGCCACTACATCAGTATTTTAGTGAAACAAAACAGAAAATAGCTAAGTAAATGCATTTTATATATTTTCACGTTTTTGGTGACGTTTATTTCCTCATTCGTCCCCACAGGGTGCTTTCTCATTAGTTATTGAAGCCCGATATTCTCCTGCAGCGGACCGACCTGAAGGTGAGGAGACGTGCACTGCCTGTTCACCACTAGAGGGAGACATGCCATGGATAGCCTAAATGACTTATTACCTATCGCACATTTAATCAATAACCCTCACTGAACGTGCTGCCAAATCTATCTGGCATTTTCAGCGTCATGGGTCCGTGTTTGTTTAGGATGCCTTATGAGTCACACGACAATTCTTCACAATCAAATCTCTCCAACACAATTGCACTTCCCTTGTTTTATTTTGGGCATGCATGGGAAAGTGTACAGGCTTGACTGAGAATATGAAGCCTTGCCAAAAATCCCATGACAGCCTTTTCCTGGATTTTACACCTTTTTTGTTAGGTCCTTCATAACGAGGAATAATGGTCACATGTGAGAGGATGAGGACATTTCAGTGTAGGCTACATATTGTGCATTGTTACACAAATCACTGGAATAATTGTTAGATTTATCAACTACACCATGAACTGCAAACTGTTTCTGCTTTAAAGTAATCTTCATAGCCTATGTCTGATGTTCTGTTCCTCACAGATACCACCAACCCTGAATTCTTGATTAGTTCTTTTGCCATCCAAAGACAGTTGGGAATAGGGCATGAGTGGTCCCAGGATGTGCAGAGGGGGACGCAGACGGTGCTAAGGTACTCATACCGGTTCATCTGCAATGAACATTACTACGGGGACACTTGTTCCAAAATATGCGCTCCGAGAGACGACCATTTTGGCCACTACACCTGCAAGCCTGACGGGCAATTAGCCTGTCTACCGGGATGGAAGGGAGAATACTGCCAAGAACGTAAGCAAGAGTAAAGACACCATATGGACACTTTCCTTTGTTTGTGATAACAAGTCACAAGGCAGGTTTTAGGCGAGGGTACACATTGCTCCATAAGAGAGCTAAAAGTCTATAGACCGTGACCTAATTTACAGAACATCAGATAGCCAAGAAACAAAGTTTTTTTGGTACAATCTATGGGTATCTTGTTTTATTCTTCCACAAAGTTTTCCTTAAACGTTAAGCTACACTGTAAAGTGACATATAGCCTATTGTTTTAGAGCTTTGATGTCTAAATGACCTGTTACATGATCACAGGTGTGTATTTTCGGATGGCAGCCAAACTCAATCGGAGAGGTGAAATTTGACGACAGAGAGCACACTTGGTTTGCTTTCTCTGTGGGCGCGTGCGGTTTAATCCAGGCGGCGGTGGTCGCCCAGCAGCGCGCGCCGGGGTTAATCGCGGCATTATCGCACGCCACGCGCCACTAAATTGCGGGCTCTATTGTTGAAGCGGTGGAGGGCAGCAGCTGCAAACAGGGCTGCCTACCGATAACAATGGGGCAGCTGTCCTGCTTTTTTGAGAACAAGCATCTGCTCCACACTAACCAGCAGTTCAAAACCATAAAACCATGCGAAATCAATGTCACATACACAGAGGTGACAGGTAACAGGTTTTATCGCGCGAAGAAAAAAATATTTGACAGTGATAGAAGTCTTATTTACAGTTTGTTATGAAAGCCAAATTAGATATTTAAATATGTTGTTGTTTTTTTTTCTCAGCAATCTGTCTGGAAGGGTGCAACGAAAGAAATGCAAACTGTACATTGCCTGGAGAGTGCAAGTGAGTAATTACTTATGGTTTTTCATAATTTTCTAATTAAATGTTCATTTCTGTTTAATGGCATCTGTGGATCCACAAACTACTAAAACACAGTAATAAACATTTACAATGACAGCAGAAATAACAGCTTCATTAAGAACAGATAAACCAATTAATAATCTATTAGTGCCTAATTATGTAACAAAAGGGTAACAATTTATTTGATTTTAGGATGTATTTATTTGTCTTCCTGTTTTAAATCATCCCTAGGATTATCTCTAGACATTATGACATAGTGGATAAAAAGACCAGTTTGTAAAATATGTATTCTTTTTCATTAGGTGTTGTCTCTGTCATGAGTGTGCTAAAGAGGCAACAGGCCTATGAGGGTAAAATGTGTATGAGCCAACAATCATGATGTACTGTTTTATGTGTGAACAGATGCAGAAAGGGCTGGCAGGGACTCTTTTGTGATGTGTGTAAACTCCATCCATCCTGTAAACATGGTACCTGTATAGACCCGTGGCAGTGCACCTGCAAGGAAGGCTGGGGAGGCATCTTTTGTGACCAAGGTGTGTAACTACCTCTTTGTACTGTAAATAAACGAAAGCTGCTTCAAATGTGGTGCCCCTTTTTGTCCCATTAGTAACGTTTCCCACCCATTTGTTTGCAGATCTGAACTACTGCACCCATCACAAACCCTGTGCCAACGGGGCCACGTGTATGAACACAGGCCAGGGCAGCTACACTTGCACCTGCATGCCAGGCTTCACCGGGGTTAACTGTGACTTGGAGGTCAAGGAGTGTGACAGCCAGCCCTGTCATAACGAAGGCCACTGCCTGGTGAGTCCGGAAGTTTCTCTCTCTCCTTTCCCACAACACGGGCTTTCCTGTTTTTGTTTTTGCCTCACTCTATCTGCTAGTCCAGGAGGATGCTATCGATTGTCAAGTCAGTAGATGACCCAGTTCACAGAGTTTGCACTGTAAATAGAATTCAAACTAAGGATAATGGGGTTCGTTGGGGCAGTCGCGAACAGGATATGATAAAGAAAACATCTGACAGGGAGCTTTTTGATAACTTTCTTTCTTTCTCCCCCTGCAGGACTCTGAGAATGGCTATAGGTGTGTGTGCCCACAGGGGTTTGAAGGGACACACTGTGAACACAGAATGCTGACCTGCGCAGATACACCCTGCTTTCACGGTGGCAATTGCAGAGAGAGGGATAATGGAAACACTTACATATGCGAGTGTCCAGTAGGCTACACTGGACTTAACTGTGAGAAGAAAGTGGATAAATGTACCTCACTGCAATGCACCAATGGTAATACATCATTGAAAGGAAAAAAATGACTCTTCCCTTTCTGTATGTTTGTGTGAAATAGTATCACAATATGAGGAAGTCTTCTATAATGTTGTTTTTTTTTGCATAGGTGGACATTGTGTGATCCACGGTAACCTCCGGCTGTGCAGTTGTCGCTCAGGCTTCACAGGTCTGCGCTGTGAGATCAATATCAACGAGTGTGCCAGGAACCCCTGTGCAAACGGCTCCACCTGCATAGACCGCATCAACGACTACACCTGCACCTGCCCCACAGGGTACACAGGCCGCCACTGTGACAAGCTAACAGACCGCTGTGCCTCTCAACCCTGCCTGAATGGTGGGACCTGCACCACTGGAGAAAAAGGCCAGACCACCTGCATCTGCCCTGCCCATTACAGCGGTCCCCAGTGCCAGTCCGACGTCGTGGCTTTACTCGACACCCCCAGCCCCAACATAGGCTGGGAGTCCAGTGACACGTTGAGCTTGGCAGCCATCTGCTTGGGAGTAGGCCTGGTGGCTGTTCTAGTGTTTTTCTGCATGGTAGTAGTGGTAATACGCATCAAAAAGCAGAGAAGCAAGGAGCAGGACTCAGACACCATGAACAACCTCTCCAAGGTTGACTTTCAGAAAGAGAACCTCATCTCTACTCTAGAACTCAAGAACACCAATAAAAAGGTGGATTTGGAGGTGGACTGTCCCAGGGAAAAGTCTAATCACAAACACATCAACCACTACCACCTGGACTATAAAACCTCCATGGGGTACAATGATGAACTGTCCTTTTTGGACAAAGACGAAAACTGTGAAAAGACAATAGAAGAAAAAAAGCATTTGAGCAGAATGTACAGGTACGTACACATAAATGGGTTGAATGAGCAGTTGATTAGTTTCTGTCACTTTTACCAGAAAGATTTGAATATGTTGACTAGGATCAGTTCATTGACGTCAATGTGAGACATTTTGTTTTTTGTGCTCAGTAACTAACACAATGCATCTTCACTCGACAGTGAAAGGCCAGAGTGTAGAATATCAACAATATGTTCTTCCAGAGATTCAATGTACCAGTCTGTCTTTGTAATAGCGGAGGAGAAAAACGAATGCATCATTGCAACTGAGGTATGTTTTCTTTTTCCTAATGAATCTATTTTCCTTTTTCTTTAGAGCATGACCTTTATTATTAACCAGAAATAGCATTTTCTTTTCTGTTATTTTAGATGTTACATTTACTGCTAAAGTAGTGATTGAGCTTTTTTCTTCTTTTTCAGGTATAATAAATGGAAGATATTCACTGTCAACATTGGATTTCTTGTGGACTGTTTACAAGTGTGGAGAGACTGGGATTTATTTAAATGCAAGTTGCTGCTCTTGATACATTTGATAACTGGATGGAGCCGGTGTGATCTACGATATTCATTAAAACTGAAGCTACTAATCTTTGTGAGAATGTAAAGACTGAAAAGACTATAAATAATGAGCAAATCTGACTTGTGGATGGGCCTTCGATGTTTTTGAAAACAAGCGCTCGTCTGCTCCGTCCAATTTCATCCAAGGGCAACAGGCCGAGATGTTTATGCCTGCGTGTTGATTAGAGGACTATCTTGATGTACTCCTCTCCACTTTGTTGCAGTAATCAGCAATCAACAAATCAACTTACTGTCAACTACATGTGGAAGGAGCCAGCATTTTCCATTTTTTGTGGCCTGCAATGTGCTATGCAAAGAAAAATCAGCATTGTGCTTAATCAGAAGGGGTCATAAACTACTGAAAACGGTTCATTTTTGAAAGATATTTAGGGTTATCAGTTTTATAAATCCTTTTTATTTAAAGAATGTATGCAGCCTAGATCACAAAGCCTTATATATGTGTTTAAAAGCATGTGCCCCGCCTTATTCTGAGTCCTTTGCACAGCAAAATGAACATAAAAGATCAAAAGCCGCAATATGCTATAGCGCCATGCATAGAAACTCATAATAAGGCATTGTTTTACCTTATGCAAGATCACCCTTAAATGAAGACAAAGAAATACATGAGCTGACTATCGTACCAAGGACGCCTTCAAAGGAAATTACTGAACCAATAATGTTATTTTGTAAGATTAGTATTTCATTAGTAATTTAAGAATATCAAGCATTGCTCTTTTTCTGTGTTTTATAAGATTATTTTGTATATACCGTATATTTATATGTTGAGATTAGAAGTATGAATTGTACATCTGTTTTTAAGTTGTTGCCCAGAAAAGGTGAAGTTATTTTTAAAGTTGTGTTTTATTTGTATTATTTTTTGTTATAAAAAGAAACAATGAACACATATCTGCTACACTGTTTGTTTGTTGGTCTTCAATTGTTGAGTGTATGTGTGGTCAAATAGAGATCCTACTCTAAATATCGGAATCATCTAGAAATTTTATTTGTGTCAGTCGGTGTGGAAGTGGCTTCATTGTCTATAGAGTCATATTTGGCCTGGTAGAGTTTCTATGATGCCATGTCCACAGTATGTGCATGTCATCTGTGTCAGTGTGATGTGAAATCAATGTGCTAGCAATCATTCAGTGGACAGTAGTGTAATTGGAAGCAATGTAAGGAAATACTCAAACAAAAAGACATATTTCAAAAACAAACAAAAACATCTGTATGTGAAAATAAAGAATCTGTGTGGTATTTCTACAGTACATAACTGCTTCTTTGAACTACTGTATTTTTAGATATCACAGAGGAACAAAGAGACTAGATATGATCTCTGGTGATAAGATATCTTATGGCTGCGAGCTGAGAGGGGGAGGGGATGGAGTGAGATGTGAGAAACTCAACAAAACACGGCATATGCTTGCACATGTGTCAATAAGGAAATCTGCATATGCCCTTTCACTACTGAGCACAGAAAACAGGGGCCCCACAGCCCAGTCACTGCCAAGGCCCAATGAGGCAAAGAACCATAAGAACCCAGCAGACACCAGCAAATTCCACTGTCAATATGAACATCTTACATTTTATTCACCTCAACTCCTGCAGCCAATAACAGGGCATCAGCTTAAATGCAGAAATGTCTTGTCTTCTTACTACCACTTGGGGGCAGTAAGCTTTGTGTGAAGTTGGAAGAAAAGAGTTTCTTTCACAATTTAGCTGATCAAATATAATGCACAGTAACTGACAGGCCGGGGACAGATAATCTCAAACAGTCATTCATAAGTGATCAGCCTGTGCTAGACAGACCTGAGCAGAACACAGACACGTAATGAGTTTAAAGAGAGCACATAACAGTCCCAGCTATTTATAGGTAGAGTGATTACCTGCTGGACTTTCACTAACTGTTTGACACTAAATGAAAAAAATAAAACAGTAGCAGCAATATTTTGCCTTTGACCATGATGTGAAAAAAAGGTTGGGAAAAGAAAAAAAATCAAATCTCTGTCATGTCACGTTTGCATATGAAAAGAAAGTTTTGAGAAAGAAAGAAATATATATATTTCGTTACCAGACCTGAATTCATCAGTTCATACTGAAACCTACTGTTTTTTCTACATTTACTACATTTAAGTGCAGCAGCCAATAACGTCTGGAGTACTGTTTCTCATGTTCGATGGGAAATATGTAAAGTGTTCCAACTAAAATCACCCTGATTGGTTTTTATCGTTAGATAAGCCCGCCCCTCCGGTGATTTCATTTGTCGACAACGTTCTGCTCTGACGTGCTCTGAACAACAAATACACGTGTTTGTATACAGAAGAGAACCCGACAGTATGTACACATCCAAACGCTGCTTTTGATGACAGAATAATAGACGCGACGCTTTCGACAAGACTGCGTTAAGATTACTGGACGAATATTTCTGCCTTTTTACGATTAATATGGAACCTCGGGACGTTATTATCAATGAAAAGAGCGACCTGTGGATATTTGGATATGGCTCCTTAGTGTGGAAACCTGATTTTGCATACAAGAGGAGCAAAGTTGGCTGCATTAAAGGATACAAACGGCGCTTCTGGCATGGCGATGATTTTTATCGAGGGGACAAGGAAAATGTGAGATTCGTAGCCTCTAATAACATAGGCTACATTTTCTATTATATTGCTCTCCAATTGGTTCAAATATTTTCTGATGAATTGTTTTTTAGTTTTTCTGTTTATTGTGTATTCCTTCGTGTAATCATGTCCTCACTGCCTGTGTCCTTGCTTTCTACAGCCAGGCAGAGTGGCCACCCTAGTGGAGGATCAGGAGGTAAGAGCCCAGTCTATTTTGATCCTATATACAGCATACAGTAGGCTAGTGAATCCACTTTCTATATTCCTACTCCTACCATTACCATTTTATGACAACTAATAACAAAAGTGAGAAATATTATTTATCCCAATCACTATTAGTGAACATAAGCAACTGTCCCAAAGAACTGGTAGAGACCGTTTTCAAATGTGCACTTTTACAACAGCTAAATACCCACACAAAAAGACCTACCTTACAACCTACCTACCTATGCAATATTTATATAGTTGTATAAACATAATATTACAAATACTGGGTAAACCCATAACCTTAACCTTTCCTCAATAAACCTTATCCTTATATCAGTTTGATACAAGATGCATACTACTACTACAGTGATTTATTATATACAGTTATGTCATGCATCATTTATATCGAGCTAAAAAGGTACTTTTTCAGCTGTGAATATTCACTAAATCTAGATAAAACTATCCTTGGGTGTCAAATGAGTTCTTTTATATGTTGTACTTGACATGTATAACATAGTGTACTGTATTATTTATACCATTAACATTCCTCCTCCACTTGTTTTTCCTTCAGGCTTGCACATGGGGAGTGGCCTATGAGGTGACTGACTCCCAGATTGAAGAGTCCCTTCAGTACTTAAACATGAGAGAGGTTGTGTTGGGGGGTTACATAACAGAGATGGTGGAGTTCATCCCTAAGGAGAAGGGTGAGGGTGCTCTGTTGGCCCTCGTCTACATCGCTACTTCCGATAACCCTATCTACCTCGGCCCGGCCTCTGACAAGGAGATCGCCGCCCAGATTGCCATCTGTAGAGGCAACACGGGCCACAATATTGAATACCTGGTCCGCCTGGCAGAGTTCATGAGGCTCTACTGTCCCGAAGTAGAGGACGAGCACCTCTTCTCTATTGAGGCGGCTGTTCTGAACATTTTCCACCATTGCGGAGGGATCAAACCCCCATACCAAAAGTCCCTTCTGCTGGGAGCTTCATAAAAGACTACATAAGGCACTGCACATCATAAGAATGTTAATGTTTTTATACTAGGTGAAAGGGAAATTAAGTCCTGTAACCCAAGTTTAAGGGTATTGGGTGCTTGAAAGATGACTACCTGAAAAAAATTATAACAGTGGTGACATTTTCTGTGGCTAACAGGTTTAGGTCTTAACATAACCTCAACAAGTTATGACCTTTTGATCTTCTTACTTGACATATTTCTACTGTGTAAATTTTAAATAATGTCGGCTTTATTACATACTGTATACGAACTCCAGATGCAGGTGGTGCTTTTAAAACATCACACTAAGAGATGAATACAGAATATCTTACACCTTTGTTGTAAAAGGCTCTCAGAAACAGTTGTATACTTTGTATATTTTTTTATTCTTTTATTATTCTAATAAAAACACTGAAATCTGCATGAAGTGAATAGTGTTTATTGTCTGTGGCTCATGCTCACACGAGTCTCCTTTAGTTTACAGTTGAATGCTTGATGACATGCCTCATGCTCCCACATCACGTGGCCAAGGAATGTACAGCTGGAGCCCCTCACAGGAAATGCTGCAGACTGAGTTACATCAAATGCCATCAAATTACACTGTATTGTATACATGTATTTACTCTAAAAAATGTTTACTCTGGATGTTTGTGGAAGTCGCGGCTGTTCTTTGCAATTCTTGAGTTCATTCTCACAACCAGCAGGCTATAAAAACATTTTCTTTCATGATGCCAGGATTGCCAGGGTCCTAATCTCTGCCAGAGGTGGGTCGATCTTTAAAAACTCCTGTTGTGCAACCAAACGTTCCTTAAACACATACAACTTTACTACTCTGGAGTAGGGCTGGGCGATATGGCCTAAAAATAAAATCGATTTTATTTTTTTTAATTCGATTTACGATTTTTTTCCGATTTTCCCCCCTACTTATTAAGGAAAGCAATAAGTACAAACGGCAGACAACTTACTGTCTTCTCCACGGTATATATGGGTACTATGTCTTTGGCTATGTGCAAAGCGACCTCTTCAGTGATTGTTCTTCACCGTGCCCCTTTCCTGTCATATGCGGTGCCTTGTGCAAAGGATTCGGCTACAGTTAGCTGTTTTTTAGCTAAGGTTTGTTGGTCACTGCGGTTTTGTTAGTCTCGGAGAGAGACTGGCATTTTTCATATTCGGCTGGATGTCTCTGTTTCAGGTGTTGGAATAGGTTTGTGGTGCTGCTTCCTTTGACTGCGATGGGCTTTAGGCAAATGTTGCAGCGCGGGGTCTCTTGCTCCACGTCTGTCGCAACAAACCCATACCAGTTCCAAACAACAGATGATTTTATTCCTTTCTTGGGAACAAACTTCCCACTCTCACCGGTAGCCATGTCGTCACATGCTGTTGCTGTTTTGTGTGTGCTATGATGTTGTTGTTGTCGCTAGCCATACTCTGCTATGTGAAACTAACGCTACGTGAAATCGCCCGCAACAAAAAATTCGAATTAATTAATTTAATCGATTTTTCGCCCTGGCCTACTCTGGAGTTGTCAGTGACAACAAATATGCATGAAAACATCTGGAATATTTGCATTGGATATAATGGTGATCCTAAAAATCAAGCAAAAATCATGCACTGCTTGTAAGTAATGTCAAGTATAGTGCTGGAGTTGGTAGAAATCTGTGTATTAAGAGTGCACACAGTCAGCTATAGAAGAAACCACAGACCATGGAAGACTGCATGCATGCTCTTACAGTACAGAGTGTATAGGGGCTGAGCTGGGAGGTGGGTTGGTACAGATAGGGTTTCTTTCCCTTTCTGGACTTTGATCACGTTGCAATAACATGTGCACTAGCCACATGTCAGACTTTTAAAAAAAGTATTTTCATCCATGAATAAACAAGCAGACATTTTAAGCTGCACAGTTCTGTGGCACACCGTTCTACTTTCCTAGAAATCAGCCCAAAATTAGGTCAAAGGTTCGAGATGTGAGAGAGAGCAGCACAAGAATGTACAGTTCAACAGGAGCTCACATTTACAGATCATGTACTGTAAAAAGACATGGACAGAAAGTCTCCTGGTATGGACAGATCACTAATCTGTCATCACATAACTAAAGCACAGTGTCCAGTGGTTGTCCTTTTCCTGGAAACAATGATAAAATTATATATGGGAGAACAGTTTATGGCTCCCTGCCGTTGCTAAATCACCACTGAAAAAAAACAGTTTACTACTCAGAGCAACATACTGTACGCCATGTTCTGTACTGTCTGGGACACAGTGTTTTGTTTTCAATAAAACTAATGAGATCATTGAGACAGACAGTGATGAGTCAACAACACAGATGTTTGTCTGTGGATTCCTACAACATGACATGGTAACATGTGGTATACATAGTTCACAACAAAAATATCTGTTGACTGTCTCCTGGACCAAACCCTGCATTGTATTTGTTCTCTCCATGTTTATTTGTTTCTTTTGATGATCAATTCTTTTATTTATAAGAGTTTCTATCCACTCCCTATTGCTCATACTAATACTAAAGCTCATGCCATCCACCTACACACAGTATCTTGGTACAAAACAATGTGGTACAAAACCACATCAACAACAAAAGTTCCAACTGTACGGAGAAAACTGCAGATGCAAAATCTGCCGCTCTTTAAAGGCTATTTTATTGTGTTTATGAAGTCTGAAATAAACATTTATTTATCTATTTGCAATTAAAGCTCAATTTTTCTGGACTAGAACATTAGGCTTTACAACTCACTCGCATTAGAGATAAAACAATAAAGATAAGTAAATCAATAAATGCCCCTTACCACACTGTTAGGGCTCTTTGGAGACGTGCAGAGGGAATTTGAAACCCTGGGGTCACAAAGTTAGAGGATGCTCACTCACTTCGAGAGGAGCAAAACATGTCCACATGACTTTGTCTATTCTTTGTGCATCTACAGTGAATAGACTATGAAACCACATAAAATAACATAAAAAGTGTATTCTATTGACATAACATTTAAATTTACAAACCATATACATACATGGATGCACTGTGCTCCCGATGCAATTTGAACCCCTAATCAATAACATTACCCTTCCTGAGGTCACTTGTTCACCAGGAAAAGATGTCAGCCATTATCCTCTTGAACAGAACGCACATAATACCGCAAAGTGGAGGTTGAGGTCATGTCCTAAGGATGTACGTTTGGCCTATCACAACCCAGAATAGTGGTCACACATCCCCAAAAATATTGATGCATTTTGGAGCCTCCACCTGCATGCTAATGTGTACCTAGCCTGAACCCTGACTCTTGACCCTGGCTGGGTCCGTGCAGAGCTGAAGGTTGCCCTGGAAGTGTGTTAAAGAGAAAGTGATTGTGCCACTAATGGAGTCCATCCGCTTTAGAGCCATAGCCCTCTCATATTAATAGGTCAACTCTGGCTGCTGAGGGTCACCTCACCAATCACTAGGTTCCTGCCAGTGGACATAAGTGCTGTGCGGTCATGAAGGCCACTTCATCACAAGAGGAAGACCATTCATTAAAAAGGCACAAACAATGGCTAATGATTTGGCAGTAAACCACATGCCTTCTTTCAACCCTCTATCAATCAACAAAATAGAAACAGAAACTAATGTTCCATATGTTATATATTTTATTTAAAATACTTAGATCAAAAGACTGAATCTGGTTTGGGCTTGGGCTGCTACTCATCTCGTTCAAAAGAACAGTTTAGATTCATCCATCATTGCGCAAAGATAAACACAATTCTTTAATCCATTCATCCTGGCCAATGGTTGATGTCAAAACAGTTTCTTCTCATCCGAACAGAACATGACTCAGTCTCACACCCACTGGATCTTTAATCCAATCTGGTTGGAGCAGGTCTAGGGACAGAACCAGGCTTGGCTAAATTAAAGCTCCAGACAGAGCTGCCTCCTGCTTCATTGCTGCTCTTAATTTCATTTCCTTAATCTCTTTTACACGCAAACCCACCACAGCTGCCTGCGCCTGGCTGAGGGGTGTCAGGCCCTGAGGGAAAATGGCTCTTTGAGATCATCTGTGAGTGAAATCTGTTTTAACTTGAAGGTGTTCAGAAAATTTACACATTCTATGTTGTATTGTATAATGTATAAACATGAACTGAGTTTTTGATGCACTGAAATCATTAATAGCTAAGTACCACGTAGCATATAAATAACATTTCACAGTTGCACGTGTAAAGAATCCACATTGTCTCAAGAAAAAAACAATATGTTGTTGAAATGGTGGAAACATGACCTCTTTGTTCTCAATGTTTTATTAGAAGAGTACACAGCCACACTAGCTGCTCTGTGTGGCTGTAATTAAACTAAATGCTAACGTCAGCATGTTAACAGGCTCATAGTGAAAATTATAAAATGCTGATGTTTAGCTGGTATATTTGTTGTAAAGAGCATATATTATCCTATTTTTGGCACTTCCTTTACCTCACTTCCTTTCCTTTCCATATGCTTCCTACTGTCACCCCTAATTACCTGATTGAGTTCACCTGGTCACTCCTTATTTAAAGACTGCACTCCCTCTCAGTCACTCTTTTTCACCTTCCCATGGGGTGGCAGTTGGTAAGTTATACTTTACATTTAAATGTTCAATCAAATGTTCAAGTTAGTTTAAACTGACAGCTTCATTGTATGCTTATTTATTTAAAATGGACTTGGGAGAATATTTGACTTAGTCCAATTTGTGTTCTTTCAGATTTCACCAGCCATGTGTCTTTAGTTGTAGGTTATTTGCCCCACAATTTTGAGTGAAAATAAACGACCATGGGTATGTCCCACAGCCCTTAAATTGCATCCCTGTCTCCTCCACTTGCCTCCCTTCCTCGCGTCCGAGGAGGCCCAGTAGAGATGCAAGCTGAGGAAATCATCAGAGGAGAGAGGCAACAAGGAAATGTGTTTTTAGAGGGATGAGGCGTCATTTCCTCTGAAGTGTCACATAAATACGTCAGCTGTTTGGGCGGAGTTAGCAACTCCTTCAGGTGCACGGCTTCCAGGAAGGCTGCTCTCGTGTATCCTTGGCTATTGCTCCTCGATCAGGGGCGTAGCACAAAATTCTGGGCCCTGTAGAAAGGCATTTTTAATGGGCCCCTACGAGCTTTGAGACAGCCTTCACCGAAGAGGGACAGAACAACTTCCGGTTCAGCCGAGGAGTTGAGGAGTGGTTGTGACCAGTGACCTTGTGCATCAAGGGCCACAGAGTTGGATATTTTCCTAGGGGGGTTATGTTTCAGTTTTATTGTACATGAAACCACTAAACACTTAAAAGCATTTCAGCCAACAACGGTATTGGGAAGGAGAGGTAGCAGGCTGGGCATATGCTTCCTGGGCCTCATTTATAAAACCGTGCGCCAAAAAGTCAATATTCGTCAGAATTCTGATTTATAAGACTTTGTGGTGCACACCGGTACTCGTCAAATATGGACGTGCGTTACCTTATGCGGTCATGCACGAGCCTCACGCTCCTCCCAAGGTCGTCCCATATTTGTCCTAATAAGGTCCATGTTAATCAATCAATCAATGAATATTCCAGCCTTGTAAAGGAGCCCTTGATGACCAATCATGAAACGGAAAAATGGAGAAAAAACACGATTCAGTGATTGTGAGATCGAGGTGCTCCTAACAGAGGTCATTTTAATTTTTTTTTTTTTTTGTAATTGTTACTTGTTGGTGAGCCCCAAAGGGGAAATTACAATACAACATCGAAACAAAATCCTGTTTGGAGACCTAACCCTTGTGTGGTGTTCGTATTGTTACACAGCCAATGTTTAGCAGGTGCAACACGCAAACGCCTACAATCAGACACACCCACATACAGACGCTCTGACACACACAGACTCATAGACACACATAGCAGGCAGTAAGGTGGAGGACACAGTTAAGTTTCATAGCACCCACAATTATTACACTCAGGTCCAGTAGACCTGAACACCTCATATGTAATAGTTATGTGTAGGGGTGGTGTTCCGTCATTGAAAATAAGTTATTTATGTTCTTCACAGAAAATGAGCCAAGGCCAATGAGTTTGAGTTGGAAGAAATAATAAATAGTATAAATTTTCTTTTAGCAAACATTGAAAACGGGTCCCACAGACCCGAAACACCATACAAGGGTTAAATAGATGTATTTGTTGGATATAAATTCATTTTTATAATGCATCCAGAGTACTTCTTTCTTTATAAATCCTGACTTTTGCGAGGAATGTTGCGACGGCAAATTTCACCCTGCTTCACGCATGTTTTTCTTGCGTAACAGGTTTTATAAATGAGGCCCCTGGTCTGCTTTGCAGGAATACCAGCAAACCTGAGTCTAACTCAGTTAAGCAATGCAAACTTGTTTCGCTTTTGCAGATGGCTCAGCATGAGCATCCACAGGGTAGTTCCTAGATCTCACCTGATACACGTGTCGGCGTCAGCCATGGTTGGAACATGTCCGGTTGTGTAGTATTTGGTTTATAATCTTCTATTGGTAACTTTTCACGATAGAAAGTGCCACTATACTCTCTAACTGCATTGACGGACGTTAACATTAACGGAGTTGTGGTGTGCAAATCTGGGTCTGTTAATACTGTCAAGTCCAAGTGACGCTTGCGCAGTATGCCCATGTTGACGTCAAAACGTGTATTTGGTGCAACCTAGGTTCTACGCTATCACGTTGTGAAGCGAAATAAACCTCTTGTGGTTAACTTTTGGAAGGCAGAACAATTGGGTGAAGCAGGTGGGTTTTTTTTCAGTGCCAAGTGCAATTCCACAGTGGCATTTTGGCAAACAGTCTGTAAGTACAGTCTAGTTACAAACCACAACCTGTTTTGCAGCTTAACATGGAAATTTTATGCCACGCCCATGCCATATTACAAACTCAAACCTTTTCAATTTAGCTTTGCCAAGGTCTACAGATTGACTTCAATCGGGTTAAATCTCTAAGAGGAGTATGTTACACAAGTACGGTTTATCCATGAGGCTTTTTTGTAAGTCTAGAGGTAATACATACTGTATGCCTCCAAAATACTAAGCATGCACATACATACTCAAGCACACGTACAAATATAAGTAAAGTATTCAATTTTGGCTTAGATGGCTTCTCAGTACCAGCTGTGTGGTACTCACGCTCTGTGCAGAGAGGGACAGGTGCTTGTTTTGGTCAAAACGGCACACCGTGTTTGCATAGCAGCCTGTGCCACAGAATGATTGGCCAACTCAACATATGCTGTGCGTACTTATTGAATGACGTTACCTTTCTCTCTGCATGTCAACACATGCCATAAATAAAATGATTGCACAACATTTCCCCTTCAAGGACCACACTAGAACTGCTTAGAGACATGAGCAGCTGCTAAATGTGGATGGTGAAAGCAAGCAAGGGAACAACCAGGACTTCAAGGGAATATTAAGATGGTTGTGTCATTTGATTGAAGATTCCTGCCTCAAACATTTGCCCTACGTTTTATATATTATCTTACACAATTAAAGATTAATGTAATCTTTGTGGGGAAAAAGGGAAATCTGGAAATTAATCTGTTTTAATGCCTTCACAAAGGCCTTTAGTGGAAGTTGGACAGAAAGGGATGAGCTATACAGTATATGGGATGAGGCTCCAGCCCCCCCTATTGGCAGACACAAGCTATATTCGAATATCAAGCACAACTTAGAAGTTAGTTTAATATGTGTAACAAACTGCACTATGTAATCAGGGACTCTCAAATGACCTTGTGAATAATGAAAACGTGTTGGACTTTCTTACCTACTGCTTGACAGTTCCCTCCTAAGATGGCCCTAACATCATGAGGACTCAAAGGTCTCAGGTACTATGACTTACTTTCTCAGCCAGAATCAAAAGGCCCTGGAGATTTCCTGCCATTTTTCTCTGGAGTGTTTTCTCTCAAAGAAACCGGAAAAGGCAGCTCTGTTTCCCACACACTCACAGAGGTTGGATATCAATGGCATTTTATCAAGCAGCTGCAGAGTCATTGTGAGTCTCAGAGACTTTATGCTTCAATAGCACACTACAGTAATGACGCTGGTTTGTATCTTTTTAGAGGGAAAAGTGTCTTTGCAACATTATGGTTATAGCCTGTCTGCTTGTAAATGTCTTTAAGCACTGATTATAAGATCTGTCTATGTTGATACCAAATCTGTGTTCTCACTTCATTTGAGTCCCTTCAGAGTGAGAAATTTACCATCAATGTCTTTAATCTTCTGCCCACTCCCCTTCTCTTGAACATTTGGTTACACTCATGCAATGAAAATGCATTTAACACACTAGTTTTGTAACCAATTCATTAACAAGCTCATCAAAAGTCCATGAAGGCGTTCGTGTGTTGACCAACATAAACAAGCTTTTTAAACACTTATTTCGTTTTCAGTCTGAGTCAAATGTTTCCTAAGTGTGTAATGATGCTCTGTTTGTTTGGAAAGTTGAATCCCTTTAAAAAAAGATTGTGTTCTCATGTTAATCAGCCAATTGCGGCAGAGTTTCCTGTTTAAATAGATTCTAATCGGGCTCTACGAGAACATATGCTGCTGTGTGGATTGATGTGGAGCCAATTGAAACTAAAGAAGAAAAAACAGATGTTTCAAAGACCAAAGGGTGAGACCCCTGGTGATATTGTTATCAGCTCCCTGTAATGCATCGGATCAAACATTCAGACATTGAGGGATTGATGTGGATTTGCTTTTGTACATGGAATCATCATACCTTGAATAGCTTTTAAAAGAGATGTCTTTAGTGTAATGTCTGTGCATGTATTTTTCATGCAGCAAGCATTTCATTTAAACTATAACTCTTCTCTTGATTGTTACAGAATGGACAATAAATCAAATGACAAATACATCTGTGTCATCACACCTACTTGGAAAAAAAAGTCAGGTTTTCCCTTGATGTAGGTGTGTATTGACAGCACATCAATCAGCATTTCAGATGTGTACAGTCATCTGCTACTCTGACATTGACAAAAGGTAAAGAGGCATTGTTCTTTTGACAACCGATAGCTCCACAGACAACTAAAACATGAGATGTTGTGAAAAAGTATTAGTTATGCACAGATACATGTGATTCACCAGTTTGGTGAAAAACACACCTGATCTGTATTCTTGTACTGCATTGAATGTGAAACTGGAACTGTATGTTGTCTTGCACACTTATGCTTTTCTTGGCCAGGTCGCCGTTGCAAATGAGAACCTGTTCTCAACGGCCTACCTGGTAAAATAAAGATTAAATAAATGGAGAAGAATGCAGTTAAATTGTTTGCTACGGAAATTGCAGCTTTGTAAGACCACAATAATTTCTATTCAAATTCTGTTTCATATTAATTTGCATTCTACTTCTGCTGTCACCAAGCAGACCAATTGAAGGATGCTTGTTTAACTGTTTTGGAGCAGGGCTACTGTCTATCCCATGAGGCATAGAGGACAGACCCCCTATGATGCTTTCTGGAGGGTAAAGTGGGATTAGTCCGCTGCTCCTGGACCCCAGCCAGGGTTTAATGGAGCAGGAGAAACTAAACTGACGTGTCTGCTTGCTGGGCAACAAAAGCCAAAAAAACACTTAAGCTTTACTTACAAATTGGGACATGCTGACTTACCCTAAGCTGGTTCGCATCCAAATGATACAATACTGGTTATAATATTAATTCAGATTAAATGCAAATGCACTGATCCAACAAAAAAGACAATGCATGTATATCCTCACTCAAACAATTGCAACGTATTCACAGACTGTTATGCTTTCCTGTAATAACTGGCTACAAGCCAAGAATGTGAACAACCGGGGTGGTAGCGAGGAGGTAGGGCAAGGATACACACAGGTCTGAATTCCCATGAATCACTTGGTGCAGTGACCATAAGGTGCTAGAACTCGAGTTGTCCTGGGAAGGGGGCTGTATCCTGTTGCTAATAAACTGGAGAGATACATGATATGACTCTCATATGAAGCAGAAACCCCACACATCAATATGAGGACAAAGCCTATATAGCCCCAGACCAAAATAGCTTGACACCGATTGGATGGACTGCCATGAAATGGGGTAGACATTAGTGGTCCTCAGAGGGTGAATCCTAATGACTTTGGTGATCCCTTGACTCTAGTACCACGATAAAGTTCACATTGAGGTTTTGAAGTCTCAACAAATATTATTGGTAGTTTTCTCATTAAATTTTGAAAACACATTTGAATGACTCCATCTAGTATCATCAGGTCAAACTTTGCATTTATCCCAATACTATTTAAATACCTGCTAAACATCTTAGACATTACACTTGCTAAACGGTATCATGTCATTGTTAGCATGATAGCATACTACTACAGCCTCATAGATCCACTAACATGGCTGTAGACTGTAAACTTGTTTTTGCTAATAGCATGTGTATAATTGTACTGCAAATGGGTCAAAAATGTGAAACTGGTGTGGGTTAGATGTCATTTTCAGTTGCCCATTTAATGTGCGGTAATATTTAGTGGCGGAACGTGCAAAAATGTGTCTGTGCATCAGTAAAGGAGTTCAAAACTTACTCAAACTAACTGCACATTATCAATGAACACAAAATAACTTATTTCACCACAGTCTGTTTTGTATCAAATTCAAGCAAGCAAGTCAGAGCGATGTAACCCACCGTCGTGATGCACTAAACCCTGGGTTGACCCTGAAGTTACCTTGGTAACCCCAAATCTTGCTTCATAGTATAGGCCTTGGGTTGATATCAGGATGCAAACAGATCACAGAGATGATGAATATATGTATAGCAAGTGACAGTGTGCCCCAGTCGTGACCCTAAAGTCACACCTAGGAACTAAAGAAGAGGGAAATGAGGTCTCAGTGTGATGGAAGCACCGATCCTGCTCTAATCCTCACCACTTAAGAGCCTAGGCAATATCTACTTAAACATACATTATGCAGGAAATGTTATGCAAATGGATTGTTTATCACTCCATCTTTGTGTCAGCCACTGGTTTTGTGGCCTGTCTACAGTGTGCCATGCTAATCTCTCTCTGGTTTAGGGAGGAGCATAATCTTTTAACAACTATCTGGCAGATTTCTCTATTGTCAGATTTGAGATGCAACAGGAATTCAAGTCAGTTGCTGGGGTTTACTTTTTAACAACCAGAGCAATAGTTCAGGGAGACACGAGGGGCATTTGAATTTATTGTATTTGCATTAATTCACATGAGTTAGTCAACACAAGTGAAATTAATTTTGAAGTGTGCTATGTGTATACTGGGGGGCTCTCCCTAAGCTGCACACATTGAGAGACTGTTACTAAGCAGATTACCTCAATAAATCTATGTCAGGATACATTTCTGCATGTCTAGTCATGCAGAGAGAAAAAGCATGAGAACGCAGAACCAAAACATGTTTACAGTATCAGATATGCATCCCAATTGATTATCTCTATACACTGAGCCACTGTTAAAGTTGCCAGCACGCTGCTGACATCTGCTGCACAGGTTAAGGTACATGCAAACCTTGCAAAGACGTCTTTCGTATAGTTGCACAGTGCAAGTATGCCTTTGTAGCATTGAAGAGCAGCTTACTGGTTGATCTATGATGATAAAAGTGGCTGTTACAGGAAAGACAATCTTTGGATGTGGAGATATTTAAAGACCTTTTCCTGTGTTTGACATTTACCTTGAATTAAGGAACACGAGCATTGTGACTCACAGCTGCCAGAGGTGTAGCATGGGAGCTGACATGACGTGTGTCAGTGGCAAGGGGGTGGGGGGACCAGATGTTGTCCTCCTACCATGGGGAATAAACTCTATCACTCTCAGTGCAGGTGGTGGGAAAAAGGGGGAGAGAAAGGGAGAAGAGAATGATTGAGCAAGAAACGACAAACAGGAAGCAGAGACCTTACAACACAATGCACGCAGAGTTTCCTGCAGGCTCAGACAGATAAGGAACAACACTTTGTTTAAAGCTGTGTTTTCAACCACAAACGTTTCCCGATCTCTAAAACCACATCTTACAATGCTCGTACAATTCTTGTGTGATCATGCAGATTTAGGGTTTTTGAATGTATACCATCAGCCATAATATCTTGAAACTATATAACTGCAATAGTGAGTTCAATACAACCAAAATACAATGTCTAATTATTATTATAGACATTTCTATTATTACCATTATGACAATGTAGGCCTACTTCATAAGGTCAGGGGTGAGACACAATGATTGCTGTGTGATGATGATCTGAAGGCTTGATCATAAGCATCATCACCTGCACATTTCTTATCTTCATAAAAACAATCATAAGTCATACTGCTGTGCACCAAAAGCAGTTCCATGCAAAAGAGGCAGTACAATTTGGAGCAACTATTCTGACATAATATCAAACAATGCAAATAAACACTTTGAATAGACATTCTCCAATAAGTAGACACACTAAGATCCTCATCAGAAATACAAGTTCATTGTGATATTAGCAATGGAGCAGTCTATACTGAGCCAAAGACTAACAAGAGTAAATGCCTGGATATTACATCCCAACTCCTTTTAGACTGTATTGAGGTGTGACTAGCTGAGAAACAATAATACACCCCTTTGTGCATAGTGTGCTGCACTAGTCATTGCACCGGTGTACTGGTCAGGGTGCATCTACAGTGCAGTGTTTTTATTAAGGTATTATTATTGTCATTAGTGGTAGTTTTGCAGTGCAATCTGCAAGTGAATGTTAATAATAGGGGAATTGTGAGGATTTTATTTTCAGTAAATGAAGAATATTATTTGTGTGTATTTATGAACCCAATCACCCTGAAAAAGACAGGATGAAACATGGCACATGACGTTTCTGCTATAAACTGCAGCTGGTGACAGTCTAACAATGCCCCATCAGCTGTGCTCTTTGCCCCTTTTACATGGGAGAATAAAGCTGCCTTGAGAAAATTTTATTTATAGATTGAAAACACATGAACGATATACGACAAGGTGTATCCAAGTCAGGGAAAATAAGACAATTCTCTGATAACAAAGTTACTGAGGTGTGATGTTAAGAGAACACGGATCAACCATTAATCAACTATGAATTGAAAAACAGGTCTTTTGGGAAACATCTCTGTCCTATTAGAGGACACTATACATTGACACACATAAAAGTTAATTACGTGTCTGACTAACCGTGAATACTCGGCAAGTTTTAGTCTGTTCAGAAAAAACTGAAAGCAGCGTCTGGATCAAGTGCAAGTTGTACAACATGCAAAAGCCAACGCTGGAGCAACACCCCCCTCTTTTGACCAATAGTGGTATTACACTCAATTATTGGGTTCAGTCAAATAATTTGATAGGCTTTGGTAGGCTACAGTACATTAAAAGGTATAATGGAGGATTTTCCCGAATTTTAGAAAAGAACCGCCCTCTCCATTTTAAAAAAAAAATGCACATGCACAACACTACCTGCTCCCCAGAGGGAACGCCGAGAGAGAGAGCATGCACACGCCTAGTTCTCCTCGTGCACGCTCTGTTTACATGTTTCCAAAAGAAGATTTGCACTTTTTCAAGGAGACAAGGTCAGGGCGGGGGCGCAAGATAGTGATGACGAACTGACCGAAGTGCCGGTTATTAACCCGATTCGTGTCACTGAACCGACTCACTCCTGTTTTTTTTACCTCATTAGCGCCTCCACTGGAGTGGTGGTAGAATCAATCAGGAAATGGGCTACCTGGGCACCCGGCTCTTGAACCGATTCGCGTAAAAGAGCCGGTTGTCACATCACTAGCGCAAGAGCCAGCACCAGCCGAGAGCGGGGAGAAGGCGGTCGGGCTAGAGCATGGATGTATTAAGGCCGCAGAAAGCGAAAACTACCTTTTTTTTATTTATTTTTTTATTAATACATATATGGCATTACAGACAAGTACAATACACAATACAATGAACAACTGACATACAACATTACATTATATATACCATATACAGGGGTACAACAATACAATAGAAGCGAAAACTACCTAGGGACGAGCATGTACGACGGCCTTACGTAAACATATCAGCAGAATGATTGACAACTAGGAGGACTAATAGTCTTGATGATCCACCCGGAAAAAGAAAATCCTCCACTATACCTTTAAGGGGACATCCACACGCCGATTGTCCACACGAATCCTGTAAACGCACTTTTTTTGGCTTCGTGTGTACGGCGAAACCGGCTTATTGTAGAAAGGCTACCGCAAGAAAAATGTGTAGCTAGATTATCAAAAAGACATCGGATCATTGATGTTTGTTTGACTACCGATGTAACGTTAGCTCTGCTAGCTAGCGCGCTGCAATCATGTCCTATAGCAGACAGAATTGCAAAATAGAAAGCAATCCAACAGCACATTTATACAATGTAACGTTTTCTAGCGGTGGCCTTTATATAATGAGCAGTGGTGAAAGTTATTAAAGTCTAGTCCATGGATGTATTAAGAGAACTATGGTATGTTATGAAAGGAAGTGGAAGTGACTGAAGGCTGCTCTTCTTCGTTCCGTTAATTTCTGTAGCAATAACAGCGCCGCCTACAGGCCTGGCATATGAAGTACCGTGTTGAGTCATTTACATATGGATTCATAAATCTTTTTTTTAATGTCCAATCCAGGGAAAATCGATCAAGCTAGTTTTTTTTTTAGAACGAATTTGATCTGTTTTTACAAATGAACTCTTCATTTTTGACAGATAGCAACAGAAAATCTCATCAGTTACTGTACGTTCTTCATAGTGAGGCGTTCAAGGCCCGTCTTGGTGGGAGTGACTATGTTAATCAGCATCAAACGGAAACAGGCAAAGTGCCGGGGCATCACTCGTCTGATTGGGTGCCTTTGTTCTTTCAAATCGAGGTGTCCTCTCTTCTTTATTGGCAGCAACGGGCCTCTGGGGGAGAAGACAACTTTTACAGTAATGCTGTACTCCTGCATGGACTTTCAAAGTGTGGGGATAATGGAGTAGGCTAATAGCTCATATAAGGAAAGATGGCCTGTCAGAGACATGATAAACCAAACAGACTTAGGGATGAGCTGAGCTGCATGCTGGTTGGTGATGGAGCTGTGGGAAAGACTAGCATGATCATCAGTTACATCTTCAATGGATACAACAGCGAGTACAGACAAACAGCTTTTGATGTTTTCACTGGTGAGTGAAGGTTATTTTTCAAAGGTTAATGGCTGCTTGACTCAGCAATGAAACTGATTTCTACATTAATTCCAGGTTTGGTTCATGTGAATGGAATCCCAACTCGTATGAAACTGATAGATACTGCTGGACAGGTACATGATTTTAAAACCACATTGAGATTTTTTTTTACCAGACTATAGTCCTTTCCTCCTCATCTCTCATTATTTGATTTGACAGGAGGAGTTTGACCACCTTCGCTCTCTGTGCTATGCCCATGTGGACGTCTTCATCCTCTGCTTCAGCCTGGTCAACCCCGTCTCCTTTGACAACATCACCTCCAAATGGATCCCACAGATCCGAGCCGGCAACCCAACCTCTCCCATCATACTGGTTGGAACTCAGTCAGACCTTTGCCACAATGTGGATGTCCTTATTCATCTGGACCAGTGGAGCACCAAACCAGTGCCCTTCAGCCGGGCCAGAAGGCTGGCACACAGGATCAGCGCTCATGACTATGTGGAGTGTTCAGCTCTGACGCAACACAACCTCAAAGATGTGTTTGACTGTGCTATATTTGCTGCCACCAAGCACAACCACACTGGCAAAACATCTAAAAAGCTCAGCCTGCTCAAACGTTTAAAGACTTTTTGTGATTGTGGATGGAGGAAAATCTTCAGATTCATCTGATGTGGAATCAAATAGTGGACACGGTATGTTTGGGGATTCTTATGACATATCATGCATTTTAATCTAAACATTTCACTACATAATTTTAGATCATTGCAGCAAGGATACATTTTCTGCTCTTTTTCATCTTCCCTTTCTTTTGTTTCATGTTTTATTTGCTGTTGTTCATATTTTTGTGTATGTGTGTTAAAGGTTTGTAATAAATGCACTACAGTGTAACAGACTATTTCATTTTCTGTTGCTGTGTTTTTTTCTTAAAGAATTGCTTTTAATGAATGGATCTGAAAACATACAGCCTGTAGATCTGCACTGGAAGGTACTGTCAGTAAAGAAATGGAGGGAAAACACAAAATGCCATTTGAGACAAATGGTCACCTGCTGATGCTTTGAAGTGCTACTTTACAAGACAAAAGCTATTTAAATCCATCCTCTATTTGAAAGCTTATGCTGAGGCATGTTACCACAGTTACTTTTACACAGCCCCCCATATGGAATTTTCTGTGGTAAAATGATCATCAAAGATGTACTTTTAATTTTACAGTAATTACGTTTTTCCCAAAATTATTGTGATATCAAAAGGATAATATTCATTAAATGTATTGTGATATTTGGAGCAATTTGCTATACTAACTAAGACCAAGATGTTATTATTTATTTGTATGCGTCAGAAGAGCACAAAAAAACACAAAACAACTTAAATTGCACAAATGATCTGCAAAGAAATCTTAAATATGTGGTTGTGCTTCTTGCTTTCATCTTGTAAAACTTGGTGGTATGTCACTGTGCTTTGGGGTAAATCCAAGAGGTTAAGGACATTTTAAGGATTTTGAGAACATGAAAACATCTCGGAAGCTTCAAAGAATCTGTCGACTCAGTTTGGGCGCCTCACAGCCATAGACAGTATATGCTCACAGCTAGTCTGTCTGGTGGAACTACATTTCCCATCATGCATCTGCACGTTACCTTCCTCTGACCCTGTGACTGAAAATAATCTGATCAGCTGATCTGACCTGGCAACAAAATAACGTAGCTAGAGAAATCTGCCAGGGAGGGGGCTGAGGAACAAAACAATGACACTGCTCGGAAGGATTCAAATACAGTAACACTTTAAAATACTTTTTAAACGGAATTGCGCGGATTTCCGTCCAGTTTTAAAGTAGACGAGTCCGCTGATATCCGAGCTTTTGACATCGACTGGAGATTGTTTTTGTTGATATGTTGTTACAGCTCAGTTGACGAGGCTAGCTGCTTGTTTGGACGGCTATGAACTGGGGCTTGCTGGTCCGCTAATTACATCTTTTTTTGGACAAAGTTGAAAGTGTCCGTCGAAACCTACTAGCTGTGAGCTAATTTGCTGCTTGTATGCCAAATTATCTGCCTAGTTTACCAGCAAGCTATTAAGGGTCAGTTTGCTAGCTAGCCTGTTGTTAGCATCTACATTTGCACATTCATCCTTTCAGGGAGAGTTCATTGTCTCAGTAGGTACTGGCTACCTGTACATGTTTCTGTATTATTTTAGAGCTTTATTGGCTAACCTTTAATATAATTGATGTAATACTGTAGCTAAATGCTAACTTTGGTTTCTGAACAAGCTAACTATTGGTGGTAAACATATCCAGTGTAACTCAAGGAGACTGCTGTTTCTGCTTCGTTGCCTCAGTGTTAGTTCTGCACTAAATTACATTATTAAAACCGTTGTGTTTGAAATTCATGTTGCGAAAACTAGTTTGATATATTGTATTATTGTTGAGAGTTAGTTGTTACAGTGAGTGGATCACCTCCCCTTTTACCATGCAGCTATTTTAAGTTGATTTAGTCATTGTATTTGGGCACTTCAGTTGTCAGTATTACCACATTTTAAGTAACTGCTATTGGAAATAGCTGGTACTGTTGTCAAAGCTGTTCAAATAAGCACTGCTCTGCATTCAAGTTCAACTTGTAAGAAACGATGAGCGGGCATGGCTCATCTTCAGAAAAAGGAGTCAATACTAGCCTAATATGTCAAGAGAGTTATGTCTGTGGTGGCTCTGAGGAGGCTGCATTTGAGTGTGATGAATGCAAAAGCTTGCAGTGTGTTCGTTGTGAGCTCGAGCTCCACAGGCAGGAGAGTCTGAAGAACCATGAGCGGGTTCAGATAAGACCTGGGCATGTCCCTTGTTGTGACAACTGTAAAGGAGGTAACGGAGACAATGGCAAACGCCATAGATCTGTGGTCCGCTGTCAGAACTGCAAGGTTAACTTGTGCCAAGACTGCCAGAAACGCACACACAGTGGAGGCAACAAGAAGAAACACCAGCTCACATCTTATCCTCCACCACCTAAACCTGCCGTCCAGACATCTGTCCCACCCGCTGTCCAAATAGCAGATGAGACCAAATCTCAGAAAACAAAACTTCTGGAGAAGATTTCCAGTTTTCTCTTGGTTGATGAAAATGAGGAAATGCAGGTGAGTTGTGCAAAAGTCACACTTGTCATTGAATAGAAACAGAATCAAAATACCTAAACAAACAAACACATTTTCACTTCTAAACTCTTGTTTCTCCAAAGATAAAAGATGATTCTTCATTTGTTAAGACCCTGAGCTGTAACCCTGACCAGCTGTTGAAGGTGGTGTCCATCTTTGGCAACACGGGAGAGGGCAAATCTCACACCCTGAATCACGCATTCTTCATGGGCAGAGAAGTGTTCAAAACTTCTCCCACACAAGAGTCCTGTACAGTGGGTGTGTGGGCGGCATTTGACCCCTTCCGTAAAGTAGTAGTCATCGACACAGAGGGGCTGCTTGGGAACAGTTCCAAACAGGGCCAGAGAACCCGTCTTTTGCTCAAGGTGCTCGCCATCTCCGACCTCATCATCTACCGCACCCATACTGACCGTCTCCATGATGACCTCTTCAAGTTCCTCGGGGATGCCTCGGATGCTTACTTGAAGCATTTCACTAAGGAACTGAAGGCCACAACGGCCCGCTGTGGCCTGGATGTCCCTCTGTCCACCTTGGGCCCTGCGGTGGTCATCTTCCATGAAACAGTCCACACTAAGCTGCTTGGTTCAGGTAAAATATCTCAACACCTCTGTTCCTCCCAGGTCACACTAGTAATAGGCCGAGTTTCATGACTTCATTTGTTACACATTTATTAGACAAGTCAAACCTTTAAATAGAATTTTTCAGGAAAACTTCTTAAAATAAATTAATAAATAGACGCAGTGGATATGACCCATGCCTTTGGTGTGGGAGATCCGGGTTCGATTCCCACTGCGATACATCAACCTATGTGTCCCTGAGCAAGACACTTAACCCATAGTTGCTCCAGAGGAGTGTGACCTCTGACATATATAGCAATTGTAAGTCGCTTTGGATAAAAGCGTCAGCTAAATGACATGTAATGTAATGTAATGTAAATTGACTGTATCACCCTGAATTTAGGTCTGCATCACCGTAAGGGATGAGTAAAGATTAAGCCCTGAAGATAATTACAGTTTTAGGAAATATTAGTCTACAGCCTACCTTTACATTACTGGAGGTAGCAATCTGCATTCCAACTTTTTGTGAAATACTACTTTTTGGACTAAAAGAAAATTACTGTGTTGTGAAGTCAAAAATGTCACATATTTATAGCTGTAGTCACTTGACACTTAACAAACAATGTTGCAATTTGTATGTTTTAGTCCATTTACTACAAGTCATACTTTACATTGCTGTCAACCATTTTCCAATGCATGCAATTCAATACAAGTCAAATCTAGTTACTGCTGAGGAAGAAATAACCCATTCAAAATATAGTGGGCCTTGTAGTGTAAAGTGTGCATGATTTGTAGTAAATGTGCTAAAACATGAAGGAACACTGGTATGATGCTTCAAGACTTGGGACAAATGTAGCCTAATGTAAATGAGTGAGTTACATGTCTTTGCTCATGATTGTGTTTCGTTTTTATTTACTGATAGGCAACATTGCAACATTCGTGACACTTTTAATAGTGATAATACAAATCAACTACTAATATGTAATAGTATTTTTCTCTTTCATATCATTCATCACTTCATATCAAGCACTGTATTTTAAGAATTGTGTTGTATCTGATGCACACTAACATACACTCACTATTAGTATATCTACAATACATTCTGATTACACTCTATGGTAACCTCTCCATCTGTGTCTTATTTTAGATAAGTCATCTGAGTCAGTAGATCGGCTGCTATCGGAGCGCTTTAAGAAGCTTTCCCGTTTCCCAGAGGCCTTTAGCTCTGTCCAGTACTGGGGCACGCAGACTGTCAGCCCCCCGACTGACTTCCGTGGCCTGCAGAATAAACTGGAGCAGCTCCTGGATAACAACGCCACCCGTTCCCCACGCACCCCTGTGGTCATCTTCAAAGCCCTGCAGGTTTGGCTGTCTATAGTTTGAATATCAGCCAGTTTATGGCCTGCTTCAGGCTGGCTGGTTGTTGCATTGAAATGAATTGATACACAATTTACGGAAAAACTGGTTCCTATTGAGATAGAGATGTATTTTTAATATATAATTAATTTTGCTGCACCTTGATTCTCCCATAGGCATTGAGTGAGCGTTTTAATGGGGAAATTACAGGTGAGCTTGTAGCCCACAGCTGCTTCTTTCCTGATGAGTACTTCACCTGCTCCAGCCTGTGCCTCAGCTGTGGGTCAGTGCCTTCCTCCCTTTATAATCTCTACTTCAATCTCTTGTTTTTCATATTTTTTAACATCTGCTTTTTACTTCTATCCCAGATCTGGCTGCAAGAACAGCATGAACCACTTAGGAGAAGGAGTGTGCCATGGGGCAAAGCACCGTTGTCGTTACTCTGTTCAGTATGATAATCGCATTTACACCTGTAAGGTAAGCACAGTTGCTCTTAGATAGAACGAACCCTTCTCTCTATACCATTGACTGTGTAATTACTCATGTTCCATGGCTAAAGAGTATAATGTTATTGTGTGGTGCATCACATTAGGCTTGCTATGAAGGGGGAAAGGAAGTGATACTTGTCCCTAAGACCTCCGCTTCCTCAGACTCTCCATGGATGGGCCTCGCCAAATACGCCTGGTCTGGGTAAGTATCAGTTAAATGACCTGTTATGCAGGTCATGCATAACAAGGTCTGAGTTAGACTTTTGTTACCTTTTTACAGAGCCTAATTTTAGCATTTGTTGTTC
The DNA here is from genome assembly GCA_023631565.1 of Gymnocephalus cernua. Lineage (NCBI taxonomy): Eukaryota > Metazoa > Chordata > Actinopteri > Perciformes > Percidae > Gymnocephalus > Gymnocephalus cernua. Next base: position 9,279,295 of record CM042444.1, on the reverse strand, counting down.
TAGACTCGGTCCTAAAATAAAAATGTTCTATTAGCTTACATGTTCAATGTAATACCTCAGATATTTACATTTATATTTCCAGGGACTTGTACATTTATGTATCTACTGTATGTTAAGGTACGTTATTGAATGTCCCAACTGTGGAGTGATCTATCGGAGCCGTCAATACTGGTATGGGAACCAGGACCCTGTGGATACAGTTGTCCGCACTGAGATCCAGCATGTATGGCCAGGGGTAAGGGAAACAGGCTTTTTAATTTATTTATCAGATGGAGATTAATTGTCTGTAATTATACAGACCTAGAATTATTGCTTAAGGTAATTATTTATCTATATATGTAGTAAAAATCTGTCCGCTTTTTGCAGTCGGATGGCTTTTTAAAGGACAATAGCAATGCAGCACAGCGGCTGCTGGATGGAGTCAACCTAGTGGCTCAGTCTGTGTCAGAGCTCAGTGTCAAGCCTGCTAAGGCAGTCACCTCTTGGCTGACAGATCAGATCGCCCCAGCCTACTGGAAACCCAACTCCCTCATCTTGGTGAGTGACACACACAGCCCCACCCGCCACCAACAGCCAAGTCAACACTTTCGTGTCCAGGGCTATGTTTACTGTCTGTGGTGATCTGTGCCTATTACACAATATATGTTTGCCTGTCATAAGATACAACTTGACTGCCTCAGAATAACAACTTCAGTTGTTATTGTATTTGTTCTCGTACAAGGTGTGCCATAAGTGTCACGCAGTCTTCCAGGACAACGACACCAAGCATCACTGCCGTGCCTGTGGGGAGGGCTTCTGCGATGGCTGCTCTTCCAAAGCTGCACCCGTCCCTGAGAGAGGCTGGGGTCTCGCCCCCGTCAGAGTCTGTGACATCTGCTTCGAGCAGAGAGCTACATACGCAGGTACATACGCTTTCAAAGATGTTAAATGTTCCCGTTATGCAGCCATGTAACATTTGGGTGAGCTCGAGATGTTTTCTTCATGCAGAGCTGATTGAGGCAGAGCTCGAGGAGGAAGAAGGTGGAACCCTTGCCAGGAAGGTTGGAGAAGCAGTCAGCAACACCATTGGGGTTGTGGTCACTGCTATTGACATCCCACTTGGTGAGTGTTGCCCAAAAAAAAACTAAAGAGGATTGTTGCATAGCAGGAAAAAATGACCCAGTAGTTGGTTACAATGCCCTCTGGTGGCAGAGGCATAACATGCTTATTTACAGTAAGAAAGAAAAGCTGTGAGGTTGTTTTTCTAGTTTGAACTCTCAAAGATGTTATGCAGAAGTCTGACTGGCAAAGCCTCCCTTATAAGGAGTATGGGATGCCCCAATGGCCTAGTTGTAATAGAGCCTGTCCAATTACCAAAAGCTCACAGTCCAAACAGGGGCAATTGATTCCCAACCTGCTTAGTGTGTTCTACTGCTTTAACATTATGTATTTTTGAGTAGTCTCCGACAAGTGACTGAAATTATGTTTGTCAAGCAGAAGTTCAGATACTGAATTTGCATTTGTCTGTAACTTGTTATTCTTGCCAATATATTGTTTTTATGGACTGCAAACTTAAAATCCTCCACAAACAGAACCTAAAATTGCCTTTGACAATCTTTTCAGCACCTGTCAATGGCAGTGCTTCCATGTAGAAGTGCTCTGCTACCTAATGTTTAACAGTTCAGTTATTTTTTCTATTGTTTAGTCTTAGTGCAAAGGTGAGATGGTTGAACAGTTACCCTGTTTATCCATTTCATTTTATGGGACTGTTGTAAACTCCTTTGGTGTATGTTTATTGAGTCAATAATAAATATTTAGAGGTTTCTTGACATGGCATACATACACTAAAGATAGATATTGCAGTAGTCTGGATCAGTCACTCTCTGCACTAGTCTAGAATGCACTTTGGTCCAGTGTTTATTAGAAGTTATAACAGCCAATATGACATGTTTCTGTCAAAATAATCCAAAAGGTGTTGTAGACCAAGTAAATTAGCTATGCTGCATGGGAAGAGATTGCAAAGAGTTGGCAAGAATAAGGGCTGTACTCACTCAAATACACACCACAAATCATCCCTCTTATTTTGAGAAAATACCTTAGAGCAAAGTCTGCTCCAATCCCTACAAAATACTTATTTCCAAATCTTGTTTCCATGTTTCCATGGATACTCCAACCAAGACAGTTTAGGGCTAGTAGAACATTAGTGAGGATAGAGCTAAAGTAAAGCAATGGCAGATGAGAATTGAACAGTCATCAGTCTAGTATTTTAGAGTAAGTAAATGTACCTCTAAATTAAAGCAATAGCTCAACTTTTTGGGAAATTTTAGGAGGTTTATGTGCTGGACTATTTCTTTGCCGGTAGCAGTTGCCAGGCAACCAGCTGAGATTCCAGGAGGTTATTGCTCCCTGCCAAGTAAATGTTCAGGACATAACCCCCCGTAAAGCCACAACTTGACAGTGTTACACTTCAGTTTTGGTACAGATTAAACAAACAAGATATATTGTATTAATTAGTAAGCTTCAGAGCTACTTGGCAGAATTTGTTACCTTTGGACAGAGACAATAATAACCTGATATCCTCTGCAGTATATCAGGTTATTCATCTATGCCCTTTACCAGTAAATATAGTGTAGGTCTACAGTATCCTTTGAACAGAGCCTGGCTAGCAGTTTTCCTCTGTGTCCAGTTTTTATGCTAAGCTAACTAACAGACATGGGATCTTCTCAGCATGACGAATAAGCAAATTTCCCTAAAGGTCGAGCTGTTCCTGTAAATGTCAGCACTATTAAGTTTAAAGTGACTTACAGTTTGGCAAAGATGAATCAATTAATTACAGTGAACGGAATATCTTTGAGTTGTGGACAAAACAAGACATTTGAGGACGTCCTCTTGGGCTTTGGAAAACACTAATCAACAGTGTTTTTCACCATTTTCTGACATTTTTCGTAGACCAAACAACAATTCAGAAAATAATCGAGTATGAAAATAATTGTCAGTTGTGTCCCTACAGTTACTACCATGTGTTTTGCAAGTGTAAAAGTGTCCCTTTTTACTATAACTGATACGTGCTTGTGCATGTGTGTGTATTTATGTGTGTTACCCTGTAGGCCTTGTGAAAGATGCCGCCCGTCCTGCCTACTGGGTGCCTGACCAGGACATCCTGTCCTGTCACAATTGCCAGCGCGAGTTCACTGCCAAGCTGTCAAAGCACCACTGCCGTGCCTGTGGCCAAGGAGTGTGTGATGATTGCTCCCCGGAGCGCCGGCCGGTTCCATCGCGGGGCTGGGACCACCCTGTGCGGGTGTGCACCAGCTGCAACCAGAAACCTGGAGAACTTTAACAGGGACGGCCTTCCTTCCTCAGAGCACCGGAGAGAACCACCCACTCACTCACTCAGCTCGCAGTCTGTCACTGCTTTACCTCTGTTAATCTAATGGTTCTGTCTTGTATCTGTGGAAAGGAAGTTTTTAGGCATAAATTATATATAGAACATTTAGCAGAGTTCCTGTGGCCTTTGTAGAACAGCCAGAACATGTGAGTTACTTGACTGAGTGTGAAACCTGCATTTCCACTCTGATTATTTACAGAGTGAATATTTTGATTGGTATTGACGCAAGTCCCTAATTTTATGTTAAATAAGGCTGTTGAGCTATTTTTCTACTATCAGAAAATATAAAAAAAAAGTGTATCATTTAAATATTATTAGTTAGTTGAGAACCCCGTGGGGTTGGTGTGATTAGTTTCCAGCAATTCTTATTATTGAGCATTGTTTCTCTGATGTCGCACGTGTAATGACAAGGAGATATTTTATATCCGTGCAGGTATAACTGCAGGGTCCATTGCATGCTGTATTGCAACATTTTAGTTTTTGCACTAAGCCTTTTTCAGCTGTTATAGGCTGTTGCTTACCATGGCCAAAATCCAGATGTCCAGATGATCAAGTAGTCTTTCCCAAACTGAGCTGAAATTTACAACAGTAGTTCTAGATTGTGGATATCTGGTGTGCCAAAAATCATTCAGGTCACTGTGTCTGTGCTGGTATAATGTCTATATTTTATCATGTAATTTGTGGTTGTATGAAAATATAGAACTATGTTATAGGAGTGTACATTTTGAAATGTTGAAAATTATTTATGTGTTGAGGATTTAAAAAAAAAAAACCCTATGTATTAATACTCTGGCATGCATGACAGTCTGAGAGATCCATGGCCTTTTACTTGTTCAGAGGATGATCTCTGAATAAACCTCACTATCTTATTTACCAAGTGGCATTTTAGTGTATCCATGTTATAAAATGTATGTATTTCATTCAAATTTGTTCTCTTGACACCTTGATTTCAATTTTTTTCTAAATATGTACAGTTGTCTGCTTGGTTGTATGGGTATTGATTTGCAGAGCTGAAGAATATCCAAATATGTCTTCAAACCAGTTTTACATTTTCCACTCATGCCTCCAGGTCTACGTAGGCACAGACTCCTGGCAACACATTTTAGCTCTGTTTTAGCTCTTCACAGCTTGTGTTTCCGTTATTATACATCCATTATTGATATTAAGTCATTTCTTTTTCTGTTTTTTGTTTGACACTATTTACTGTATGGATATTTATATACTTCGTAGCGACTGTATGCAAACTACTCTCCCCCCATATTGTTTGTCTTTATTTTTTTGTCTTTAAACATTACACAGAAAAATTGATGCTTGAATGTGGCAATGATAAGATGTTAAACCATATTAAGTGACTGAGAGCTTTACATCTTGGATATCATACAAAGCACAAGGTGATGCCTTTAACACATGCTTGTATTTTGTTGTTAAAAATGAAAAACCGTGTCTTTGTCAATTGTAAGCTGAGTGAATTTTCCGTTCGCTTTCTCCTAACGTGGAACTTTTTGGTTCTGATGAGAAAATGTGTCTGCCTTGCCTGAAAATAGATTTATCTGTCTGAATGTTGCATCACTCACACACACCCTCCTCTAAAATGTGTACATGTATATTGCACAGTACAGAATAGGAAATACATCATGTCAAATTGTGCAGTCTCTTGCTTCAGATATTTGCATTGTGATGTCCAGTTTTTTCAATTAGGTTGGGTGCTATCAACACTTCTCACATATAGACTACAACGAAAGCAGAAATGATTGATACATTTAAAACTGTTGGAAACTAACTTGAAGATTAAAGATTAAAGTTGTATCAGCTCCCATCTGTCAAAACATAATCTGAAATGATCTCCATGTCTTGAGTGTGTGTTTGTGTTTAAATCTCACTGTGTCAAACCACTTACTGTTCTTTATGTAGGAGGAATAGATCATGTGCACGCCTGTGTATTGTGAGCCTTGCTTCCACTCCTCTCCAACACTGCAGCTTTAGATAAAGTGAGGGAACATTATTTGCTTGGTACTTATCGATGATGATAAATGATTTATAATTATTTTAATAAATAATTAAACACAAGCTTCCATGTTGATATTCTGTGCCACTTGCACTGCATGGTGTCAGTACGCCAGCAAGGACAATTTCACTTGATATGTATCCAAGTTCCAGTAAGGGTCTCTTTAAAAGTGCTGTTATTCATTTGTGTACATTATAAATACAAGGGAAAACCCTTTAAAATAATTTTGACAGTTTACACATAAAGCCACGCCCCATCCGCGTATGCTGCCGATGTATTGGTCCACGATTTCACCCCGAGCTCTGATTGGTCAATTCCCGTAGGTTTCCCTCAGAACTGCAAGACGCCGATATTGCGTTACATTGTAGCAAAATGGCGGCTGTCATTCAGAATCCACTAAAAGCGTAAGTAATTTAGACATTTAGGAAATTGTGAACAATTACTTTGTTGCCAACTTGTACATTAAAAGTGTCTGTTCGTGCATTTGTTTTCCAGCCGTGTGCATATGACAGATTAGGCTGCCAAAATTCATTTTTGTGTACTTCTTGCATGGCAAAGTAGCCTCGTATAGTTCTTTTATTCAACAAGATTTTAACATTTAGTCTTAAACATGTGCGATAGGCTGCCTGACATTTGACTGCACTCGAGGAGCTTTTCCTCCGTACGGCTATGATTTTAACACAAGAGTGTCATCTTTCCTGGGCTATACATTTATTTGAAAACTGGCGACAATGTGCCTTTGCGCTGCACCGAATGATTAAAAGACCATTTCCTTCGTGCTCGGTTGGGCATAGCAGGGGGATATTCTGACATTCCGAAAGTCGTTTATAGTTGGTGTGAATTGTCGACATGTCAACTTTGGCTCCTCTGAGCGCAGACGTGGTCAGGACCCGGTAAAGCAAGGGAGGAGGCATTTTGTATTTGCATGCTTGCTGGCGAAATCGACAAAAGTGACAGCAATTTGAGTCCGCCGTTGAAAATAGCTTGTCACTCTGTGCTCAAATAGCACATGCTATAGTCGTTTTTATCCCCCAACTTCAAAGCAATGCACCACCTTTTTCTCCATTTCCCCTTTGTTCTTCTCTATTGCTTCACCAATTCCACTGGTTAACATATTACTATAATTTTGACACATTTAGCCTCCTGCTTCTTGTCTAATAATTTAGCATTTGTTGACACGCACATTCAGTTAGACGCGACAGAAGCCTTCAGCCTGTATTGATGTGTTATCATCATCATCATCATCATCACGGCTCTTTGGGACTGTGGAGGTAGAGCAGGCACTCCACTGTGCCTTTAAGTGGAGGAGTGCTGGAGATTAGCTTGGTCCAGGATCCTGGGCCCATCTGTCAGAGAGATGCTCCGACAGAGAGGAAGTGTTGGGCACAAGCAGGAGAACCATCTGCTCCTCCATAGAGGTAACGTTACCCTGGCACCTGTGTGGACTGTAAGCACAAGGAGTGGACCACACGTCACCCACTCTGTTGCCATTGTTATTATGACATTATTACTACACCCAGGGAAGGATGGCGAATCATTTTGACACCTGATTGTCCACTTCAAACTATTTATTTCCAATGGACATGTTCTGCTAAAGATAATTTTGGATGTGTCCAGTTCGGAGACTATAGTTACCTATAATAATTTAATAGGAATACATACAGAGGCCATGTATGCTGTCAATGTGTCCTTTAGCAAGACAACCTCCGACCTGCACACTCATTGTATGATGCTCTGGGTGGTGGCTAAATGCAAAATGTTTGAATCTGTATTTTTACATTGGTTGATTGCACTTTTCATGCAATGCCTTGCTTCAGTTTTACAGGGAAATGCCTAACCCAATACAATCACAGCCTCCCTCTGTTGTCACCTGAACAGATCATTGAAGCACTTGATGTTAAAGTGCTCAATGTTAAATTAAAAATACTTTCTTGTAGCTCCTTCCATTGTCTCAACACATGTTTTTTTTTTTTCTTCATAAAAGCATGATTATTATTATGAAGTACATTTTCATTATTACCTTGTTGGACTATTTCTCTCTTGTGTCCCAACACGCTTCAGCGTGCGTCTACTGTCAAGCTGCAGTTCCATCTTGGAGACGCTTTAGCATTCTGATGTGGAATGTCTCCTTGCTGTAAACTGTGCTTAATGAAGTGTTTCAATGTGCTATAATTAGCCTCTGTCTCGGGTTCTGACTTCATTTCACACGTTTGTCAGATTATAATTAGTCACACTTGACACTAATTGGATGTCGCTCCCGTGGACCAGTTTGACCTTTTTTTGTATTAAGATGATTCACTTTAGGGAAATGAAACACGTTTTTGACTTCGTTGTAGCGGATGAAGCTGCAGCGTGCAAGTCTGTGCACGCTGTGTGAGGTCTGTCCCTCCTATGAGCATGGGAGGACAGTAATCTCCAGAATCTGCTGATTAAAATGGAGTCTGCAATATTTGATTAATAAAGAAGCCCATAAAGCTGCTCATTAAAATGTTAGCCTCAGCTGGAGTTGGACACATCTTCCGGCCACAGCTCTCCTGAGATTACATCGGCGAGTTCCTTCCCCATTCGGCAGCTACCTGGTCATTGGTGTTGAGTAGACTTTGAGTGAGTCAGGCCTGCTGTTTATTGGCACTGCAGTGTGGAGGTGTATGGTCTGGTTTTACTCCTGCCCTCACCCAGACTGTGTTGTTCTGATTGGTGTAATCAGCAGTTGTTGTCAGGATGCAATGACTCTGTAGGCCGCCCTCCTCCTCTTCCCCCTCTCTTGTTATGTGGTAGACAGCTCTATAGCTTCCTGTGAAGAAGTGAAGAAACAGTGCACCTGCAAATTTGAGAAACCTCTCAAACAGAGCTGAAGGGAACTGAAGTGGTGTTTGAGGATCAGATTTTTGTTCTTCATGTCAGTTAGATCTCTGGAGTGCTGGACCATTTTTAAGTAGACACCAAAGCTTTGTCATGACTGTCACGATCACTTTGCCTCTGTGAGCTGCTCCCCTGCAAACTAAAGTTTATCGTCAGATATGCAAAATTAGTGTTGACACATGCTCACATTACGGACGCAGCCATGTGACACAACGAACCGTTGACAGGAACAGGCTGATAGCGGAGGCCCCACTGGCCACAATATTTGCTTTTGTTCCTCGCCCTCATGCACACACTCACCTTCTCTATTCAACTGGAAGATGTTGAGGATGTGTAGCACATACCGCTGAGGCACCTTTTTAAGCCCTAAAAACGCATACGAGTGTTTCTAGTTCAGTTTGATTCCACACTTGCCACCTTTAGGCAGAGCTAGACTTTAAAGGGTAATTATGGTTTATTACAGCTAGGGTCTTTATATTTGCCGTTTCAAAAGGAATTGTTGAGATCTGGGAACACAGGGGAATCACAAAAAAGTCCAATTGCGTTAGAAATGAGCAATCAGACAGTTTGTACACAAGCCAACATATTATCTAAACCAGTGGTACCCAACCTAAGCAGACACCTATATATTTCTGCTCTACCGATGTTTTGTCTGACTTTCCTTAAATCTTTGTTGTTGTTTTTTGATAACGGTTTGAAAGTAGACATTGTTTTATTGTGAACAAGGTTGGGAGCCACTAAACTAAAACACTTTATTTGGAAGTGAAACTAAAAGTGAGTGCTTGAAATGTTGGTAATAAGTCTTCATTGTACAGGAAACTGTGTGTGCAAGTACGATAGGCCATAGTGAACCAGCTGGTCTGTAAACCATGTTGGATGTGTACCACAGACAGTGTATATTATACTGTTTACTAGTTTACTGTTTGCCTCTGTTTTCTCTTCCAGGTTAGGGTTGTTTTAAAACCGGTATGATTGTCAGGGTGCTTGTGTTTTTTGACTCATCTGACTCCACTTCAGCGATTTCAAAGGACAGTGGAAAAACAGAAACATGTGTCTCAACTGATGAGTGTGTGTGTGTGTGTGTGTGTGTGTGTGTGTGTGTGTGTGTGTGTGTGTGTGTGTGTGTGTGTGTGTGTGTGTGTGTGTGTGTGTGTGTGTGTGTGTGTGTGTGTGTGTGTGTGTGTGTGTGTGTGTGTGTGTGTGTGTGTGTGTGTGTGTGTGTGTGTGTGTGTGTGTGTGTGTGTGTGTGTGTGTGAGAGAGACTGTGACACTGTCACCCCGTCTGTGTTGTTGGATGTGTGGGTCTCATCACTCATTACAAGTGTCAGAAAGATCTCTCACCTAAGCCAGTGCACCTGCTGCTCTGGGCAGCGGGGGCTCTGATGGAGAGCATGTCGATGTACATTCAGTCAGCACTCACCAGAAGACTTTCACTACTTATTTATTGTATAAAAATACAAATTTAAGATATGAAACTTAAAGTCCTTTGAATAAAAAGACAATATAAAAAAAATCAAATAGTGTTGCCAACATGGACGTTGTCTGGTGTACAAACTATGCAACGCCAACACTCATAACATGGTTAAAGCGTGTTTTGTCCGTTTTTTTTAAATATTCAATTATCAGAATAATGTGTCATATGCTGATAAATGAATATTCAAAAAATAAAAAATCATTTATCGACCATAAATACAGATAGTTTGGAAAATGCCTAATATCGGCCGATAATATCGGCCCGCCGATATATCGGTCGGGCTCTAGTGTTGATATCAAGGAATGGCAGTTTATGGCACAGGTTAGTTTAACAGGAATTTACTGTTGGAAACGACAGCCCACATATGGTATAGATCTGAGATTTATACATATTATTACACAGCTGTGTGTTATTATTTGTTGTGAGCCAAATACCTATCTTTAAAAAAAAAAAAAAAAAAATCCTTGAGCAAACTAGCTACTGGTAAAGATGTCAAATGCCTGAACTTGTGTGTTCAGCATTGTGGCCAATCTGTTTTGAGTATGTCCCTGCGTGACTCCTTGTAAAAATTCCTGCATCTTAAAGGGTGAGAAAGTGCCGGTACATCTCGGAAATTGGTGTTTTGCATCCACTAAAAAAACAAGGCAGAGAATGTAGTGATGTGATTTATTAACTACAATAAAGCCACTATCTTGGTATGATTGTAACACGAGGAAGGAAAAACAATGTCACATAGTTATTAGTCATGATCTGCTTGGTATCTTTTAACCTCCTTTTCTCACCTCTTGTCCTTTTGAACCCTTTCTTGTTTTTATTTTTCGCTTTCAGTCATTTTTTATCTTTGTCACACCTTTCCACTCCTCCCTGCGCTCGTTCTGTAGCTGGGACTGTTTACTCTTCTCAGTCACACTGACACGAAGCCTTCTCTTTCCCAGAAGCCTCACACACTGTGGCTTTGTCCGAACCGCAGCGCAGTGGGCTTTGTGCGGGACAGCATTCCTAACACGGCTGTTCATCTACCGGACGTTGTCTCATCAAGGGGTAGGGGTAAAGACGAAGTGAGCGAGGGAGAGCGGGATCTAGAAGACGCTGACAAATCAGGCTCCCACCTCTAGTTTAGGATTCCAGGCTCGACTTGCAGCCCATAGCTCATTAGTTCCACTTCAAAATGGCCGTCTTCCTAATGTTGTAATTGAGAACACGTGGGGGAACTTCATTATGCTGGTGTGGAGATGTTCATACTCCGAGAACCAGTAGCTCTAATTTGCCCTGTTGTCTCTGTGATATAACAGCAGACCCTGGAAATCGCATACAGAGTACCTTGCCAGGATTTCAGAGTTTCAGCATTTACCCCCATCTTTGATATAGTCAAATTAGAACCTGCCCTTGTGCTAGGCACTCTGCTGAGATTAATTAAGTAGGCTAATTACCATACCAGGCGTGTGGCAGCGATTGAGGGCTTGAATGTGAAATATCCTCCCCCATTTCACTCTGAATATTAACATTGAAACCCAGAGGGACTGCCAAAATCTCAGTGGCGTGAAGAAAAGTAGAACTAAAGTGTGAGAGTCTTAGCGGCTTGCTGATCGGAAGAGTGACTTCGTATCAGAGCCCAGATTCTATGCTGTTGTGATAATGTGACTCAGTCAACGCTGCCGTAGCTCACAGCCTTTCTAGGATGAGATTAGACAAAGCACACAGAGGTAATAATATGTTTAACATCAGGAGTTGTTGTTGTTGTAACTGGGTTGCAATTCTCCACGATGGCAAGCTGGAAGAGGAGAGAGCAGCTCAGCTGTCAGTTTGAGACTTACATTGAACAATGCTGATTAGAAGTTTGAGCAGACGTTAACAGCATTATTTGGGTGGAAGAGAGTTTCTAAGGGATACAAATCTTGTAGCTGCCTCCGCTCACTGATTTAATGATCTGCAGCCAGCAAAGCAACAGGCCATTATCAGGGCATTCATACATAACATAAAGGCTCATCTTCATGTCAGAGATTCTGCAAATGTGATGATGTTATGGTTATTCATCAAACCAGCTGCCACATCAGCTGTGTCAACCACATCCTCCAGTGTCACTGACCTCTGCTCATTATGTTACCCCCCACCCCGCAGGTTGGGCGACCAGTTCTATAAGGACGCCATAGAGCAGTGCCGCAGCTACAATGCTCGCCTGTGTGCTGAACGCAGCGTCCGCCTGCCATTTCTGGACTCACAAACTGGTGTGGCCCAAAACAACTGCTACATCTGGATGGAACGACACCACCGCAGCCCTGGTGGGTAAACACACACACATGCTTACAGATAATGTTTAGATGAGAGTTAAGAGTGTTTTTGGTCCATTAAGCTTGCAAAAATGTCTGTGTCTACATTATCCAAAGCTATTAACTAGGGTTGCAAATAATGATTTCAATTATTGATGAATCTGTTGACTTTTAAAAAAAAAATGTATTAATCGGTCTAGTATTTAGTTAATACAATGTCAGAAAATAGTGAATTTTAACACAGCACAAGATTGACATCTTCAAACTTTTTTTTGTTCATCCAACAGTCCAAACCCAAAAAGATAGTCAGTCCAAAATGATATCAAATCTGTCAATCAAATAATAATTTTGAAGGTACTCAGTCATGTTTTGAGCGGCCTCAATCTATTAATTAGAAATTAAAATTGTGTAAATCTTAATACAGATATCTCTAACAACACACACATCAATATAATCAGTGTGACAATTTGACTCGAAGATATGATAGATCTTCATGTCTTGTAATATACCAGATCTGTTTTTCTTCTTTCATATCTGTAAAGTGTAATTCGGACTTTCTACATTGCAAACAGAGATCCTATAACTTTTTGTTATCAATGTGTTTCACCTGAAACTGTCGTATTGCCATGTTTACAACTGTTATTGTACAGGGGTCGAAGCCGGGCAGATGTACACATACCCCGCCCGCTGCTGGAGAAAGAAGAGACGGCTGCACAACACCACGGATCCCCGCCTGGGCATCTATGGTCTCAAGCTCGGTAAGATCCTGCTGCCTCTTTTCCACAAACCACCTGCCTGTCGCTTTCTGCTCCTCTCAGTTTCTCTTCCCGCTCAGTCGTCTCTACCCACCGGTCTCCCACCCACCTCCACCACCTACTTCAGCTCATGTGATTACTGGTGATGATCTGGAATAATCTGTCTAAAAGCATATCACTCTGTCTCAGCGCACTAAGCAGAAAAGGCTGCCAGTCATTTTTCAGAGGATGAAATGTGGCTGTGTTCGCCCTGGCTCGTAAACTTGTTTTGTGAGAAGTATAACATGTAATTAGATTTACCGCTGCTGGGAGCAACGAGACAGAGTTCGGCCACTGCAAACACTATTTAATAAATGTTATGGAATGAAGTTGGCCTTCTCTGCCTGCCACTTGAAACTGCTCACTCAACACATTTACCCTTTCGTCTATATTCTCCCTCTATCTTATTTTCTCCTTATCACCTCCCTGATTGGTTTAGTCTCTTTTACTCTGACATCTCTTTCATCTCTCCATCTCTCCCCGTAGTCTGCCATGCAGTCTATGTGTGTTTGTGTAGCCAGTGATCCTAAGCTCAAGTAACTGGTCCATTCTGTGCTTAAGGCTTGCATACCCAATGGGATGTTACACTATCCATAGGAATGAGAAGGCGCAGGAGAAAACCTCACACAAAAACATTGTTACATCTTTCACTTTCTAGTAGTTTCTATAAAAGACTGAGAAGTCTATTGTGTTTTGATAGAACTATCCATAATCATGATGCTTTAGTTCAAATGTAATTTCTGCATTGCATGGTGGAAAGACAAATGTTTGGGAAGTTGTGAAAGTAAGAAAGAGGGACCCGGCCTGGACAGAGAAAGCAAGATGGAGAGATAGCATATGAACCAAGCCTTTGTTTCCCAAACACATCCCACTGTAGCCTATTGTTTTCCACTGAGCTTGCGCTGGCTAAGACCCCACCACCACCACCCTGCTGTCCCTTCTCCAGCAACAGTGGATTGTATGTGCTGTTTGCCAGTGCCCAGCGGAGGGGAAACAGACCCTGATTTAACCTGGCGTCTCTTATACGGAGCACGTTGTGCAGCTGGCCAGAGGTGGCCAGCACAGGGCAGCAGCCAGAGTCGGTCTCACTGCCTCGGCAGGCTGTCTAACTGATGGTGTGCTAGAGACAGGGGCTGCATTCACAATCAGCTCCCTGCTGCAGGCTGCTGCCGGCTCTATTTTTAGCCCCCCCAGCTCCCATGTGTTGGGGGGGGGGAGTGAGTCTGTCTCGTCGCGGAGAGTTGAAAGTCAACGTGTGCAGACACAGACACAATGGTGAGGGGGTGCCGCTGCATGGTGGAGGGGCCCATTTTATAGCAGCGTGTTGTATCTGCTTCTCACGAACTACCCTCCTATATCTGCCTCTTACCTATGTAGTCTTCTGTCGCTTTAGCACTTCATGTTCAATATTCTGCAAAAGTATTTCTAGTGGGCACAGTGGTAAGATGAAGGGCTGATAGAAAGCTGGAGTCAGGGGGCTTTAAAGTGTGTCCTCTTTTCAAACACCCACAAAGCAACTGGAGGATCATGAAGCTGTCTGTGGAGAAGATATTGTGTAAATAAGATCTGCAGATCCGACTGACTGTCAAAGCTTTTGTTTGCTCTGCTTTGTCTGCTCAACGTGCTTGCCTCCTACACTGTTTGTTTGGATCCTCCGCTGTACTGTAGGAGGAGATATCTGTATGATGTGTTCAGGTTAAAGCGATAAGCCACTTAACTACATTGTACCTCCGAGATTCCTGTGGACAAAGCCAGCCTAATGTCTTCATAGTGCAGCATCAATGAGAGCTCATCAATGACAATACATTGCCTTTCACAATGAAAATATACGTTTATTTCAGTAATATGGTTCTGTGAAAATAGTTGTGATGACACATTCTGTTGCAAAAAAAAAAGATGACAGTCGCTATAATAAAAAACAAAGGCTCCAGCCATTTGCCTCATGCTTTTATTAGGTGTAGTGTGAGTGGAAGAGACATAATGGAAATGAATGCTGCTCGCACAGGTCAGAGACTAGCTCTTATGCTTCTTGCCACAATTACAGTTCTGGATGGTGATGAAAGGGGCACATGAACGGCACGGAGGACTGTCCCATAGGGACGCTTTTGGATCATTAGCAATATACAGACTCCATTGCTTCCATTATATACCTGTGGGTTTTTGTGAACAATGGATTACAATAGTTTGCATACCCTTGAAAAACACAGTATTTTGATGATTCATCCCATGTTGCCTGTTTTTGTCTATGTGCAGACAGCGTGAAGGACACCTTGCCCACCCAGAGCACCACGCTGGAGGCTCTGCTTCGAGGAGAGGGTCTAGACAAGAGGAACAACTCTAAGAACGATGAGGAGAGCCTGCTGGAGATCCAGGTAAGTCTGAGTTTGAGGAGCCTGCCACTGAGAGTGAAGTGCTGCACCCCAAACTGTTGTCAAGGCAACTTGCCAACATTTTCCAGCTGACCTGCAGGGCTCGTTTAAGGCATTTTACCTGCTTAGTGGGGGGGGTTCAGCAAGCTGGTGCTTTAATCGGAGCTGAGTATTGAAATGGTCTATTCTTTCTTTCTGTCTCAGAGAGTTCTGGAGGCAGATGCAGCAGAAGATGCTTTCAATGATGACGACGACTATGAGGTGGACACTCCCAAGAGGAGACATCGGGGCAAAGGACGGGTAAGTGCCAACATTACGCAGTCTTGTTCTCCTGTTGCACAGTAGTCTGAGCTCCACTAGAGTTTAAAGAAGAATTTCATTATTAGGAAGTTTCTTGAACAGTTTTGTTTCTTTATAAAACATACAGTAAACATGAGCTTGATTGTTGTGTCTCTATTATATTCTACACCTTAATCACATCAAATCACATTAAACTCAGTTGGATTTGCTTTGTATAGGAAGTGGCTGTATTATACACACCTGTGGTGCTGCAGCTGTGCATGTTTGAAAGCTCTGGGCATACATGTTATTGCAGATAGTAACTGTATCTGGATGTTTTTCCTCAGGGTCGGGGTTCAGGCCGCAGGAAGGCAGATATGGATGACGACAAGCCATATGTCTGTGACAGTAAGTAGAGATGAATTCTGACACATGAGGTTTGTTCTAGTGTCCTATCCTGTATCCTGCAATGCTGAGTTTACAATATGGTAGTTTCTGTATAATCTTCTCAGGCATGTTCTGAGGCTTAGTTTGATATTTACTGTATATAAACTAAATCTACTCTTATTTTTGTAAGGTATTTGTATTAATTCCCCTCTCCACAAATTCAGTTCCGTTTATTGGATCTAACAGGAAGTTTCCTTGGCCATATTATAACAATTATTATTGTTGTTGTTGTTGTTGTTGTTGTTGTTGTTGTTGTTGTTCTTACCTATTTAAGGTATACATAAGGTATATGTAAAGAATATCAATAGATCAAAAGGTTATTCCCAAAATACTGTCAGGGCCTCTGTTGTCAGAAAGTCAACCCACTGTAACTCAATCACCAACACAGTTTTTTGAGATGGAACCACAGGATCAAGGAAGATGAACTAGTGTCACTGTAGTCTCAAGTATTCCTGTACATGCAAGATGTATGTGGAAACTCCAGGTAGAGAGTATTGGATGTTGTGACTCTTCTTGAAAGACGCAAAACTAATGCTGTTCTTTGTGTCTTTTCTGTTTTAGACAGATACAAACAAAAGCAGAACTCAAAATCTTCGGCCTCAGGTACCTTGATTTGGTGACTCTTTTTGAGCGTAGTTTTTTTCAGCAAATTTATTTTGATAGATTGTTGAGTGGTAGTGTCACACGTGCCTTGCTTATTGATTTAGCCCCTATAGTATCTTACTTTTCTCAAGCTGAAAAGTGCCCTTGGGGTGGTGAAACCGAGACATGGTTATTATGTTGTCTGTGCTTTATGTGACTGACTATTGTAATCAGATCAGAAGTGCTTACTCTTTTCCCATTTTTGGAGTCTGAAGTAGAATAATTACCTCCATTAAACACCAGGAGCCCTGTTCTGTACTTTGTTTTTTTTTTGCATATTCAAAAACTGCATATAGATATTTTTTAGTTATGTTTCTTTATAACTCAAAGGCATTACAAGCTCACAGACACTTGGATGTTTGACTCTTTGCTTTGTGAAGGATTACAATCAAAGCATATTCAGGCATCTATCCTACACACAAACCCTGCATTTAGAAATGCTGTGTTGCCTAAATTAGTTTTAGATACTGAAATGCAACCAGTTATAGTAGTAGGACTGAACATCTGCCCTCTTTTGCAGTCTGTGCGAAGCGCTACAGGAACCGTACAGGACTAAGCTACCACTACACCCATTCCCACCTGGCAGAGGAGGGCAGAGCCGGAGAGAGAAGCTCAGTGGCGTCTAAATCCCCCTCTGCACAACAGACTGACAGACACAAACGTAAGGAGTGTAATATATTTACTGTTTGGTTTCATCAGACAAACTATCACTCACCATTACATACTGTATGTATATGTGTCCCATTAGATTGCTCCACTCCAATGCTGTATTTGTATTGCAATAATGTCATATACAAAAAGTTGGCACTGAATGCTTTGTCATATTTTAGGTCAAGTTTTTTTTTTTTAGATAACAACAATTTTATATTTTAAAGATGTTTTTGGGGCATCTTGACTTTTTAATAGATAGGTCCTAATAGAGACACAAAGAAAAAGCATTTGTACAAACTACCTTGACAGGTATTAAAAATCAAAGCGATCCACCTGAGGCCAATCCAAGAAAAAAGCCCAACACCAAAAACATTTCCTCATAATCAAGAAATCAACAAGCACAAAGTCCAAATAGAAAACATCTTACATTCAAATTAGAGAAATAATCTACCAAACACTACATCTACACAACTAATTCTTATTCTTGTACCAGAATACAAGTATTGTATTGAAAAAGTTTGACATGCTCAGCTGTACTCTAGGGAAAATCTACTGTCCCTAAAACTTTTTTTTAAATTTCCATGTAGGTCCAAAGGGTCCAGGTGGGACCAATATTTCCAACAACTACTGTAATAAATGCCAGGGCTCGATCAAGAAAACGGGTAAATCTGGATCTCCCTACTCAACCTGCCAATGCAAAAGTGAGTACACCAAAGTATAATATACATACAATACATAACTTTTCCGTCCAAACTAATACAAAGTGTGTGGATGGGTAGTAATGTATGGTGGGAAGAAATGGATGCTCTTGCCTCATGATGGTGCTCTCGCTTGTTATCCATCACCTGTGCACCGACTCTGTTCCTCTGCTGTCCCGTGTGCCAGCTGACCGTGGAGAAGAGAAGGAAGATGGGACTTTTACTGGAGCAGAGGAGCTGTTCGGCACCACCTCGGAGAGCGACACCTCCACCTTTCACGGCTTTGAAGACGACGATCTGGAAGAGCCCGCCACAAACAACAACAATGGAATATCCAACCGACACAGATAAAAAGAACCTTTTAGATTCAAAGAAACATTTTTTTTATATGGATTAACCTCTGGCAAAAATCTGCTGCTTCTTTTTCAATGTTTTTTTGTTTGCAGAAAGCACAAAGTGAAAATGCAAGTGGTATTTTATCTACTGAACATTGTTGAATAATTTATGAACACATTTTTATATATAAAAAAAAATTATATATATATATATATATATATATATATATATATATATATATATATATATTAACTTTCAAGGCTATGAAGGACAGTGTTTCTTGAGAAGTGACTCGGTCGTCATGCAAAACAGAAGATGGAGTGTTTGTTTTCCCCGTCACTGGAGCAGGAGGAGCATAAACGTTATGAACAAAAACACTGGAGAAATTTGAACAATTGAAAATTTTAAAGGCATAAATGATACAGTACGTTTGGAAGATGATTGAATGTCATTGCAGACCCATTCTTAAGCTACTGGGTGTTTTTGAATCAGTGGTCGGGTGCGACTATGAAGGTCTCTGCTTCTGCTCTAACTTTGGATTAAACTTGTATGAAAATGAAGGAACCAATGAAAGAACTGCCACAGGCCACTGGAAATGTTTGAAAATGAAGAAGCCTTTTAAATATAGTCTTTACGGATAAAGAGGACTAAATAAATGAACGGTAAGCAACAGGTTTTTTTTCTCCTTTAGAAATATAAGAAATTCTGCAGATACTTGATTAGCGTAAATTTGATTGTCTACATACATTGTTGTGTATTTATTGGGCAGTCAGACAGATTCACTAGGGATGGCAATTTCTGTCTCTCCGTTGGTTAGTCCACCACTTTGGTCCAGACTAAATTATCTCAACAAATACTGCATGGGTTGCCGTAAAATGATGGTGATACCCTGACCTTTTCCCCTCTTGTGCCACCAGCAGGTCACCATTTCAATTTGTCCAGTATTTGGTTTATGATCAAATACCTGCCAAACTGACATTCCAATCAGCTTCAGCTGTACTTGTTTGTTGTTTGTACTTGTTGTGTTTAATGCATATTAGCATACTAACACGCTAAACTAAGATGATGAACATGCTAAACGTTATACCTGCTAAACACCAGCATGTTAGCATTGTCATTGTGAGCATGTTACCATGCTGAGTACAGCCCCACAGAGCTGCTAGCATGGCTGTTGATTGTTGTTCAGACATATGTGAGTCTAACCCATATTGTATGTGTTATACTGTAGGAGCACTCAGCACATTGTCATGTGGCCCACAGGTGGGGGTGACCAGTGAAGAAGAGGATTTTACTCTGGAAAAACTAATGAGCCTTCATGTCCCTTCTGATTTGGGCCTAAAATAACTGACTGAAATGGATCAACAGACATCCACCACTTTAACAGGCCATGTGGCTTAATTGAAGCAACTGCTCCCTTGATGATATGTATCGATCCCTTCTGAACATTTGATATGCGAGTAGATCCAGCTTCATTTCATCCTTTCTGCACTGTGCTGGAGCTCCACTGAGCTATGGGAACACTAAAGGCCAGGCCTTTGGACTGTTTGTGCCCCTCGGCCCAGCCTGCCCACTCCTGCTCTGTGACTGTGTGTCTGCCGTCTGATCCGATGTGACACTAAGACGTCATAATCCTCATCACTGTGCCAGCCTGCCGCTCTGCACTGGAAACCAGCTCTGACAGCCATGACCCCTCCAACCTGATTGGACCAGTGACCCCTGACCCCCAGCCATAGACATGGTGCTCAAATCCACCACTATTACATGCAGACCTCTGGACTACTGTATTAATACCCTGACATGGACGCAAAGGTTTTATCTTTCTGCCTCTGCCCCTCTGTCTGTTTTTGGTCTCTATTTCCTGAGCCTCTCTGATCTCATTCTAAATCTGAATGCGTCACAGTAATTTAGCTCAATTTATTTTCATCTTTTCTCTGTTGTATAATATTTCTATGTTTTGAACTCTTTAAAGTTTGATTAGTATGACTTCTTGGGTTTGTTCAGACTGTATTAATACCTCTGTTCTGATCAGGTGCACAATAGCCACAACTACTCAGGCATCTTTCATTTCCTTTGCTGTTGATTGTTCAGCCCTGATTCATGTGATTGTATTCAGTTGGCAAGGAGGGACAATAACGCCACAAAAGGATCCCATTATAATCAACTCCCAAGAGAGATTTGGGTTGTTGAAGTCTCATTGTATAGGAAAACATTGCTATAACAAACTTGAACTTTGTCAGCTTTCCGTTTCAAACCTACAGTCTCAGCAGATTGTGACAGCAGTGGGAGTCATCTCCGATGCATTTGAAAACAATGTCGTTGCTAAAAAGACATAACTCTGCTCAGATCCACATGCTTAGGGAGAAGTGAAAACTGTATATCCAAGTTATGACATTTCTCTTGAGTACTTTAGAGGGCCTAATTGCTTTATGACATTTAGAAGGTGCTTGCAGTACTGTATCAAAAAGCATTTTAGGGCGATAGGTTACACATACTGTGTAAGAGGTCTGGGTCCTTCCATGTGATTATAAAGTATTGCTGCAATGTATTATTAGCTGCTCCGTTTTTGAAGCTAACCATTAATCCTGTGTCTGGTATGACTTGCGTAAGTGCTTGTGCATTCAAACCATCTTTCTTCACTTCCCTCAGGGACCCTCCACACAACAGTTTCTCCTTTGGAGAAAGAATGGATCTGAGACTTCTCAATTATCTTGTCTTCTTCTCTTGTATCAGTTATTTGGTGTTTCCACAGTGAAATGGGTCATTGTGTCTTTTATCTTCCAAAGTCATGCCAGTAAGTAAAAGCATGTGTTCCTCAATCATAACCTGCTTAATGTTACCTACCGTATATGAACAGGCCTAGTGTGGTGCAGTTCTGAACAAAAGGAGACGCTTCTAAATGCAAAAGTCAGTGACGTCTGCTTTGACTTACCGTATGTGTCACCAATCATTGAATAGCCTGTATACCTCGTCAAAGACACAGCAATAGGCCCTGGTATTCTCTTGTGAAAGCCTGCCGGGGGTGGAGAGGGAGGATAAGGGTGGGAACGGAGCCAGGAGGAGATGAAACGGACATGACTGGGCATTTGTTTCATCTTCAGCTGTAAATACGAAATCAAAATGGAGAGAATGAAGTGTTTGTTAAACTATTTTTATTGTTCTGAAAAAATAAAGAAAAAGAATGAATGATAATGCTCTGCTTTTTTTCTGAGAAAGACCAGGGGTCATTTTGAAAATGTAGCTGATAAGCAGAAGAATCCTAGACTGGATCAATAGGTTGGAGTGACCCTCAGTGAGCAGACGAAAAGGATAAAAAAATAAACACCACTTCAGTTTGCGAGGGCAGAGGTTTGAACAAGACGACTAAAAGAGGCTCCAGCACAGGGAGCTCTTATTGATCGGTAGGAGCTGCTTGTCAGTAGAAGTCATATGAGCAATAGAGTCTGCCTGCAGAGAGGGATATTTACTATTAACAGTAAATGGGATCTGAATATAAACTGCAGGTACAAAGTAGAAAGGTTTGGAGTCTTAAAAATGATTTAAGGGAAGAACTGTTATGAGAGCAGATTTCTTATGGGATCCTATTAAATGTGTCAAATTACTTCATCATAAAGTGGCAGTAAAATAGCATTTAAACAAGAGCAAGAGATTGCAATAGCAAGCTAGATTGGACAATTCTTGGAATAGAGAAACCCATAAAGGACAACGCAACGAAGTTTAGTGTCAGAAAATGTAATAAAAAGTCACAGTATAGTATGTCAAAAACTCATAAAAATTATAGCATTTCGTGAAAATATTATAGTATGTTTTAACAAATCCATAGTATAGTATGCCATAAAATGTCATAATAAAGTCATTAGTATTTCAAAAAGTCATGAAAAAGTCATAGTATAGTATGTCATTAATCGTCATAGTATATGTCAGAAAAGTTGTGAAAAAGTAATAGTATAGTGTGTCATAACAAGTCATAAAAAAGCCATAGTAAAGTATGTCAAAAAGTCATAGTATGTCATAAAAAGTCAGCATAGTATGTCATAAAACAGTCATGAAAAGTTATAATATAGTATGTCATAAAGTCATAGTATATTTCAAGTCGTGAAAAAGTCATAAAAAACGTATTATAATTTGTCAAAAAATGTTGTAGTTACGTATTATAGTACGTAATAATAGGTCAGAAAAGGTCTCTATGGTATGTCATAAAATGTCATAAAAAGCCATAGTATGGTATGCCATAAAGAGTCATAAAAAGCTATAGTATAGTATGTCATAAAAAGTCATAAAAAAAGATTGTATAGTATGTCAAAAAGTCATAAAAAGTCAAAGTATAGTGTTAGAAAATGTAATAAAAAGTCATAGTATAGTATGTTGTAAAAAGTCATTAAAAAAAACATAGTATAGTATTTCATAAAAGTCATAGTATAGTATGTCGTAAACAGTAATATTAAAGCCATAGTATAATATGTCATAAAAAGACATAAAACGTTGTGGCTGGATTAGCTCAGTTGGTAGAGAAGGCGCACACAAATGGAGGTGTTTGCCTTGACGCAGAAGGCCCAGGGTTCCAGTCCGACCTGTAACAATTTCCTGTGTGTCTTCCCCCTCTCTCTCCCCATTCATAGCTAGCTGTTCTTTCCATTAAAGGCTGAAATGGCCAAATAAATCTTGAAAAAAGACAAAATAAAAATGTATACGAAAATAGTATACTATGTCAAAAACTCGAAAATTATAGCATTTCATAAAAATATTATAGTATGTTATAAAAAGGCATAACAAATCCATAGTATAGAATGTCATAAATGCCATGGAGGTTGGAGAATGGCGGACCCTAAATGCAGAGACGGAAAACTGAGGATCGTTTTAGTGATTTAATCAAACCCAAAAGAAGTACAAAACCGAAAGAGAACTGGGGCAAGCAGGAGAAAATGGGAAATACAAAAAATAAAGTAAGTAAAATAGAAAGCACAGGAACACTAACACGAACCGAGAGGACTAACAAACAGTAATACAAACTGGAGACAAAACACAATGATCTGACACAGGACAAGGGGAGCACAAAGACTAAATACAGAGGGTAATGAGGTAACAAGAGGCAGGTGACACAAGGGCTGGGAAACAGGTGAAAAACATCAGGCAATAACAAGAGCAGGAAAAACCATAGAAAATACAGGAAGTAAACAACACAAGACGAGACAGAAAACCAGATCTTCAAAATAAAACAGGAAACTCAGCAAAATTCAAAACAGAAAAACTGACTACCAAAATAAGACAAAACACCAAACCCATAACAATAAAAAAGTAATTAGTATTTCAATAAGTTATAGAAAGTCATATTATGGTGTCAGAAAAAACCCATAGTATAGTATGTCAGAAAAGTCACAGTATAGTATTTCAAAAAAACATGTGTCATAGTGTCATAAAAGGTCAGAAAAGGTCGTAATATAGAATGTCAAAAATTTATTAAAAGTGATAATTCAATTTAATTTTAAGAGTTATCTCAGGACATTTACAGATAGAGTAGGTCTAGACCACACTCTACAATTTACAAAGATCTAACAATTCCAGTAATTCCCCCAAGAGCAAGCATTTAGTGTGACAGTGGCGAGGAAAAACTCCTTTTAGGGACAAACCGCGGTGGTGAGAAAAACTTCCTTTTAGGGAGAAACCTCAGACAGACCCAGGCTCTTGGTAGGCGGTGTCTAACGATGCCGGTTGGGAGTGTGAGCAGGGCACTGCAGACCGTAGCAGGGTGTAACAGGGCATAGCAGGGCGCGGAGCATACTTTAGTATGCCATGAAAAGCCATAAAAAAGCTATAGTATGTCATAAAAATGCATAAAAAAGTCATAATATAGTGTGTCGTACAAAGTCGTAAAAAAAGTAATAGTATCTGTCATGAACAGTTGTGAAAAAGTAATAGTATAGTATGTCGAATAAAGTGATAAAAAAGTCATAGTATAGTAAGTCAAAAAAAGTGGAAAATGTTATAGTATAGTATGTCGAAATAGTCGAAAAAAGTAAAAGTATAGTACATCAACAAAAAGTCATAGTATAGTGTGTCAAAAATTTTGAAAAAAAGTCATATTATAGTGTGTCGAAATAGTCGAAATAAAGTCACAGTATAGTAAGTTGAAAAAAGTGGAAAATGTTATAGTATAGTATGTCGAAATAGTCGAAAAAAGTAAAAGTATAGTACATCAACAAAAAGTCATAGTATAGTGTGTCAAAAATTTTGAAAAAAAGTCATATTATAGTGTGTCGAAAAAAGTCATAAGAAGTCATAATATAGTATTTTAAAAAAGTCACAGTATAGCATGTTGAAAAAAGTCGAAAAAAGTCAAAGTATAGTACGTCGAAAGACAGTCATAGTATAGTATGTCGAAAAGTTTGAAAAACAATTTAGTATAGTGTGTTGAAAAAAGTCATAAAAAGTCATAGTGTAGTATGTCAAAAAAGTCACAGTAAATATGTTGAAAAAAGTCATAAAAAAGTCATAGTATAGAATGTCAAAAAAAGTTGTAAAAAGTCATAATATAGTATGTCGAAAAAAGTCATAGTATAGTATGTCGAAATTTTGAATAAACAGTTATAGTATAGTATGGCAAATTTTGAAAAAAGTCTGTATAGTTTGTCGAAATCTTTGAAAAAAGGCATAGTATAGTATGTTGAAAATGTTAAATAAAAGTCTGTATAGTGTCGAACAATTTGAAAAAAGTCATAGTATAGTATGTCGAAAAAGTTGAAATAAAATGTAGTATAGTATGTTGAAAAAGTAAAAAAAAAGTTAAATAAAAAGACAAAGTATAGTATGTTGAAGAAAGTCGAAAAAAGTCATGGTATATGTTGAAAAAAGTTAAAAAAAAAGTCGTAGTACAGTACTACATTTTTCGACATACTATACTATGACTATTTTTCGACTTTCTATACTATGATTTTTTTTCCTAATTTTCGAAATAATATACTATGACTTTATTCGACTTTTTTTTAAATACTGTACTATGATTCTTTTTGACTTTTTTGAAATACTATACTATGACTTTTTTATGACTTTTTTTGACATACTATACTATGACTTTCATTCAAAATTGTCGACAGACTATACAATGACTTTTTCAAAACTTTTTTCGACCTACTTTACTATGACTTTTTTTTACTTTTTTCGACATACTATACTATGACTTTTTTCAGTTTTCGACATACTATACTATGACTATTTTTCGACATTCTATACTATGATTTTTTTGTAATTTTCGAAATAATATACTGTGACTTTATTCGACTTATTTTGACATATTGTACTATGAATTTTTTTCGAAAAAAAGGCAAAGTATAGTATGTGGAAAAAGTAGAAAAAAGTCATAGTATAGTATGTCGAAAATTTTGAATAAAAGTCATAGTATAGTATGTCAAACATTTTGAAGTAAAAGTATAGAATGTCGAAAAACAGTCTATAGTATGTCGAAAAATTTTGAAAAAAAGTCATTGTATAGTATATCAAAAAAGGCTGAAAAAAAGTCGTTGAAAATTTTGAAAAAAAGTCATAGCATAGTATGTCGAAAAAAGTCAAAAAAAAGTCATAGTATAGTATGTTGAAGAAAAAGTCATAATATAGTATTTCAAAAAAAGGTCATACTATAGTATGTCAAAAATTTTGAAAAAAAGTCATAGTGTAGTATGTCGAAAAAAGTAAAAATAAAGTCATAGTATAGTATGTCGAACATTTTGAAAAAAAGTGATAGTATAGTATGTATAAAAAAACAGAATTTTGAAAAAAAGTCATAGTATAGTATGTTGAAGAAAAAGCCATAATATAGTATGTCAAAAATTTGAAAAAGGTCATACTATAGTATGTCGAAAAAAGTTAAAAAAAAAAGGTCATAGTATAGTATGTTGAAGAAAAAGTCATCATATAGTGTGTCGAAAATTTGGAATAAAAGTCATAGTATAGTATGTCGAAAAAAGTAAAAACAAAGTCATAGTATAGTATGTCGAACATTTTGAAAAAAAAGTGATAGTATAGTATGTATAAAAAACAAGAATTTTGAAAAAAAGTCATAGTATAGTATGTTGAAGAAAAAGTCATCATATAGTGTGTCGAAAATTTGGAATAAAAGTCATAGTGTAGTATGTCAAAAAAAGTAAAAACAAAGTCATAGTATAGTATGTCGAACATTTTGAAAAAAAGTGATAGTATAGTATGTATAAAAAACAAGAATTTTGAAAAAAAGTCATAGTATAGTATGTTGAAGAAAAAGCCATAATATAGTATGTCAAAAATTTGAATAAAAGTCATAGTCTAGTATCTTGAAAAGTCGAAACAAACTCATAGTAAAGTATGTCAAAAAGTCATAGTATAGTATTACAAACATTTTGAAAAAAAGTCATAGTATAGTATGTCGAAAAAAGTCATAGTATAGTATGTCGAAAAAAGTTTAAAAAAAAGTCATAGTATAGTATGTTGAAGAAAAAGTCATAATATAGTATGTTGAAAATTTGGAATAAAAGTCATAGTATAGTACGTCGAAACAAGTCAAAAAAGTCATAGTATAGTATGTCAAAAAATGTCGACAAAAAGTCATAGTATAGTATGTTTGAGCAAACGCCATAATATAGTGTGTCAAAAAGTTTGAATAAAAGTCATAGTTTTTTAGTAGGTTGAATAAAAATCATAGTATAGTATTTCAAAAAAAGTCGAAACAAGTCATAATATAGTATGTCAAAAAAAGGTCATACTATAGTATGTCAAAAATTTTGAAAAAAAGTCATAGTATAGTATGTCGAAAAAAGTCGAAAAAATTCATAGTATAGTATGTCAAAAAAGTTGAATAAAGTCATAGTATATTATTTTGAAAATTACAAAAAAAATCATAGTATAGAATGTCAAAAATAGTCATAGTATAGTATGTCGAAAAATGTAGAAAAAAAGTCATAGTACAGTATGTCGGAAAAAAGTGATAGTATAGTATGTCGAAAAAGTCATAAAAAGGTTATAGTAGAGTATGTCGAAAAAAGTCATAATAAAGTCATAGTATAGTATATTGAAAAATTTTGAAAAAAAGTCATGTAGAAAATTTTGAAAAAAAGTCATAGTATAGTATGTCAAAAAAAGTCGAAGAAAGTCATAGTATATTATCTCGTAAAAAGTCATAAAAAAGTCATAGTATAGTATGTCGAAAAAAGTCGAAAAAAGTCATAGTATATTATCTCGTAAAAAGTCATAAAAAAGTCATAGTATAGTATGTCGAAAAAAGTCATAGTATAGTATATCAAAAAAGTCTGAAAAAAGTCATAGTATAGTATAGAAAAAATGTCTGAAAAAAGTCATAGTATAAGTATGTCTAAAATTTAAAAAAAAAAAGGCATAGTATAGTATGTCGAAAAAAGTAAAAAGAAAGTCATAGTATGTTGAAGAAAAAGTTATAGTATATTATTATTATATAGTATAGAATGTTGAAAAATAGTCTATAGTATAGTAAAAGTCACATTATAGTATGTCGAAAAAAGTCATAAAAAAGTCATAATATAGTATGTCGAAAAAAGTCATAGTATAGTATGTCGAAAAATGTCGACAAAACGTCATAGTATATTACGTTGAAAATGTTTAAAAAAGTCATAGTATAGAATGTCAAAAAATAGTCTATAGTATGTCAAAAAATGTAGAAAAAAGTCGTAGTATAGTATGTCGAAAAAAAGTCATGGTATAGTACGCTGAAAAAAGTCATAAAAAGTCACAGTATAGTATGTCGAAAAAAGTCATAAAAAAGTCATAGTATAGCATGTTAAAAAAAGTCGAAAAAAAGTCATAGTATAGTATGTTGATGAAAAAGCCATAATATAGTGTGTCGAAAAATTTGAATGAAATTCATAGTTTTTTAGTATGTTGAATAAAAATCATAGGTATAGTATTTAAAAAACAGTCATATTATAGTATGTTGAAAATTTTGAAAAAAAGTCATAGTATGGTACATAAAAAAAGTCGTAGTATCATAATATAGAATGTAAAAAAATAGTCGAAAAATAGTCGAAAAATAGTCGAAAAATAGTCGAAAAATAGTCGAAAAATAGTCGAAAAATAGTCGAAAAATAGTCGGAAAATAGTCGAAAAATAGTCTAGTATGTCGAAAAATGTAGAAAAAAGTCATAGTATAGTATGTCGAAAATTTGGAATAAAAGTCATAGTATAGTATGTCGACATTTTTTTTAAAAGTCATAGTATAGACTGTCGAAAAATAGTCTATAGTATGTCGAAAAAAAGTCATGGTATATTATGCTGAAAAAAGTCATAAAAAGTCATAGTATAGTATGTCAAAAAAAGTCACATTATAGTATGTCGAAAAAAGTCATAAAAAAGTCATAGTATAGTATGTTGAAAAAAAGCCATTATATAGTATGTCGAAAATTTGAATAAAAGTCATAGTATAGTATGATGAAAAGTCGAAAATAAATTCACTTTTTTTTACTTTTTTCGACATACTATACTATGACTTTTTTCAGTTTTCGACATACTATACTATGACTATTTTTCGACATTCTATACTATGATTTTTTGTAATTTTCGAAATAATATACTGTGACTTTATTCGACTTATTTTGACATATTGTACTATGAATTTTTTTCGAAAAAAAGGCAAAGTATAGTATGTGGAAAAAGTAGAAAAAAGTCATAGTATAGTATGTCGAAAATTTTGAATAAAAGTCATAGTATAGTATGTCAAACATTTTGAAGTAAAAGTATAGAATGTCGAAAAACAGTCTATAGTATGTCGAAAAATTTTGAAAAAAAGTCATTGTATAGTATATCAAAAAAGGCTGAAAAAAAGTCGTTGAAAATTTTGAAAAAAAGTCATAGCATAGTATGTCGAAAAAAGTCAAAAAAAAGTCATAGTATAGTATGTTGAAGAAAAAGTCATAATATAGTATTTCAAAAAAAGGTCATACTATAGTATGTCAAAAATTTTGAAAAAAAGTCATAGTGTAGTATGTCGAAAAAAGTAAAAATAAAGTCATAGTATAGTATGTCGAACATTTTGAAAAAAAGTGATAGTATAGTATGTATAAAAAAACAGAATTTTGAAAAAAAGTCATAGTATAGTATGTTGAAGAAAAAGCCATAATATAGTATGTCAAAAATTTGAAAAAGGTCATACTATAGTATGTCGAAAAAAGTTTAAAAAAAAAAGGTCATAGTATAGTATGTTGAAGAAAAAGTAATCATATAGTGTGTCGAAAATTTGGAATAAAAGTCATAGTATAGTATGTCGAAAAAAGTAAAAACAAAGTCATAGTATAGTATGTCGAACATTTTGAAAAAAAAGTGATAGTATAGTATGTATAAAAAACAAGAATTTTGAAAAAAAGTCATAGTATAGTATGTTGAAGAAAAAGTCATCATATAGTGTGTCGAAAATTTGGAATAAAAGTCATAGTGTAGTATGTCAAAAAAAGTAAAAACAAAGTCATAGTATAGTATGTCGAACATTTTGAAAAAAAGTGATAGTATAGTATGTATAAAAAACAAGAATTTTGAAAAAAAGTCATAGTATAGTATGTTGAAGAAAAAGCCATAATATAGTATGTCAAAAATTTGAATAAAAGTCATAGTCTAGTATCTTGAAAAGTCGAAACAAACTCATAGTAAAGTATGTCAAAAAGTCATAGTATAGTATTACAAACATTTTGAAAAAAAGTCATAGTATAGTATGTCGAAAAAAGTCATAGTATAGTATGTCGAAAAAAGTTTAAAAAAAAGTCATAGTATAGTATGTTGAAGAAAAAGTCATAATATAGTATGTTGAAAATTTGGAATAAAAGTCATAGTATAGTACGTCGAAACAAGTCAAAAAAGTCATAGTATAGTATATCAAAAAATGTCGACAAAAAGTCATAGTATAGTATGTTTGAGCAAACGCCATAATATAGTGTGTCAAAAAGTTTGAATAAAAGTCATAGTTTTTTAGTAGGTTGAATAAAAATCATAGTATAGTATTTCAAAAAAAGTCGAAACAAGTCATAATATAGTATGTCAAAAAAAGGTCATACTATAGTATGTCAAAAATTTTGAAAAAAAGTCATAGTATAGTATGTCGAAAAAAGTCGAAAAAATTCATAGTATAGTATGTCAAAAAAGTTGAAGAAAGTCATAGTATATTATTTTGAAAATTACAAAAAAAATCATAGTATAGAATGTCAAAAATAGTCATAGTATAGTATGTCGAAAAATGTAGAAAAAAAGTCATAGTACAGTATGTCGGAAAAAAGTGATAGTATAGTATGTCGAAAAAGTCATAAAAAGGTTATAGTAGAGTATGTCGAAAAAAGTCATAATAAAGTCATAGTATAGTATATTGAAAAATTTTGAAAAAAAGTCATGTAGAAAATTTTGAAAAAAAGTCATAGTATAGTATGTCAAAAAAAGTCGAAGAAAGTCATAGTATATTATCTCGTAAAAAGTCATAAAAAAGTCATAGTATAGTATGTCGAAAAAAGTCGAAAAAAGTCATAGTATATTATCTCGTAAAAAGTCATAAAAAAGTCATAGTATAGTATGTCGAAAAAAGTCATAGTATAGTATATCAAAAAAGTCTGAAAAAAGTCATAGTATAGTATAGAAAAAATGTCTGAAAAAAGTCATAGTATAAGTATGTCTAAAATTTAAAAAAAAAAAGGCATAGTATAGTATGTCGAAAAAAGTAAAAAGAAAGTCATAGTATGTTGAAGAAAAAGTTATAGTATATTATTATTATATAGTATAGAATGTTGAAAAATAGTCTATAGTATGTTGAAAAATTTTGAAAAAAAGTCATAGTATAGTATTTCAAAAAAAGTCGAAAAAATTCATAGTACAGTATGTCAAAAAAAGTCGAAAAAAGTCATAGTATATTATTTCGAAAATTATGAAAAAAATCATACTATAGAATGTCGAAAAAAGTAAAAAAAAGTCATAGTATAGTATGTCAGAAAAAGTCATAGTAAAGTATGTCGAAAAAAGTCATAGTATAGTATGTCGAAAAAAAAGTCATAGTATAGTATGTCGAAAATGTAGAAAAAAAGTCATAGTATAGTATGTCAAAAAAAGTCATAGTATAGTATATTGAAAAAGTCGAAAAAAAAGTCATAGTATAGTATGTCGAAAAAAGTCGAAAAAAGTCATAATATAGTATGTTGAAAAAAAAGTCATAATATAGTATGCCGAAAATTTGTAATGAAAGTCATGGTATAGTATGTCGAAAAAAGTCGAAAAAAGTCATAATATAGTATGTTGAAAAAAAAGACATAATATAGTATGTCGAAAAAAGTCATAGTGTAGTATGTCGAAAAATGTCGAAAAAAAGTCATGGTATAGTACGCTGAAAAAAGTCATAAAAAGTCACAGTATAGTATGTCGAAAAAAGTCATAAAAAAGTCATAGTATAGCATGTTGAAAAAAGTCGAAAAAAAGTCATAGTATAGTATGTTGATGAAAAAGCCATAATATAGTGTGTCGAAAAATTTGAATGAAATTCATAGTTTTTTAGTATGTTGAATATAAATCATAGGTATAGTATTTAAAAAAAAGTCATATTATAGTATGTTGAAAATTTTGAAAAAAAGTCATAGTATGGTACATAAAAAAAAGTCATAGTATCATAATATAGAATGTAAAAAAATAGTCGAAAAATAGTCGAAAAATAGTCGAAAAATAGTCGAAAAATAGTCGAAAAATAGTCGAAAAATAGTCGAAAAATAGTCGAAAAATAGTCGAAAAATAGTCGAAAAATAGTCGGAAAATAGTCGAAAAATAGTCTAGTATGTCGAAAAATGTAGAAAAAAGTCATAGTATAGTATGTCGAAAATTTGGAATAAAAGTCATAGTATAGTATGTCGACATTTTTTTTAAAAGTCATAGTATAGACTGTCGAAAAATAGTCTATAGTATGTCGAAAAAAAGTCATGGTATATTATGCTGAAAAAAGTCATAAAAAGTCATAGTATAGTATGTCAAAAAAAGTCACATTATAGTATGTCGAAAAAAGTCATAAAAAAGTCATAGTATAGTATGTTGAAAAAAAGCCATTATATAGTATGTCGAAAATTTGAATAAAAGTCATAGTATAGTATGATGAAAAGTCGAAAATAAATTCATAGTATAGTATGTCGAAAAAAGTAAAAAAAAAAACGCATAGTATAGTATGTCAAAATTTTGAAAAAAAGTCATGGTATAGTATGTAGAAAAAAGTAAAAAAAAAAGTCCTAGTAAAGTATGTCAAAAAAGTCATTTAAAAAGTAAAAGTATAATACATCAAAAAAGTTGGAAAAAAGTCATGTCGAAAATTTTGAAAAAAATTCACAGTATAGTATGTCGAAAAAAGTCAAAAAAGTCATAGTATAGTATGTCGAAAAAGTCATAAAAAAGTCATATAATAGCATGTCGTAAAAAGTCATAAAAAGCCATAGTATAGTGTGTCCAAAAATTTGGAATAAAAGTCAGAGTATAGTATGTCAAAAAAAGTCCCAAAAAAAGTCATAGTATAGTATGTCGAAAAAAGTAAAAGAAAGTGATAGTATAGTATGTCGAAAAAAGTCAAAAAAATTCATAGTACAATATGTCAAAATAAGTCGAATAAAGTCACAGTATATTATTTCGAAAATTACAAAAAAATCATAGTATAGAATGTCGAAAAATAGTCATAGTATAGTATGTCGAAAACTGAAAAAAGTCATAGTATAGTATGTCGAAAAAAGTAAAAAAAAGTCATAGTAAAGTAGGTCGAAAAAAGTTTTGAAAAAGTCATTGTATAGTCTGTCGACAATTTTGAATGAAAGTCATAGTATAGTATGTCAAAAAAAGTCATAAAAATAGTCATAGTATAGTATGTCGAAAAATGTAGTACTGTACTACGACTTTTTTTTTACTTTTTTCAACATATACCATGACTTTTTTCGACTTTCTTCAACATACTATACTTTGTCTTTTTATTTAACTTTTTTTTTACTTTTTTCAACATACTATACTACATTTGTTTTCAACTTTTTCGACATACTATACTATGACTTTTTTCAAATTGTTCGACACTATACAGACTTTTATTTAACATTTTCAACATACTATACTATGCCTTTTTTCAAAGATTTCGACAAACTATACAGACTTTTTTCAAAATTTGCCATACTATACTATAACTTTTTATTCAAAATTTCGACATACTATACTATGATTTTTTTGACATACTATACTATGACTTTTTATTACTTTTTTCGACATACTATACAACTTTTTCTGACTTTTTTCGACATGCTGTACTATGACTTTTTTCTGACTTTTTTCTGACATACCATACTATGACTTTTTTGACATACTATATTATGACTTTTTATGACTTTTTTCAACATACTATACTATGACTTTTATTCAAAATGTTGGACATACTATACTATGACTTTTTTTTCAAAACGTTTGACATACTATACTACAACTTTTTTCGACATACTATGCTATGAGTTTTATTTAAAATTTTCAACATACTATACTATGACTTTTTTTTAACTTTTTTCGACATACTATAACTATGACTTTGTTTCAAAATATTCAACACTATGACTGACTTTTTTTCCCCGACTTTTTATTACTTTTTTTGACATACTATACGACTTTTTATGACTTTCTTCGACATGCTGTACTATGACTTTTTTCCGACATACCATACTATGACTTTTTTTGACATACTATATTATGACTTTTTATGACTTTTTTCAACATACTATACTATGACTTTTTTCGACTTACTATACTATGACTTTTTTTGACATACTATATTATGACTTTTTATGACTTTTTTCAGCATACTAGACTATGACTTTTTTCAACATACTATATTATGACTTTTATTTAAATTTTTCAACGTACTATACTAGACTAGACTAGACTTTTTTTGACATACTATAGTTTGTCAAAAAAACATACTATATATACTATGACTTTTTTGACTTTTTTCAACATACTGTACTAAGTCATAGTATAGTATGACTCAGTATAGTATGACTTTTTTCAACATACTATACTATGACTTTTTTTTACTTTTTTCAACATACTATACTACGACTTTTTTCAACTTTTTTCGACATACTTTACTATGTCTTTTTTTTTTTACTTTTTGGACTTTTCTCAACATACTATACTACATTTTGTTTCGACTTTTTCGACATACTATACTAGACTAGTATTAGTACTAGTACTAGACTTTTTTCAAATTGTTCGACACTACAGACTTTTTTCACAAAATAAAAAGTCATAGTATAGTATGTCATTAAATCATAAAAACGTCATATAGTATGTCAAAAAGTCATAAAAAAGTCATAATATAGTATGTCATAAAACAGCCAAAAAATTATAGAATAGTATGTCCTTAAAATATCATATAGTCATAGTATAGTATGTCAAAGTCATAAAAAGTCATAGTTTAAATTAATTCATTCATTCCGTCAAACTGCAACTTAATTTGTTTTAAACCATTATTTAAACAATTTGTCCTTGAACGTTCCTTTGCAACAATTCTGAAAGCAACTATAGCCAGCTAACATAACAATGGCCTGTTTTATAGTTGTGTGTATTACGTCAGGTTATTGGAATTGGGAGGCATATAATAAGCAAAAGGCTAGCATATATCTGCAATATGATCAAAATCATGCGGAAAGTGTTTCCGTATTTG
Source organism: Gymnocephalus cernua (assembly GCA_023631565.1). Taxonomy (NCBI): domain Eukaryota; kingdom Metazoa; phylum Chordata; class Actinopteri; order Perciformes; family Percidae; genus Gymnocephalus; species Gymnocephalus cernua. The sequence goes on along the minus strand of CM042444.1, from coordinate 9,244,426 downwards.
CTACTTGCAGCCCTGTTTTTGGATGTTTTCTCTATTTGTTTATAGTCTTTTTTCTTAATACTGCGCATGTGTTGTTTGCTTAATGTGTTCTTTATGTGCTTGTGTCTATTTGCAAGTGCATATGTGAGGTCTCAGGTCTATTGTAGAAAAAGTGTTTTGTGATTTACATTTGCACATGCATCTGGGAGCTTGTATTGTAATAATCCTGAAAAAGACATCAGATCTAAGTGAAACAAAGGAGACACAGTTGACTTCTTTGTTTCTTGACGCAGAACAGTAAACACCAACAGAAGAGTGGCACAGAGGAGACAGGTCCAGAGTTTTTTATTATTATTTGGTACCCATGAATAGATAGCAGGTGCTTGAGTGTTGTAGAGTGCCAGTAGTCATCTTGCTGATTGAGAAACTAAAAGCTCAAAATGCCCTGAATGTTACATGCATAGTAATGTGCCCATATCATAATAAAGTGTGCTTTTGGATAATTAAATTTAGCCAATTTACATCTAGAATGCACCCTGTACAGCGTCATTGTGTTTGTGCTGAGAATAACATTTGGTACATCGACTCAAGTTAAGCAGCTCTCTACCTTATAATCAAGAGGTTATTGGTTCATGACAACTACTAATATGACCTGTACAGTGCATTACAATGACTCTTAACAGTAAATAATAGGCGATTCACTCATTCAGCAGTCTGTCATTGAGGGAGCTGTCTGTCCAAGCACTGTCTGTCTATAGAATAAGTCTGAAGCCACAGTGGAGCACAGATGCCTTAATGTTCAGTGTGCGACGCCCATTATAGGTAAAATATTGTTCCCAGTTGCATTTAAGGGCTTTGTTGTCCATTCACTGAGGAGTGTTGCTCCACTGCTCCTCGTCTGTGTTCTGTCTTTGGAGAGCCAAACCATCTTCCCCCAACTCCATTATGGTCCAATAACATGCACCATTTCCCCCATAGTCATTAAAACACATTACGATTATTAGATGGAGAGTCACAGCTTACATTTTGCCAAACAAACGTGGGCAGGTTTAATTGACAAAACCAAAGATGAGATATTCATGCAGTAAAAAAGCAACACAACATAAGTGATCCCATATTGGGCTGCAGGCCTTGTAATATCTCCATGATCAGATAACTAGGTTTGACATCATGATGTCCTGCGCTATGTTAACCTAGTTTAATACAGTCTTGTAACACTCTGTTGCTGGTCCTGTGGTTTAACCACCACTAGATGGACCCATGGCACTGGAAACCTTAAAAACTACACTATAGTAGGAGCCCCAAAAAGCATGTGGATGCTATTACACGTGTGACTGTGCACACTAGAACTATGACTAAAGTAAAAGCTCAAATCACTGTGATTTACACCACCATGTGGGCCATGTTTTTGTTTAAGCTTATCAGTTATTCACACAGACTTTGGAATTTACTAATTTGAATGTGTAGCCTGAACATTTTGGAACTTGAAGCCCAGAAGTTCAGTAAACCGAATTTGCCAACTGGATTAATAAGTCAAAAGACATTTGAATGACACATGCAACAGTGCAGTGTGAATGCTATATTAAGCCCTTATGCCAGATTTTGGAATGTAATGAAGCCTGAAAAGTTATACCTTCAAAAGTCAATTTTGTAGATGTTAAATATAACTTATGGGAAACAACTACTTTGTATATAGTTGATTACTGCCAAAACTATGTTCACTATTTAACTGACATGTCATGTGCTTTATAAGGAACAGATATAATAGAAATTTTAAGGATATAAAAAGGATATATTTATTTAAAAAAAGAAAAAAGAAAAGAAAAAAAGAAGTGGTCTCACACTTTATTTATTGCTGGCTGCATTGTCAGTACAGAGACATATGCAAAATAGAATGTTGATTTGTGTCTGTGTTGATGGGCCTCTTTGACCCCAGCTATTTTAGGACGACTAAATCAAAAGTCAATTAATTGTGAATGTTGCAAATTACATGGCAAATAGCTTTTAAATGTAGTTTGTATCAAAGAATATTGTTGCGACACCACAGATGTGCTTTAATATCCAATAAACACGTATATAAAAAAAAATGAAAACAAAATAAACTGGTCAGCTTAGTCGACAAAGTGACAACCAGTTTGCAGACTAAGTGATGAAAAGAGGGCATCCCTAGTCTGAATGTGCTTATACTGTATGCTGCATGCCATGTGGTGTGTTGGCTGAGGTTCCCTTGTCAGCATTTCCTCAGTGGTTCAGTTTGGGGCGTTTGCCTCGGCAGGCCCAGTGCTGCAGTAGCAGTGTGGCAGCAGTCCTCGGAGCAGTGTATGAGAGCATCCACAGCAGCCATGTCCAACCCAGCTCCACTGTCTGTGCCCCAGCCCCCGCCCCTGTGTGGCGGTCACCACTCCAACAGGGTCTGGCTGTGCCTCTCCAGCACAGGCTGTGTCAGGATGACTGCATCAGGCCTGTCAGGCGCTTTCCCGTCAATGACTTGCCCTACAAGGTCAATTAAAACAAAAACACATTACTAGACTGAGATGATAAAAGTACAAGTACTTTATAAATCACAAAAAGTCTCTACAAAACAAGGTGGTTCTTTTAAAATCTAAAATGCTTGGTTGCAACCATTCATGTGACTAGCATGTTATCTTTTTCACAAATACACATCCTATTACAGGTATAAAGAGCCACAATAGAGTGTAATATGGTTATACTTTGCAAAAGCCACTGATAGTGAGCCAGCCAGTGTGGTTTGTGATATGAACAGCCCCAGCTCCAAATGACTTACCACACTGCGGGTGAACTTCTCCAAGGAGGTGCGGCGGCCCTGTTCAGTGTCTGCTGGCTGCTGTTTTGGGAGGGGGGGAAGCAGGGTGAGTGTTTGGGTCAGGTACGGGTGTGGACGGGGGGTCAGGGTGTGATGTAATAAAAAAGGGGCAGGCCAAGCATTGCAAAAATGAGGGCCGAGGACAATGTGGGAGTTGCATTTTTTAGGAAATGGAGTGGGGTCAGTGACAGGCCAGCAGAAGGAGCAGTGTCCAAATGGGAAAGGGCAGAAAGGCTAGCATGAACAGAGGCAGCTGTGATTTGCTGAAAATCTCCATATTACACAGTAACAGCTAAATTACTGTTTGTTTAGCTGCGCACAACTTAGAAACTACACTGATAACCTACGGGAGTCAGAAAACATAACATACAAAATCACCATCACTGTCAACAACTACTATACTTTTCTGTCATATCTACGTACGATATGTTGCTTATTTGTTGCTTCTATTTAGCATGACTGTCGTTCCTCTTTTACGCAGCAGTTTGCCTGTTTGGCCTGTTTTTCGAGACTGTTTCCCTGACGTTTTACATAATTTAGCAGTTTCCTTGCACCTGCATCTTGGGCACAGTAGTTTTGCCTTTTTAGGGCTCTGTTAGTCGTCTCATGAGAGCATCAAACTGCAGAATGCTAGTGATGGTCAAATGAAGCTTCACAAACCACTGTCTTTATTTTCTGAGCTCACTAGATAGCGCTCTCTGTTCAAAGAAAAAGGTTAAAGGAATGGCAATTCAGTGTGTGTTGAACAGAGAGCGCCATCTAGTGAGCTCAGAAAACAAAGACAGTGATTCACGAAGCTTCATTTGACCATCACTACAGAATGCCAGACCGTGTTAATAGCTGCCAAATGACATGGCATGTAAGTGTGATCAGATGACCTTAAATCCTAAACCTTGAGTTGTTTGAATAACGTTTCCCTCGTATATTATAACATTATCACTAACTAGTGGTGGAAGAAGTATTCAGATCTTTTACTCAAGTAAAGGTAGCAATACTACAGTGTAGAAATACTCTTTGCAGAATGGCACATTACACAATTACTGTATATATATTCTACTATAGGATTATAATCATTGATGTATTCATGCATTCTCTCATATTCTCCCGTCTAGACTATTGCACCTCTCTTTTAACCGGCATCGACCACAAATCCCTCTCTCGCCTCCAGCTGGTCCAGAGCTCAGCAGCCAGGCTTCTCACTGGCTTTAACAGACGGCATCACATCACTCCAATCCTAGCTTCACTTCACTGGCTCCCTGTCTGTTTTAGAATTGATTATAAGATTTTACTGATTACTTTTAAAGCTCGTCAAGGTCTAGCCCTAGACTATATCTCAGAGATGCTGACCCCTTACGAGCCTGTTTGCAGCCTTAGATCCTCGGGCGGGGCCCTTTCAACCGTTCCAAGGTCGAGGCTCCTGCCCGAGGAGATTGGGCTCGCTGAATCAGTGACTTCTTTTAAAACACTTTTTAAAACACACTTTTATAGACTTGCTTTTATGTGATGCAGTCTTTTTATAGTCTTTCTCATTGTTTGCTTGTTAAATCCATTTTGTTATTGAACATGATTTTTTTCTGTCCTTTAGTGCTGCCCCATCTCTCCTTTTTCCCTATCACTTTGTTGTGCATTTATGGGTATTTGTTAGACTGGGTAAACCCCGCCCACTCTACCGGCGATTTGATTTCTCCCTGCAGCTCGGTCTGGAAACATGCACTTTTATCTCTCCTGCTATATATATATATATATATATATATATATATATATATATATATATATATATATATATAAAAAAAATTATTTGACTAAAGCTGTCAAATTAATGTTGTGGAGTGAAAAGTACAATACACCTCCAAAATGGATATAGCAGTATAAAAAAACTCAAGTAAAGTACAAATACCTCAAAAGTTTAATGTAAATGTACTTGGTCACATAGGGGCCATAATTTCGTGGCGGCGCAACGACCAGCGCAAGCAGAGAATAAAAAATAGAAAATCTGATCTATATTCCACTTCACCCAGCCCTGCTGCACATATATGAACCAAAAAACGCTTAGCGCTTGTCATTGCGCTTGTGCGATTAAAATAGGGCCCTTTGTCTAATTATTACTGACTACATACTACATTAGATATGAAACTGAAATGTCTTTTTTCCAGAAGAATCAAACCAATATGAGAAATGCAATAAAAGTGACAAACTTTTGTAAAAAAGAAAAGGGGTCAGAGAGTGCAGCTCACCTTCTTTCTGGCTAACAGGAGGTCTTGGTAGATGTTGGATCGCAAAAAGCGTGCATAGCTGTCACTTTTCATTAGCTTGAATATGTGCTCCTGCAATAGAAAGAAAAACTGATGAGTGTGTGCTGGCTTTGGAGAAAAGGGAGTGAAACAATAAGGAGAAGTGCAGAGTAATAAAGGAGGTCTGATTATGGCAATCCAATGCACGCATGGGTGATTTAGAGGCGGTGATGCAAACCGAGTGTGCTGACATGAACGGCAGAGTCCTGTGAGACAGAGCTGAGTAATGTCCTGCCAGTGAGAGGCATTCCACGTCACACATCGCCAACCCACTTTGAACCAGAGGAATCCATGGTGAACCGACCGAACAACCTATTCATAGCATTACTCGCCTCATTAGGCCCTGGCACAAACACACTCGGTCATTCATCTTCAATCATCTCTCTTTCTGTTCCTCCGTGCCCTCTCATTCATTCACCAGTGTAACATGAGTGGGGAGGAAAGGTTCAGTGTTTCTCTGGGCAAGCGGTTGGGTGCAGTGTGTGTGTGTGTGTGTGTGTGTGTGTGTGTGTGTGTGTGTGCGTGCGCGTGTGATATAAACAGGGATGTAACGGAGGGTAAACCCATCTGAACTCAGTACAATGTCAGCACCCTATATGTACCACTAAATCCCTTTCTATGTAGCACTAGAGAAGTATTGGTTTTATTGATGTGTACAGGCGCAGGTGTGTTGGCACTCTATGTGTTTATTCAGATCAGTGTGAGTGTGTGTGAGTGTGTGTTCATGCGTGCGTGAACATGCATAGTCACGTGAATTCGTCCATGAGTAAAGAAACAACACAGTCCACCTGAGCGTCCTCGTAGCTGTATCGTGCGGGGTCTTTGAGGTTCTGGCTGGTGCGTTCGTAGCTGTGAGAGTCCAGGTTGATGGAGCTCGGTGCCCCCTCAGCCAGAAACTCCTGCCAGATCTCCTGCGCCCTGGAGGACACTTCCTGGAGCGGCCGCCGCTTCAGATCCTGCACTGCTAACCAGAACCTGCAACAGCATCATATCTAATCAATAACAACTTCCCCAAAAATATGAAATATATACAGTGTATATAAAATTGGCAGTTCAGCTGCCTGTTTTGTTACATTTTGGAATATGAATATTTCTACAATATGTTAACACACTTGTTTTGACGTAACAATGGTGGAATTATTTATGTAAAAGTATCAATACCACAATGTAAAAATGCACAATTCAAATTTTTACTTATGTAAAATTAGTATGTCAGCAGTAGTACAAGTACTAATTAGTAGTACTCAGTATTATTATATATATATACTTATTATTTTCATTCAAAGTCAAAGTGAAGCAAAGTGTTGTATACTGTTCCCCATATTTTACAAGGTTTTATATGTAAAAAAAAATCTGCAAAGTAACTATAGTTGTCACACAACTGTAGAGTAAAAGTCCATTATTTCCCTGTGAAATGTAGTGGCGTAGAAGTATAAAGTAGTAAAGTAAAGTACAAGTACCTCAAAACTGTACTTAAGAATGATACTTTATTAAATGTACTTCCCACCACTGTGTGTGGTATTAATATAATATGTGTATTTATAGGTATTAAGGAGTTGTAGTAGTAATCATAAAAACCTTAGTATCTATGCAGAAAGATGACCAAAATCTAATTAGGCTAGATCATTACATTTCTATTATTGTTTAGTTATTGTATCCACAGCAACTGCATCATCAAGTGTGACCCATTTGACATACATACATAATCATGTGATCCATTGTTAATATAAAATATTGATTATAGTCGCTTTAAAAAAGGCATGTCAGCCTCACCGCAGGTTCTCTGAGCTGAACTCGGACTCCAGGAACTTCAGGAACTGGTCTCTTCCTGCCGGATCTTTCAGTGCCTCCTCCAGAGAGAAGCCCCATTTCTTCACACGCTGCTGGCTGGGGTCACGACTGCTCAGAATAAAACACATTAGAGAAGAATGGAATAAAATAGGTCATTTTTCCTCATGGTGTACAGAGAGCAGATACCAGAATGTCAGAACACAGTACACCTTTGGGAATGCCAGCATTAGTTCTCATTTGAGATGATACCCCTCCTAATTCAGGACAACAAAAGTTCACCATCACAGAGGCCTCTACACTCCACCTGACCTCAGCGTTGGTTTAAAGAATTATCAGCCTCCTGTGAACTCTCAGCCCACAACCCAACATGACCCCTCCAGCCTCACCTTCCCTCCAAGTCCCAGAAGGAAGTGTCATCACTGATCCAAGGGTTGGAAGGCTCTGTGGCCGACACGAAGGGGTCATATTCCACGAACTGGTCCGTGTAGCTCATCAGACTGTCGGCCACTTTGGAAACCTTCATACAGTGTCTGTCCAGCTGAATGTTCAGGAAGGTAATCTGATGGAGAGGGAGAGAGAATAATGAGGAAGCTAAATAAGGTAACAGCTCATCAGTCTGTGTCCCAGACTGTCATTATGACGGATGGGTGAGGCAGAAGGCTGGTAATGACCTATGGAGAAGAAGGTCACACCGTGAGTTACCTCCTTCTGAACGTCCTCTTTGGTGGCCTTCCTGGTCGGCTGGGAGCTGATGTGGACGGGACTCGGCTGGCTCTGGCCGTCATCTGGAACCCCGTAGACCGACTGGAGAAGATGAGAGGAGAGACATGTTGTTGTGTTGTTGTTTGGATAAACCATGACAGATCAGGGACTCTATATTGTAGTTTGATGAATGTCAGGTAATAGTTGTGGGACCAGAGGTAATAGTTCTGGGGCCAGGGCTGTAGCTACCATCATGGCCTCAGTATTATGACTGGGAATCAGGGGGTTTTAACAACCTGAAGAGTAGTTATATATTTTACAATTACAGATTACACATGGTGGGTTTGAATTTTTAGAATCTGTTGAATCTTAGATCCTTAGATTTTTGATTGCTTTTACCCACATATATTTGTACATTTGTTAAAAATTAGAACTTTACTACTAACTAAACAAAAACATATATAGAGTATTTGTCATATTATGTATTTAAATGTGAATATACAGTATATATATAAACATATATGTGTAAATATATTTATTTTAATATTTTTCATTTCATATTGCCATTTAGTAAGATAAAGTAGTCAACAAAAGTCAACAAAAATCTGTTATTTAAAGTATTTTACAAAACATTACACACCATTTAAAAGAAATGTACATACAGTTTTTCCTATCAAAATGTTTTATATATAATAATACATATAATAATTACAATATCTTATACAAATATCTTTATGACTAAGCAAAAAAATATATATTTTAGATAAATTTAGATTTTTGTCATTTTGTAAAAGAAAATAGTGGAAGTGGACACTGTGTAAAAGGCTTTGAAGCATTTAGGGAGATAACATTTACAGAAAATGTAATTGAGCAGTTAAATGGATAAAACATTTAAATTAAAGGTTTTGGTGGCAAAAACATTCTTCAGGTGATGAGGTGGTGCTGGACCTCAGTATTTCTACTGAGGTCATAAACCACTGGTTTATAGCAAACGATTGCTAAAAAAACTAGTATTGAGATAATAATTAGGTTTGGACAGCTAACCTGCCATCGTCTCCTCTCCTCACCTTTTTTACCCTGTGTGGGTTCCTCTCTCTCCGGCACTTGCGGATGTCCATCTCTGTAGTGTTGACACAGCCTGGCTGTGGGAGACAACAGAAGACAGCGTGTCTCTGGGTCAGATAACAAGTGTTTCTCCAGCATGCATCGTCTGCGCCTGTGCTCCTCACACAATAAGATGCTGTTTCTCTATTCAGCAATGCCACGCTCACCAAAGGCGTGTATGCAAAGTAACTGGTACCAAATCTGCTTCTGTTACCAACAACAGAACAGGGCTCTCAGTTAAACAGTGTGTGGAGCTGAATCTGCTTTTTTCAGGCTTTACAAGCTAAAATTGTCTATCCACATAACAGTCCCTCTTTTTTCATTCTGCTTTGTTTGTTACTATTGTTACACTCTTGCAGCATCTGACCCTCAATTCTTTTCTTTTGTCATGGTTTTGACCCGTACTCACCACTGGCCGATGGACGTCCCAGAATGCCCTCTCCTGGCTGTCCAGGATCTTCCTCTCTGCCTTGTCTTTCTTCCTGTCAATCCTGTCAACAGAGGAAACTTATATATAGAACACATACCTCGGAAATATCAGGTCAGACACAATAAATCAGGCTCACAAACACACACAACCACGTACATGTTACTACTGACAGGCCAGACTAGGGAGCAAAAAGCTGAAGAGTGTAGGTCTTAACCTGTCTGCTCGCCTCACTTAGCGATGTCTGGTTTTGCTGCCGGTGGGGCCGAGCTCTTACATAACTGACATTTACTGACGGCCCTCGCTAGGTACTGTTTACTCCCCAGATATTAAAAGACTTATTGCTTTCCATATTGCCAGTACTTGTACGAAACAGTGGCCACTAAACAATGCCAACTTTGAAGATACTGTATTTCTAGACAGGAGAAGAAGGCTCTCTCCTCACTGAAATGCATGAGATATTAGTGCTGTGCTTACACATGCAAGCCACCAGATGGAAGCCTTACTAAGAGATAGAAGTTAGGAAGAATTGTGTGTGTTTATTTCCATAGGGGGATGCTTGCTAATGCATGTAACCCTGCAGTCACAGCAGGGCATGAAAACAGAGCATTGCTAATGAGAAAAGCATTGGCTCAATGCCCGACTGACACTGCACACTCAAGCGTTTTCTCTTCCTTGAGGAAATAACACTCAAATTATGCATGTAATGCCGAAAGTTAATATGAATGTATAAACCTGATCTCACCAACATCTCCTGCTGTAAATGTGTCACGTTAGTATGACTCTGACGTCAAGAGGCGACACGTGCTAACTCCCATGTACATTCATGTACTCACTTGACTTGAGCCTCAGCTTGCATGAAGATAAATTCCCACTTCCTGGCAAAAGCCCTCTGCAGCCGGGCGAGGTTTTCCTGGTGGAACCAATCAGGCGCGGCGTTAGGGGAGAAGGTTACTGGAATTCTAGGCCTTTAGATGATTACATTGTCCATTTACTGTGATGGCCACAGCTGCCATATTTTTGGATTACCAATGCTGAGATGAGGCGACCTCTCACTAGTGCGTCCCTGAACATGTTATTGAGCTGCTGATCCCACACTCTCGAATAGGCACTGTTTTGGTATATACACTATTACTGAATTAATCATTTTGGGAAAGTTTTTGAGAGTAAATGAAAAGATTGACACCACTCTTGTGTCTGTACTGTAAATTTGAAGCTACTGCAAACAGCCGGATGGTTTAGCTTAGCATAAAGATTTGAAATGGGGGAGAAGGTAGCCTGGCTCTGTCCAAACTAAGATAACCTACCTGCCAATACCTCTGAAGCTCACTAATTAAAGGGGAACCACACCCATTTTATTCCTATGGTCTAAGACAGTCCAAAAATATTATAAACATTAACTGTATCCCAAATCCAAAAACTAGAGTGCTTAAACTCCAATTTATAAAGTCTGCTCCATAGACAATGAATTGGGAAAGTTGTCACTGAGAGGACACTGATAGCACCTAGTGGGATGTTCTGAGTATATGGATACATTTGATGTTTTCAGAACTGAGAACACTTCAATTGAATACAACTCATTTGGGTATAAAAAAGAAGAAAAAAAATCAGTCTCCCATGCATTATCTATGGAGCAGCTCCAGACATTACAGATTTGAGACTTGTCTAGTTTCTGGTTTTGAGAGAGTATCTCATGTTCACAAATATTGATTGAACGTTCCTAGTAGATGGAAATAACATATTGGAATTCTTAATTTAGGTGGTGTTCCCTTTTAACATGTTATATCTCATTAATTTAATCCTTACAAAAAACAAAGTGTAAAAAGGGAACATTGAGGTTTTATGGAGGAACAAATGTCGCGACTCATACCATAACCTCATGACTTTATTGAGTGCAACTCATTGCATGATTTTTGCTTGAGTAAAATAAATAAAAGCTTCACAAGCTCTTTAAAACTCCATAATGTACACAAATCAAAGCTGCATACCAAATTGGGCATTCTTAATAAGACCAGTCAAACAAGCATCTGTCAAAAATACAGTACATGACCTCATTAGAAAAAAGCAGGCATGTTAACAGTGAGAGCAATGAGGCCTGAAGACAAAAGTGACCTGAATAGGAGAGAAAGGAAGTCTACTGGACAATATAGTTGCAGAGTAATTTAGAATATGAAAGTGCAGTGGATTGCTATTGTATACCAGCAGGAGATCAGCACTGCAGTTATGCCTCTATTGAGACTGCATTGATCTGCTGATGCCAAGTAGTCCTATAGATATTTATTTTTGGGGCCAGGAAATGAGTGCATTATAGTCTGCCAAATGCTGCTCCAGAAAAAGAAAAACAACCTTTGACAGATTTGTATAGAAGTTTGTAATTTGATAATAGCTTTTTGCTGGGATGAATGGATCTTGGCATTTCAAGGCCCCAGATGATACTGTTACAGCTCTTTAGTTTTTCAGCGATGTGAAACAAAACAGGAAATTCAGAGTGTCATGATTATTATGGTCCATGCACAATGATAGCATTGAACTGAGAGCTTCCTGGCAATCACTTAACCAAAAATGACAGTGTACTTACAGCCTCATAGTCAGCTAGCTCAAGCCTGGCCTTATTCTGCATGGTGCGCTTGCACAGGTAAATGGCTAGAGGGAGAGGGGGGGAGAAAGAGTGAGACATGAAGAGGGTAATAGAGTTAGTTAGATGGGTTGTCAGCGTTGTGACTATAAAATAAAAAAGGAATATCTCCAATGGATGCTGCTATATTTTAACTGTGGTCTCAGCTGTGTGAACCAACACTAATGAATGTTTTGCTGGAGCAGGCAGGCGATGTGTTCTAAAATAACAAGCCTCAAGTAAATGCCATGCAGAGAGCTGGAAATGTGGTCATATAAGTGACTGTCCCTTTATTTTGTTTGTCTAAGCTTTTCCCACAGGGTTCTCTGTAGTGCGGGCTCCTCGGGGCCATTTACATTACAGAGAATGGCTATGTGAATCAATACTCAGTAAGTGTCAACAACAGATCTACAGTGTGAGTTCTGTTTCAGAGAAACAGCTGAACGCATTAGCAAGATCTTAATGGTTTGGAGAAAGAAGTAAAAATTGAGACAGTTGTGACTCACCATAGTCTGTGTTCTCAGGCTCCCAACAGTTTGAAGGCCAGAAGTAGGGAGACTGATGATGAACAGAAGGTGATGAAACATACAGAGTTTATTAATTTACTCAAATAATCCAAATTACTCTCTTTTCTTGCCATAAGTGTCGAGATAAACAATAATATTCTAATCCTATATAAATGTTGGAATCTTATTTTACCCACCACCCTGCACATAACTATCTGGGGAGCAATGGTAACTTTATTCTTTCTCTCCATATTCTCCATCTTTTTTTTGTCTATTGCAACTGATATTACACATTCAAAGTCCATTCCCAAGACCATCAATAATGGATCACTCACATTTATCATGAATTCTTAATAACAGGGCAGAATTAGAAATTGGTGGCACTAAACCACATATTTTAGTCCGACTATTACTCATAACGGTAATTAGCCTAAGAGCAAAAGGCTGACGCTGATGAATGTGCCTGTTTGAGTGTTCTGAACAAAAGGTTAACATGCTCTTATTACCATTATAATCGCCAGAGAGGATGAAGTTGAACTATAAGACTTCACTGCATTCGCAAAAAAGTAACAAACAGAAGACAGTCGTCATTAAATCTGGGTCTTCTACCAGAATAGTATCTATTTATAGACCAGCAAACTAAAAAATTTCCCGTCACGATGCCTTACAGCGCAGCTATGGAGACTGGCCAGTGCATTTCACATGGGCCTGTTGCATTACGACAACATCGGAGGGAATATTTTTAGCCTCTGCTGAACGAGCAAATGTGACACACGCTGCCCTCCCTGCACAGGCACAATAATGGCTTTTAATCTTGAGCAATAGAGGTGAAGATAAATGCATTCAGAGGTAGATTTAGGGGGAGGAGCAGCGGTTGGTGACAGTGAAAAGTGCAGAGCCAGCGTGCAGCCAGCTCAGTGCTTCCCATAGAGGAGCCTGGCGAGTGTAGCTGGCCAGGATTAAGATGCAAATGGCCCAGTCACAGTAATGAGTCATCATGGAGCCCGAAAGCTATCAGAGGGACCTGTCAAAGTTTATGCTGGATCAGATGGAGCGAAAAAAACAAACAAAAAAACTCTGACAAGCTGAATGGCTGGCCCGTAGGCCTTGTTCTGCGGCCCACCTCACGCTCTGACGCAGCGTCCAGCAGGGATATACAGTATCGACCTTGGTGGGGTGAGTAATAGGCTTAGCAAGGATTGCTCTCATTAGCATTACACAATAAACATATCCCTCTGATAAACTACCACCATCTATTCTTTCTATATTTAAAGGCCTCTCAGTCCATACCAAGGATATTCCCATGGTGGAACTTTCTGTACCTGAAAGCGATAAAGGGTTCCGTCATCTTTAAGTGTCAGGACATGGTCAGAGATGGGGAAGATGTAGCCATGGGCAGCTATCAGACTCCCAAGGTGGATGGCTTCAGCTGTTGACATGACAGAAGGCACACAGAAGGGGGGGTTGAAATTGCCTTCCTCTTGAATTGAGCACTATTGTGCTTATATGTAATGACAGATTTCTCAACAGACTTACCTGGATCCTCAATAAAAAGGTTTTTCATCAGCCACTGAACAATGTCTGCCCCTGGTATTCATAAAAGGATTATGGTTAGAAGTGGCGTCACAGTTCTACATGCGCAATAGTTTCGACAAAAGCTGCAATCGACAAACACAAATGAGCTTTGAGGAAGTCTTTGTGAGTTTGTCTCTGTTCTAAGCTGTGGGCCAAAGCTCAGTAGGTGTCTGAATATAACATAATGTTAACAGGTTTGCAGTCCTGTCTCTCTCTCTGCTCCTCGACAGCACTATATTTGGCCCGGTCTTTGTGCTTTGGCAGAGGCTGCTGAGAATGATCGTGAGGGCATCGGGCTTGGGGGAGCCATGTTAAGCAGTGACTCCGAAACAACCCTTGGGAGAGCGGGAGCGACGTCGTCGTCCAACACTGGTGACTCATCCTCATACACAAGCACACACAGATGCACAAACACAAGAAGGAGTACAGTGCATACACACAGATGGACACCGATAAGAAAGGAGAAGGAGAAAAAAGTGTGACAAGGGCAGCACACCAGAGGCGGTTTCCTCAGAGGCTTATTGGTAAAGACATCATCCGCCTGCAACTGTAAAAGCAGCAATTTAAATGAGCCCAAAAGGTCATATTTGCTTCTCTTATAGTGACTCATACGTTTTCTATAGACAACAAAGCAAACACACACACACACACAATCATAATAATGATAATACATTTATTCTGTAAAGCACTTTAAAAGGTACTCAAAGGCACTTAAAAACAAAGACAGAAGCAGTAAAAGCAGCAACAATATACTAAATACAACAATACAACTAAAAATAGTAATTACAATAATCACAGATTAAAAGCAGATTTAAATAAATGGGATTTGAGAGTGGTTTTGAAAGAGGGGGGTGAAGGAGTAAGGCAAGTCCTGATTAAAGAACAATTCCGGCGCAAAATGAACCTAGGGGTTAATAACATATATGTACGAGTTGATCGCTCTCTGGAATATGTTTTCATGCTAATCTAATGTGTTTCTATCTTGAAACAAGCTACCGCAAACCGAAGCATTGAGAACTTTGTAAGTATACAGACAGTTTATTAAAAAGATAAATTATAAAGACAGTAGCGTTCATGTTTACATGCGGGCGCCATCTTGGAAAACAGTCGACCAGTCAAACCATGAACGCTACTGTCTTTATAATCTATCTTTTTAATAAACTGTCTGTACACTTACAAAGTTCTCAATGCTTCGGTTTACATGTAGGGGCCCTCGTTATGCTACCGTTGAAGTGTGGTGCTATTTTGAGCCTTGTTAGTGGTATAAAATAGCGATTTACCCTCTGCCCCGAAAGCTAGCGTTAGAAGCTAACCACCGGTTTGCGGTAGCTTGCTTCAAGCTAGAAACACATTCAATTAGCATGAAAACATATTCCAGAGAACGATCGACTCAGTACACATATGTAATTAACCCCTAGGTTCATTTTGCGCCGGAATTGTCCTCTAAGGAAGAAACACACAAGGAACTACAGCATACGGTATGCAAATGTGCAATCACATACAATAAACAGGCATGTCCACACACACACATACGCACACATAATACTAACCTGACACCACACTGGGGATCTTGGAGAGGAAGCTTTTGACAGTCCGAATGGCCACACCTCCTGCTTTCTCATCTTGTATTCGTGTAACAATGTCTTCTATCTGTGAAAAAATCACATATTCTATTTTCTACATCGACCATTGAAAATGGTTCTAATTACATAATTCGTATTATTGTGCAAATATGCTTTTTTTTTTTTTTTCTGGAATTAAAATTCATCAGTGATAGAAGACAAAAACATCCAATGTGAGGACATTTTTTACTAGTTTTAAATAATTACAGAAGGCTCCTTAAAGTCAAACAATAGATTCAGGACTGAGTTAACTGATATTTTGGCCACTTGGGGGAGTAAATTAAAAAAACATTAAAATTGTAGCCTGTAAAACCAAAACAATGACCTTAAAGATGCTAAAATGCTCCATAGAGCAAAGGGGAACTACACAGTAGGGTGATCATTCTCTGTTGGTTTGTTACTATGACTAAGACCATTCACAGTACATATAGTCATCTGATTCATTGTTAACAACATGAAAACATTAATTATTGCAGGTTTAAATTGAGATTAGATTTCGGTAAAGTCTCCAATGTGTTTTTTTTATCTGACTCACAATATTCATTATTTTTGTTTGTAGAAAAAGACAAAATGCTATATGTTGCTTTTTTAAAACTAGCACAAATAGTAGCTTAAAGGGTTTGGAAATGTATGTAATACCCAGTGGACACAAGGCTTGAAATTGACCTGAGAACATCCTTATATCCACACTGGTGAAGATCAGTGTTGAAGCCAAACACTTAAACATATGTGCTTTTGATGATGATCTAAAGTGACACCCTGTGGAATGCACTCTATAAAGCTTAAAGATAACATGGGTCAAAGGTTCAATATATTGAATATTTTCCAAACACACACACACACACACACACACACACACACACACACACACACACACACACACACACACACACACACACACACACACACACACACACACACACACACACACACACACACACACACACACACTGCATGGTGATACAACCACAGGTTGGGTTGATTTATTTATCTGTAACAAGGGCTTCAGTCGGAAGCTTTGGCCAATTGAAAAGGGCTGTCACAGCTACTCCCCAGAGGCAGAAATAAACATCACACCTCCGACACAGCCAGAGACACAAACACATCACACATCAGCCGCCTAAAGTAAGGCCCGGCACAGCTTGCCACTACACAGGGGAGAACACAGTACAGTAAACAAGTGAACATCAAGTCACTCAAGTACATGGACACACATGCACAAACACACACATATGACGATGCAGAAATCCATATACAGAGCCCTAAACATGCAAACAAAATACAGAAATACATCATTTATTTTTTTTAAATCAGTGTTTGGTCAAGTCCTTGAACAGGTTGTTTGTAGAGCATAAGCAGTCAGGTCAGGTCTGGTCATTACCGATGTGAGCAGTCAGCGCTCTGTCAATCTAGAAATCAATCTACATTAAAAAATCCTGATTTTGCATACTTGTAGCCAACCATATGCAGTACAGTAGCTGCTAAGGTTTATTAGCACTGGCTATAACATTCTTTATAGCTCCCTAAGCATCTGTCTAGTAAGTAAGCACACTCATGCGTGCATATGAACACAAGCAGACACGCTGTTACAGTATGACAAAGCTGATTGGGTGAAAAGGGTTGAACTTACAGGCTCTGAACACTCTACTACTCTACTCCACTGTATATACTTTTGTTTTTTAGCCACATTAGCCTCTATGGACAGCTAATGTCAGTGAGCCTGTCTGTCAATCAGTTCACCACTACTACTGGATCGATTGGTGTGAAATTCTATATGGACATTTATGGTCGCCAAAGGATAAATCCTCCAATAGATACAGTATGCTGGAATTGACCAACATGTCCAATTGGGATTTAGTAGCCTATGTCAAGCCTGTGTGTCAAATGTGTTTTACCTGTAAAATGTTTGATGGGATCACTGTAGCATTTGCATAAAGCCTCTTATGAACTTTAAATTCATCAGTATATTATTTGTCCTCAGCCCACTTGATATACTTTAATTCTGCAACATTTTCTAACCTCAACACCAAAAGTGGATAGGAAGGTAAAGAGAGAACAACAAGCGGAGAGCGCAGCATCCTGCAGCACATGAACTAAAACACCATTACAATCAAAGTTAATCATCCTGCCTGGCAAAGTCTTAAATGGACAATGTATACATGCAGCCCATACATCTACAACAAAACACCCTGATGCATATAAATTTAATAACACACATAATGCAGAGCAGAACATCCACTGTGGATAATTACTGCCTCAACTCTTGTTGATAAATCTCTCACAGGAGAGAGGGGGAGACAGAGCTGCATCTGCCCTCTGTGTTGTGAACAGAGCCTTGGTATTTTAGGCCTGCTTTTGCCTATATGTGAGCATAAACTGTTTTACATGAGCACAATCAGGGGCACGACAGATTAGCACTGACACATCACAATCTTTCCTTTGAAGCAAAACAACAAGGCAACAGCTTTGAAATCAGCTCTGTTTGATCCAACTCTGAAGGACTCCTCAAATCCCCTGAGACACAGCAACATGCAGAGGATTAAGTCCTTTTGTTCTCATGTAATAATGGACCCTGGACTGCATATAGCAGTAGGCTTTAGAAAGAAGGACTCATTATCTCCCTATAGGATGACAGCAGACAAGAAGTACTTGGCACAGCTACAGAAAGTGCACATCATATCTCCTGGATGTACAAGCTAATGGTGTTTGCAGCTTGGTGTGGAGGGTTTTTGAGAGATGAAAATTGCTGCTAGCATGCGATAACAGCACTTTGCCCCTCGCCACTGAGCTCTATAAATGATTATCAGGAGAACACTTGTGTATCTTGCCGCTGCATGTTTGCATTTGCTGCACACGTGTTTGCAAATCTGTACCAATGCATGGCTGTTGCTGTGTGTAGGTGTGTGTGTGTTGTCCATCTTATCTTTTATGGCTGTGAGGGCAGTACTAGTAACTCTGTATAGCACATGTAGGAGGGTAAAGGCTTCAAAATTACCTTTTTCGTCCACCAGCCAAATGGCTAATGAATGTTCAAATATTACCAGCCACTCAATAGATTGCCATTTGGTTTTTTGGCTGGTGAGTGAAGCAAATCTACCAGCCACTTGCATATTTTACCAGTATTTGGCTGGTAAATGGTGCTAATTTTGAACTACTAGGCTACCAGTCAATTACAAGCATTTACTCCACATTAATGTCAGGAAAGGCCTGTACACTCTAATGTTTAAAACAAAATCACCACTTATGTAATATGGTTTTTGTAATTGGGACTTAATGAAGTTAAATAAAACCTAAACAAGAGTGTCATTGACATAAATAACCATCGAGAAAATGCGACAGGTTGAACTCTGGTAGGCAGGCCGTAAGTGCAGAAACATTCACTTCTTCTACTAATTGAAACCATGTGCCCTTTTTCCAAAAAAGGCTACAGATGAAGCTATTAAAAACTGGCCCAGTCTTCAGAAATAAGACAGCAGCTGCTAAAAGATGTATCAGGCAGTAATAGCGTCATTAATGATTCAGCAGTCATCAGTGGGGCTCGGGCACACTTGTCACTGTTGAAAGACATTCAGGTCTGTGAGGAAATCGACGGACATCCAGGTACAAGCAAAAATATACTTATCTGGGGTCTCATTTATAAGACTGTGTAGGATCTTTACTAAAAATGTACGTACGCCCCAAAAGCCCAAAATGGCGTACGCCAAAAAAATGTCAGATTTATAAAACCGCATGTACGCACACCTGTAAGCAATGTTACCTTTATAAATCAGAGATTACCTACAAGTGTGCGCACGTGGTTCAGCCTCTTATCCTGCCCTGTACACGCCGATTTTTAACCATAAATAGTCAATGCAAAGCACCTCATGACTGCTGATCAGTATATGAATGACACTGGCAGTTGTTATACCGAATCATGATTCGGCGGAGAAAAAGCAAAAAGCTTCTCAGACGTTCTGGAATTGCTGCAAATTGAATTATAATTTGGGCCTGTTCTTGCACAATGTAGGGAATATTAAAAAGTATTAATAATAGGTCCAAAACAGCAGGTCTTACGGCACTCGGGACAGCTTCGATATACCCACAGTTGCGAGGACCTGTATTTGGCACGGTTCCGGCGCAGTGCCCTCTCTACTGGACCCAATTCAGTACATAGATGCAAGAGCACAGCTTTAGGGAATTTAAATCGGCATATTAGCCAGTCATCGTCGTGGTCCCTGAAGCCTCTTTTTCTCCTGATTCTTCCATCGCCGTAGTTCTCCTGCAGGGCCAGCAGGGCCATCACACAGCATTACGCACGGGGGTCACCGCAGTATTTATACAGTATGTTTACAGCAATCTGTGATTGTTAACACCTTGCCAAAATCACAGCATCAACTGGTGGTATCCCCCACCCCGAGAAACAATTTGAAGACGAAAGAAAGTCTAACTGTATATTTAGTTATTTAGGCTACACTGTGTTCTGCTGTTATCCAATAGTAGGGTATTTGATGCTATCCTGTATTCCAGTCGGGCCATGTCCTCCTCCTGCGCTCCGTGGTGGACACGGTGAGACAGCGCCGATTAAATATGAAGAACAATTTTTTATTTAAGATTTGAGTTGGAGGTGTTTATGGAACAATTATCATTCAGTACAATCCCAAATAACACTGCTGGATTTAATCTTCATGATAACGTGGATGATATGGAGTGAAAAATATGCGTGAGGCATCAATACTTGAAAATATTAAGAGTAATCATTATTCCCATTTACTATCTGCAGTCTGACTTCAGTTCACCACCTCACCATCTGCGTCGCCAATTCCTATTTTGTCTCCAAAATGTGCGTACGCATGGGTCAGAGTTTGCGTGGAGGACCGCACATTCTGCCGTCAAGTTTGTTTTTTATAAATCACAACCTTTGCGTGGGAAGTGGCGTATGCATATTTTCAGCCCCGTTTTGTGCGTACGCCACGTTTATAAATGAGACCCCAGGCCTGGAGATAAGTATGACACATCAGTGGGAGCTGAATGAAGATAAAATAGCGTTGAGGCTTTAAAACGTTTTTGGTTTGCCAAGTCATTCTCAAACACCTAAAGCAGTCATGGTTTTTTTCTAGTGTGTAAATACTCGTCCTGTTTTGAGTATCCCAGGATTAATTTGTGTTTAAATGTACTCAAAAGCCATATATTAGTTTGTCATTATAACAGAAAATCCCACTCCATTATCAAATAATAGAATATAACAACACAACCATATTTTAAATGTATTAGGATTCATTGGGAATGTATTATATTATGCATAATGCTGTTATAAATGGGAGCATCTGGCTAAATTTTAATGCTCAGTGGAAATACAGCAGCAGCATGACATAATGTTCCTAGAGAAGAAGGCAGCACAGTCCTCCTGTTTATTAAAACATGACAAGAAAATAATAGCCCTATTAAGAGACAATCTTAAACAAGTCTCAACTACCCCAGTGACATTGGAAAATAATTTCCAGTTATTAAAATAATCAATACATTATCTACAGTTCCTGCACTGTAACCCTCTAGAGTCTGATAAAATATGAATAAATCTTGCCATTCAACAATAAATGGAAATGCTGTCGTGAATGAGTATTCATCATCTGACCTCAACACACATACTGTACATATGCACAGTTGAATGACTGTTGTAAAAGGGAGTTCATTCTAACGTCAAAGAGGTTTGGTGCATTGTTAAAACAAACACAACAAACACTATAATGCCTTAATTTGAGAGACCTGTGGGGAAGCCTCCATCTCCTATGACCTAGATGAACTGTTTAGCTTTGCCCTCCATCGATATAAACTGCCTTATTTACTTTTAATGCCTTTCTTGTCTCAAAGCAGTACTAAACTGCACACTTTACAGTATTTTTGTATGTTGTTTGCTGCATTGCCCTGTCCAGCGTTACACTTTAACTCTGTTTCTTCACAGGGAGCGCCCGTGGCTGCACTAAGCCCCCTGCTGGCTCCTAGAACAGTAGCCTTCCCAATGCATGCTCTCACTTGTAGGGCCCTATTTTAATGATCTAAGTGCACGGCATGAAGCGCATGGCGCAGGTGCATTTAGGGCGTGTCCAAATCCACTTTTGCTAGTTTGACGGCGGAAAAAAGGGTCTGTGCGCCGGGTGCATGGTTCAAAAGGGTTGCACTTAGTGTCTTGGGTGTAACATGCAATAAACCAATCAGAGTGTCATTAATGGTGCATTGCTATTATGATGGCGGATTTGCACCGTAATATTTTTAATTATAATCTTTTGCATATTTGTGTGCTGCTGCGCTTCCCTGTGTGCGTGTAACAAGCATAATGTGGGTGTGCTGTGCACGAGCTTAGTCACATTTTACTAATTCGCTGTTAAAACAACAATGAAATGCTGCGCTATTGACTTTAGTCCAGGTTTTTGTTGGTCAACGGCGCGATCACTTCTCGCTGCCTCAAGATAGCAATACGCCAAGAATTCGCCTGAACACACCTCCCTGTAAGGCCAGCATGCCCATGGGCTCCACGATGGGCACAGGTGCATTTGCTATAGTGTGAAATACGGCAGAAGACAGTGCTTATGTAATAAGTAGGGCTGTCGCCCTACTTATAAATTCACCCGGAGCCTTTCTAGCCGCCATTCAATTGTAAAATGAAGGAGGAAGACGAGAGAATTACTTCTTACTCCTCGTTACGCTAAGGAATCGAGAGGGGAGTGGTCATCCAGTCTCTTTGGTAGAGAGGGAGAGAGAGAGAGAGAGAGAGAGAGAGATGAGGAAAACAAGCATGCAAATGGAAATTATTGCGGCCGGAAAAATTATCAAGCTCATTTTTATTTATCATGCGATTAATTGATTTATTGACTATCGCGACATGCCTAATAGTAACCTCCCTTGGCAGTTAGCCTGTAGCTTTCTTTTTTGTTTCATGTGTACTTCTTGTTCACGCTAACTTCTAAATGTATTTGAATTTTTGCAACTATAATAAATGTCCTTTTCTTTGCTGTGCATTCCTACATACTAAAAACGGATTTCTCGTTGTAGATCTTCCTTTAATTACTAAAATGGCACATCATTTCACTTTGAATGTGCTGTGTGAAAAGTGTTCTATAGCTCTTTAACAGATAACAAAAACTGCTGTTATTTCTAGTTAATGAAGTCCTTTTCATTGCTAATATAATAGCGATGAGGTCTCATCAAAAGGTCTCTCAACATCTCCCCATTCACTTTCCCCCCAATTTACAAAAGGACACAAGCTCCATTCGTCTCGATAACCCTAATATATTGTAATTTTCATGGTTACTTTGTCTTCACTTGGTATGATTAAGTTTACAATGTACTCAAT
This sequence comes from Gymnocephalus cernua, assembly GCA_023631565.1. Classification (NCBI taxonomy): domain Eukaryota; kingdom Metazoa; phylum Chordata; class Actinopteri; order Perciformes; family Percidae; genus Gymnocephalus; species Gymnocephalus cernua. The sequence goes on along the minus strand of CM042444.1, from coordinate 9,221,664 downwards.
TTTATAATAAAATGACTGCAAATCACTAAGTAATTACATATATATTCATTGCACACATTCTGTCCCGGCCTATAACTTGTCAGATACTATAAAGTTACTTCCCCAAAGTACACACGACACTATTTTTGAGCGCCATGTTGACCTCTGCGCCATGTCGTGTGCATAATTAAGTGAGTTCCAGCTGGTGTGTGGTGCCCTGGGGAATGAGGTGAGAATAAAGCCTGCTGGAGAGAGAAGACCCCCCCCGCCCCTTCTCTCTCCCATCTCTCCACCCCACCACCATCCAACTCTCTTAGCATGCCAAGTCATGATGAGGGAGCTGTGAGAGCTTCTCAGCTGGATCTGACACACCAGGGAGAGACAATGACAGCAGCGAACACAGCAGACTGGAAAAGCCCTGCCAACTGAGCGTGATGGTTGGAAACTTATACTGCGTTGGAGACGTGTGAATGAATCACATTTGCACTCGATCACACACTGACACGTAGCCACAGTCATGTGTACCGCATGTTCGTAGGAACACATGCACAAAGACATAAACAGTTGCTTCAAAGCTTTTGCCGATTGTCATTATCACCAAAAAAAAACTAGTCACCTGCTACCAACATTGCATTTCAGTGAGGCATCAACTATGTTATAAAAGAGACATATTCACTGATCCATCTCTTCTCCAAATTGCCATCTCCACAGGACCGCCCTGCAGCTTTTCTCTTCCGCAATAAACAACTGTTTTCCCATTATGTCCTGCTGCTGAAAAAAATGGCTTTACACTCCAGTGAATCCATTTTCCCTTTTCCCAATACCTTTCATGTATAATCCCTGTAATCATTAGTGGCGATGGATTGTGAATGCACTAAAGGTAATTGTTTGAACATGGAGAAAATATTCATATTCACCCAAATCTGGGCTATAACATTTCAAGAAAAGCCAGCTGAAGGTTAAATGTAGGCTAGAGCTCATCTTTGTATTGTTCTGCTTAAATGGCTTCTTCGGTTTTCTTTAAGGATGAGGCAACACATTAAAAGAGCATTCGGAAGCAATCTGTGTTTCCCGTCAGTAAACATGTAAACAATCCCTTTCACATTTATTCCTGCAAACTAGCCCCCCGCAACTGAGTTAAAAAAATGTCCAGTTGCATACTTCCCTCAAGTAAGGTGTTGCCCTGTGGATTCATGTGTAATTTAATCATATACTAGGCATTAGCAGTCTCTTTAGCTCAAGTGACGACAGCACAACACAGCGCTGTCCTGACAAAAAGGCCCAGAGGTATAGGACTGTACAAAGAGTCTAATTAGTCGCTGCTTGACTGCCCACCCAGCTGGATGCCCCTCGGGGAAACATGCTGACATTCAGAAGTGCCCAACAGTGCTGCTGCGCTTTGCTTTGAACCAACCACACCCATATGTTAGGATGGAGAGTGTTGATGAGGAAGTTTGTCACTTGTTGGGGCCAGTTGAGGATCCCTTATGAGGTGTTTTCCCACCGGAGGGACTTTTGCGCTTTTTTCGTCGTGTTACCACCGGACAAATTTGGGGATTTTTTAGTTCCTCTTTTCCCTTTTCCTAGGTCTACTTGATTGGTCGAAATTATAAGTCACGCCCACTGCCAACCCAGATCTTGCAGTGCGCCGTCTGTACTTGCAGACAGAGCAACAGCGGGACATTTTTAGCAATTTTCACCATCTTATTCATCATTAAAGTCACTTCTGACAACGTTTTAGGCGAGAAATGAACTATTTAGATTTCGAATATAGGCAGTCTTCCGAAAATCGTTGCCGAATTGACAATTTGCTTCGAAGTTTTCGGAGTTGAGAAGCTCCATAAAGTGAAGGGACTGCCAGGTGGTGGCGGCCGGATCGCTTGTTCGCTGGTCGGCCTGTCATCCTGGGATGCCCCGCTGTAAACTAGCGGACTCTCAGACCGCGGTCTCGTAAGAGGCTTTTATTTCGCCATTGTTTGTTTAAATATCACAACACATGTCCATCATAAGATTAACGGGAACGTGTGGTTAACTGCCTTTTTGCCGTTAAACTCCACAAGCGCCTGGTCCGCCGTGCACGCACACACACACAGCCACAAGCAGAGAGAGAGAGAGAGAGAGAGAGAGAGAGAGAGAGAGAGAGAGAGAGAGAGAGAGAGAGAGATACCTGTTTCTCTTTGGGAGACTTGTTTAAATTATGACATAGATTTAGACATTAGATTTATATAGTTTGGCGTATTTCTCTGCTGATTTTAATTAAGACCGTTGTTGTGCTTGCATCACTCCCTTACCCCTCCTACCAGTCCCTGTGGTCACTTGGCCAGTGCAAATGCAAATTGTTGTTGTTTATTGTCTGTGTTTCTCTGTTATGTACTCCAGCCTAGTCTTTAAACCTGCTGTTCAAACTCTGTTATGAGGATCCCAGCAAGGCACAACAGGAACATTCTGATGTTCTCCTCCATCCCGCTGCTTTGTTGTTGTATGTGGTGCTAAGATCTAGTGACGATGTTATAAAGACCGTTGTGGTGCTTGCGTCACTCCCTTACCCCTCCTACCAGTCCCTGTGGCCACTTGGCCGGTGTGACCTGGGTGTGATGTGGAGAGTTTGGAGATGGGATGGGTTGTGTGTGTGTGTCAGCTTAGATTCTCCATGGCAACACAGTGGCAAGAGAAGCTAAGCAATTAAAAGTTTTTCAAATTCGGCTCCCTGCATGGGCAGGAAGCCAGTTTGACTAAATTACAATTACAGATCAAGCTCTTTGGACGGGAGGGATAATCCTTGTTGTCATTGCTTTCTGACTCTCTTATTTTTTAAAGAGAAATTAATAAGCTCCCTTTATGTTCCCCCAAATCACAAGGAGATACTTCAAATCAAAGCTTTGGGGTTGGCACAATTCTTGCGAGCAAAACGCAGATACGAAACGCTGCCAAGTTAAGACGATCTATACACAAGAGAGTATAAGCCTACCCACAAACCACAGTGACTCATCAGGTCACTTTTCTGTTGATTAAACTCAAGGAGTACAGAAAAAGATCATCTCCCTCTTGTAAATGTCTGTTGTTAGATACTCCACGGGTTGCTAAGGGCTTGAGTGCAGGGAAAACAGGGGTCGGCTGTTCCTCTGAATAGATAGTCCACTCTAAAACAAAGTGGTCTGTGCAGATACAGGGGCTACTTTTAAAAGAGAGACCCTGTCTGAAATGAGGAGCCTCAGCAGCCACACATCTGACTGGCTACTTTTATAAGCCGGTTTTACTCTGCTGTGTACGGATCTGGTTTTATTACAGTACATGTCAAAAATGAACCGCAGCTTTGACGAGCCACAAAAGGTCATTTGCGCCGGAGTGAGAGAATCACATTACCTGCAGTTCAGTCCTCTGCAAGATTTACCTTTGAGATAATTTACGAACAGCAATTTAAATGCAGGATGGTAACTTTCACTCTACACTCACATTCTACAACACCTCTCATGCCACCTGCATTTTGAGTGCCTGTGTGACTCAAGGGTTCGGATCCTAATAAGGTTCAGTAGTCTTACAGCCACTGGTCTGTAATTAGGGGAGAAAAGCAAAGGAAGGCTATTTGCATGTGGAGTAATGAAAAAAAACAACAGAGAGGGAGAGGTGGGATGCAAGAGCGCGCTGTGGAGAAAGTGAACAGATTGTACCGGGCAAAAAGCATCTGCTGCTATCTGCCTGATTGTCAGTTTCAAAGTAGTTATTTCCGGAGAGGGTTTTCTATCATTTATCAGCTTTTTTTTCTCCCTAGTCTCTCAGTCATGGGACAAAAAAAGTCTCGCCTCTAAGTCACAGCGTGTTCACTGTTATGCAAGACAGAGGTAAGCTCCTAAAATGTAAAAGTGGAAATTGACAATGGTGTGACAGTGTTGGGTGAGTGGCACTGGATAACACTGCTATTCTGAGGATGTGGATGAAAATGCTTGCCGCTTAGAGCCACTATGGGGGGTCAGACTGGGCACAATTATCTCTGCTGCTGCCCATTTTGGGGCTCAGTGGCTCATGGAAGCTACTCTTACACACCGGTGATACTGAATTTGAGGTCAGTTTAAATCGTTTCCACTTTCTTGATCAATACATCGTCATTCTGGCTTCATATCTGGGACACGGCACCGACTAATCGTGTAATAATACTGTATCTGCAGGTGATTGGTTTGAGGTGGTAAAACCTGAGGACCATGTGTCTATCTTTGATGTTGGCATCGTCCCCTGACGCGCCACTCCTGCCGGTCCCGTTCCTTAAAGCCTGGCGGTAATTGGTTTACAGAGAGAGAGAGAGGGGAGAGAGGAGAGGAGGCGTCATCAAACCTAGGTTTCCCTCACTGGGCCCACAAGCCTGTTCTTGATGTCGGAGACACAGGAGACAAATCGCCATCACAGAGTTGAGTCATCTCAGAGGAGAGGAGAGATCTGGGCTTTAGAAGTCGACAACATATCTCCTTCCTTTCAATATTTACACCAAATTCTACTTCCTTTGTAGTAGTTGGCAACACAGTCAAAACTCGTCTCTCCTCTTGTGCTTGAATCAATCCTGTGTCCTTCTATTGAAGGGTTAATGCATGATTTTTGATAACAACCACAAAAGACATGCAGCCAGCATCCAAGGTGCTTATTTGAGATGACAAGATGTAGATCTGGTAACAGTGAAATGCAAGTGGTGGGCAGGTCCGGCCTCTCCCATCTACGCTCAGCTCCATCCATTACTACACATGCAGATGGTTCTTTAGCCGTCATTAGTGAACTGTTGAATGGCTAATGTGTGCATGTATAGTGTGTAGCATGTAGAGGCACTTCACAGCCAAATGATGCATCACATCTTCATCAGCTTAGCCAAGCTTTAATTTAAAGGAATGTTTTTTTCTTTTTCATGTCATCATTTTATAACGCCATCTGCTCCTTATTCTCTCTCTCTCTCCTCTCTGCTAGAGGCGGTATGTTTCTATCTATGTTAGGTATCTATGTTTCTACACATTTCATACCTCAGCTCAATATTATACTGTTTCTCTGTTCCTAGTGTGCTCCTATGCTCACATGCATCATCAGTACCATCAATCAGTGAGTAAGAGAGGCCCTGACTTTCCAAGATGCATGGATTTCCTGTCATGGCTTATGGTATAAGAGAGGATTTTTATATCTCTGCTGTGTATCATTAAACTCATTCCCTCCCACCACCTTCTTTCCACTGCGGTACAACTGTCACTCACACACTGCTGTAACTGCAGACCTGATGTCCTTATTACCTGTGTTGGTTTTCCGCTGTGAGTGAGGGAATGCTGACAGGCTTTTAGGAGCAAGGATTGTTCCTGTGACAACAGAGGGACTAAGTGAAAAGGGTTGTTATGAAAGAGAGAGGAGGCGTGGTGGAGCGCAGGAGGAATGTGTGTCCTGGACCAGCGCAGATCTTTTGCAACTCACACAAGCCGAGGCTGCTGTCAGACAGCGAGCGGCACATTCACCAGCAGTTCTGTGTGTGTGTGAGATACAGTGCAGAATCAGGATATTTTTCCTAGAGCATCATTTCAAGTCTGGTGAGGCGCCATGAAAACAACGCTGTTCTTGCTGGGTGACAGATTCCGAATGCTGGCAATAAAGTCTTGTTACTTCCAGCTCGCAGGTACAGGTAATGAAATTTGGGCGACTGGGCTGACATGTGGAGGGAAAATCTCATCTCGCAATGCCACAGGGCAGCAGGCTGCGCCACACACCTGTAATGTGCTTTGCTGCCCTTAGTCCCTGCGGGGGTGACTCCTCTTCCTAATAGGGACCAGCAGAGGACATGTCAGCAGCACTGGCCTGTGTTTTATAAGAGGATATGTTACAGAGCTGCATTACTTTAAAAGCTGATTGATTGACTGACTTAATGATAGAACCAATAGGAAAGCGAAAGGAAATAGGAAAATTTTATGGCATCAAATCCTTACTCAATGCTGATTGATTATCTGTAATGTCAACAGACCACCTTCAGTGCTAGCTAATGCATTGCCAGGCAGCGACCAAATTTGCTCATAATAAATCTTTTATTCTTCCACCTCAGGGGAATCAAAAATGAACCATCTATTATGCCAGCAAAGCTAGAATTTGCAACCTTACTAGCACATCCGCTTGAATTATTGAATAAGCTTCCTTGAAAGGGACTGGCCATGCTTTGTGATCTAACATCCTCTCAATGTATTTCAATGTGAAGAGAAGTGTCCTATTCTGATTTCATTCCTGGCTGTATGCTATCTGTGCGTGACAGCTGGTTGTAATTTAGCAAGGGTTTGTGAAGGCAACCTGCTCAGCCACATCTGCTTTGGGACTTTGCACATCCGAATTGTCTAGTTATTTCCTCCACAACTGCAACTGCTAAAAGCACTTCTCAGATCAGGGCTTGGGATATTCCTAACATAACCTATGAATAAAATATCATACAGAAATAATAACAAAAAAATTACAAAAAAAAAGAGAGAGAGAAAAGGGGAAAATATTGGTTGATTCACTGTCTCACCACAGCAGTGAAGTTTGCAAATTGCCCACTAAAATCTAGATGTCTGTTTTTGGAAGGCAGAACACTGTTGACCAAACTCTACAAAGCCCTAGACATTGATTGCAAAAGGTTGTGACCTGTTTTCATACAAAGATTTAGCATCTGTCAATGTCCTGCCTTCTTCCTTGTAATGCAAGTGCATTTATAATTAATGGATCCAGACGTGCAAAAAGCTTTTATTTCACCTTTTCATTGAATGTCATACTTTAGATCAGTAGAATACAAAGAAGATCATAGCTTAGCTCACAGCATTATTTGGCAAGAAGAGAGGATTAAGCTTATCTGAATAACAAAGTTACAGTAGTGCAATTACTATTTTCAGTGACATGGCTATGGCATAGTAGGCGCACACTTTGAATTTCACTGACTGTGGAAATCTGATGTTAACACATCACAGATGATGAATAAAGGCATTCAAACATGGGTCTTGCAGGTAAAACACAAGGCTGGTGTAAGCTGTTTTGCTCTTGGGGCAATTGTTGGGTCTTTGTAAATTATAGAGTGTGGTCTAGACCTACTCCATATATATGTATATATATATATTAAATTACGGACGCCAAGAACGGCCATTGATTTTTTTTTTTAGGGATTTTTTTTCTTTCTTGTGAAAACGACTTATTAATTCGTTATCTCGATATAACAAAGTTTGTTTTCTCAAGATTTTTTTTTTGTTTTCTCGAGATGTTTTTTTTATGGATTTTTTTGTGTGTGCCTAAGACACCCTTCCATTTAACCCGAGGAAGGAGCTCCATGAGCGGATAGAGGTCTGCCGTTTCTCCCTCCTCTTCTCCGGTCAAATACTCAGGAAAAATCCCACCACGACACCCTTCCATTTAACCCGGGGAATGGGGATCCATAAGCGGATAGAAATCTGCCGTTTCTCCCTCTACTTCTCTGATATTTGACCGGAGACGAGGAGGGATTTATTTTTCTTCCCCCAAATATGTTTATTGATCAAACCTCTAAAAGTATTACAGGCTGTATTGGGAATGTCCAAGGGTAGCAAGTTTGACATTGGAAGGAGAATATAAACAAACCATATGGTCCAGGGGTAACTGCAGGCCTCTTCCTCCCTGTCATCTTCACCTGCCTCCTCCTGACCATTCTCTGCCTCTGTCCCTCTCTCTGAATCTGCAGCCTCCTCTTCATCCCTCACAGTCAATTCTTCTTTTCTCTTATTTTTGCATCTCCTTCTGTGGTCTTCTCCTGCTCTGACCCGCCTGGTCTCTACAGTTTACTGCCTTCTCCTTCTTCATTTCCCTCCTTCTCTTCCTCCTGTGCACTACTCAGAATTTTCTTGGCGGGCAATATCCCCACTCAGCTAATATCTCCAGCTACTCTGGCCTGCAAAAGTCAAAATGTGAAAAGCTCTGGTTACCCTTGTATTACATTACACTGTAGGGCCCTGTAGCTAATAAGTAGCCTAACAAACTAAAAAATAAAATCAGAAGAGATGTATTACATGCACACAGCAGTTATGTTTAGACTAGCCTTCTTATTCCCATTGTATTTGTTGTTTTCCCAGTTTGACAGTAAAGGATATAACCCGGTTTAATTTGTGCAGCCTTATTGCCATGATCTGTGAAAGGAAGTGGATTTTATAGTACTCCTTAACTAATCACATACAAATGATCGGTCTCAGCAAGCACTGTGTAGTGTGTTGTAACGTAACGCCACTGAAACCAGACTGTGCGAATGCCGCTCTGCAGGGGGCTAAGATTACATCTACAATTATTATTTATTATTAATTAATATAAATTAATTGTTTGTTTCAATGTTGTAAGAAACTTGTGGACACAGTGGCAGTTTGTTTTTACAAGCACAGGTTTTTGAACACCAAAGATAGGCGGGCAGCTGGAGGGGCAAGGCCCTACAGTGGGGGGTCAGCTGCCCCGCTTTGCCTCCCTGTAGATCCACCCCTACTTCTGGTTTTAGCTGCAGCTTGAAAAATCTGCGGTTACGAGGTCAGAGTTGAAATAATATGAGCTTTAAACGCAGCAATCTGCAGCAATTCCGAGCGCTGCACGATGCCAAGGGACGGCAGAGAGACGTCGCCTCTGTAACATGCTCTGCTACTTGTTCAGTTAACAGGGATAGCAATGTCGATAAAGCGGTTGCAACTATGGTTACTTTTCTAAACTCCACGCAGGCAACGCTCGCAGCAGGCTCGCTGCAACATGATACAATGACGAGCCGAGAGCAGCCGCTCTGAGACACACTTTATGTGCTCTAGTAAAAACAGAAAGACAACCATGTAAACTAAATGTAGAGAAGTTCATGGGAGCTACTGGCGGCCACATCTGCAAAAGAACGGCAAGTATGAAAATACCCTCACATTAGGTTATTCACATATGTGCTCCCAAATACATTTTACAGTTCGCACACATCTATTTTTAGTCGCAAATGCGAGTGAAACGGTCGCACTGTAGAGCCCTGCACCCACTCTTGATTCTGATGATTATTATCTTAAAAAGATCCAGCGCGCCCTTCCTAATGTCATTTCCGTAACGTCCTAACGCAGACCAATTTCCATTTAAAGCAGCAGTGTTAAATTCAAAGCTGGGTGTATTGGAGTGTCTAAATAAATAAGGCTCATGTTGCCTGACACGTGTAAGTAAAGGTCTCTCGCTCTGGTGGAAGTTATACAATACTTGGTTTAGAAGACTCTCTTTCGTGTGAAATTTGAACATACTATATGCAGGCAAAACAAACCCCATGTAAATTGCTAATAGAGCTTGCCCTTTGTGCAAAATGTAAATGCAGGTTCAACCTTCATCAAGCCAAGCTGAAAAACCTGAGTCCAGGTTTGGCATTACTCCTTCACTGAGGTGTTCCTCTCACTCAGTTTGATGAAAGTAATCACGGCTTTGTTATGAATTTATGGAAAGTTATTGACAGAGCAAGTTAAATGGAAATGGGAGTCGGCACAAAGCAAGGTCTCCCAGAAGGCCATTTCTATTATTTTCAAGCTGAGGAAGAAGAAAGAGGAAAATCTGCAACTGATTATCTAACTCACTCACATTATGTCAAATAGTCTAATAATTTAGTATGAAATCTCCCTGCGCACCAGAGGATAACACTGCCATTTTTGACAAATGGGTTGCTTAGACCCTTATGACTGCAGCAGTGACTAAACAAGATAAACACACAAGGACATTTCAGTCATTTGTCCAATTAATTTCTAGAGGTTGGGGAGTTAACCAAGAAATCCCAAGAGCCAAAGTTACAGAGTCAGTGTGGTCCGAACTGAACTGAGGTTGGGGATGTGGTTTGGGGGAGCAGGTCCATGGAGTGAGGCCAAATGACCTCTCCTCTGAGGGCCTGTTTAGTCAGACTAGCTGGCCATGGTGATTAACATTTGGGGCATGGGTGACTCATCCCTGCTACAGGCTCAACCCAGAGACAATTACAGGGAGTCACACCACTCCAGCAACACTCCATCATTACCTGTGGTTCAACAGTGCACAGATGACACTGTCTGTCTCCCGCTTATTGGAGTCAGACCTTCTATTTTAAGTGGAACTCTATCCTATCAGATGTGTCTGTAAACAATACAAATGACGGTGTTGGCAGATGGTGCTGCGATTACCGTACATTTAAAAGGTTGTTAATCAGCGAATTTCATTCACAGTCTTCATTCTGTCACAAGCTATTCTCTGCTGTATTGTGCTCTGTCTTTGTCAGAGGTAATTAAAAGCCATTTGAATAACGTATGAATGAGTGAGACAAGATTATTTTTCATTTTCTAGAACTTTCTTTTATTTTCTGAGTAGAGAGAGAGTGGTCTAATGAGGCTTTCAAAGATTAAAATATGAAATATCTTGTAAGCATACAAGTGTCACACGGCTTTTTTTGTTTTAATCAAAGAACCATACTTGATCAACTATATTCAGCATATTGAGGACATTCTCATCACCGTCTGGTCTGCCAACTCAGGGATAAAATGTACCACCAACAAAAAGAAACTGTCAGCAGAGACAAAACTTGCCTTTTCTTTGATTAGCAGTGTAGTCAGAGTGAAAATGGGACAAGGAGAGGAGCATTTCTTGACAAGATCCTCAGAGGTTTGAACAAGTTGGGCGTTGAAGTTGCAGCTAAAATTGAAGCATGAAGAAGATGGAGTTGTAAAAGAGGAAGAGCCGAGCGGATTCCAGAGGCAGGGTCAGATTTTGAGTAGTAAGATGCAGGCATGTATCTGAACAATTGTCACTTAGTTTTCACTAAATGTGAGAACTCTATACTGAGAATCGTTATCTCTGATCATACAAGTATTTATTTTTAATGCTCCTTTAAAGTTGTTACTTTGCAGGACAAACGAACCATCTGCTCCGGCATCCTTAATGCTCAATCAACTATTCAATTTTCATCAGCCGAATTGAGTCAAAGCAGACTTACGGCTTGTTCTGCACGCACAAATGATTTGGTTAGCCACTTTAATGACCTGTGCCCATCAGCCTTGGATGCTACTGCACCCTTGAAAACTAGATCAGTTCACAAAGTTAATCCATCTCCATGGCTTAATGACGCAACACTGGTCGTAAAAAATAGAAGAGGACAGAAAAGCTTAATACGATTACAAAGTAAACCTCCTGTAAATATGTTCTGATATTTTTTTTTTTTCATAATGTTCCCTGAGAAGTTTTAAAATGTATTAGTATTCAGTACTGGAAAGTATTTATCCTTTTTGTTTTGCTATACAGTCCTGCTATACAATTTGAAGCTGTACGGCAGCATTTTCAAGGGTAACTACCGTTTTTTCAACCTCAACTCTATTTTCCTATGTTTTTATGTCTAAGTGTCTGATGGGAACAACAATCTTTGACATTCGTGCAGTATTAAGCAAGATCACTGCAGTCGGCAGCGGCGAAACAAGCGACAGTGTAAGTTTGCATTTACCTTCACAAAAATGCTCGTTTTGCCACTGACAGGCTCAGATTAATATTCTAAGTGTCTGACAACATCATGGAAAGGATCCCTTCAGAGATAGACCTTTAAAACCTCTTGGAGACCTTTCTGTTTAACCAGAAACAGCTCTGAAGTCGCTAGCGCTAAACCCACCAGACTGTATTTACGTAAGCAATACTTTTAGCGTGTATACAGCCAACATATTTTTACATGTAAATCGGTAAACTATGTGCTTATTTTAACCAAAACTAGAGTTGTGATGGTTGGAAAACTGGAAAGACGACCCAAAACGGCATTTCATAGTTTATTTTGTTTCTGTCGACTTTGAATGAAGTGTATTTTACGATGCTAAAATTACTGTTTATTTACATGGAGTCTGGTGGGTTTAGCGAACGCAATTTCGCAGATGTTTTTATGTTCGAAAAAAGGATCTTACTCTTCAACAGAAAGTTCGACATCCTTAGAAATCCTTTCCATAATGTCAGACACTTAGAATATTAATCTGAGCCTGTCAGTGGCAAAACGAGCACTTTTGTGAAGGTAAATACAAGCTGGACAATTGCCCCACATTGTAGCTTGTTTCGCTGCTGCCAACTGCAGCGATCTTGCTTAATATTGGACCAATTTCAAAGATTGTTGTTCCCATCGGTCACTTATGCCGTTTTTCCACTGCCAGCTCTACTCGGCTCAACCGCGGCGCCCCGTCCTCCATTGCAGATTAGTACCGCCTCATGCGGTGACCTAACGCGACACACACACAGAACGTCGAAGGTGTGTTGTTATTGCCACAGCCAGAATACACATTTTGTTTCAAATGAAGCTGGAGGCTTCTTTCTTATTACCATCTATTTCAACTTTTGTTTAATGCTTCCTATCGTTATCTTTGTTTTAATGGCTTTACTCTTCTTGTATTGATTCCCTCTCTGGCAGCAACTTTGTAAAATAAGTGCAGTATAGGTTTATAATTATTGTCTCTGTTACTGTGAATGCATCTATTTAAAGTGTGACAAAACCATGTGGGACTGTAATAGCTTGTTCTCTTTTTACATCCTATTTTTTACTAATTCAGTGTGTCAGCACTACCACAGGGCTACAGTTTGCCCAGCTAGTCACTGCTGTCAGACTGTCAGAGTGTCACCACAAGGCACAGAGGACCAGCAGCTTTTAACACACTAATGTCAGAGCCGGTTCCAATGATCCATTAGTATTTACTGTGCATGATGACACAAGAGTTTAATCTTTATTAGCATCGATCATTAACAATAGTTTAACTGGGCAACAGTTTCCTCGCTGATGCTATTATACATCAACTTGAACACAGTGAATGGAAACTTTGTTTGTCAATGTGGAAATTCTCTTCAAGTCAATTGCTATAATTGTGTCCACATTTATAGTATTTTCATTTAATCTGCTATGTAGAAACGCAGTGAGCTCCCTGTCCTGCAGAGATGCTGAGGTTTTTCAGAGTACAGTGGGAGGCATTAAAGGCGGACTCCATCCCTAGTGTGAAATCGCACTAGGGATGGAGTCCGCCTTTTCAGCATGTGATAAGTCGGAGGCTCTGGGGAGTTTGGAGGCCATTTACAAGCGGGACACAGTGGTGCCAACCACCAAGATCCCTATTAACATCACCCTTTTCATGCATATGCAGCTTTACACTTCAGTCCAAATAGGAAGCACAGAAACACTGGCTGCCTTATTAAATGTGCTCCTTTAAGAGCACACTGTCAGCAATGTGTGAACAGGGAGGGAGAACAGGAGAGGCACTGGCACAGGAAGGACTTTCCTCACTGGAGAAAAGCCTTTTATTTCAGTCACAGTCATTCTCTATGGATGAGGTGAATAATCCTGTCAACACAGTGCGAAGCCTGCCAAAACACTGTGAATTATTATCCAATTATGATTTGTTTGTGGGTTTTTCATGTGTTGGTCCTTCTGCTCAACTGGAAAGAAGAGACTGGCCGACATATTAAACTAACAGGAGTTGGTTATATAAGAGATGGAGCTTTACACTGTTACTGTTGTTTTATCTTATTGACCTGACTAGGAAAGCAACCCACACTGGCACTTAGCATACATGCACACTGGGCTTCAGCGTAACCCTGATAGTTCAGCCCATACCAGCGAGTCAGATAAAGGCTGCCGGGGTGCAAGTGGAGACGGTGTTAAAACGGCCATACATGATAAAGCACAGGGAGACCTCGTCCCTACAGCTGCAGAAGTGATATCCAGAGCGTTCAGCTGGACTGTGTTATCTTAAGTGCACACAGGAACAGCGTGTAGTGGCCCATAGACACCTCGGATGGAGGTTAGTCTAAAGAGAGGAGAGATATACCCTCTATGGGCCTCAGGGGCACTTCAGAGAGAGAAGAGAGTGTGACTCATGGGGCAGAAGCACAGAGACAAATAGGCAAGCTTCCTTCTGACCAGCAGAACGAGAGCGATTCAGTCCTCTTCGCCCTTCAAACCCAACCAGCTGTCAGTCCCTGCTGTGGTAGGCCAATAGATGATGCTTTACAGTAATTTCATCTTCTCCTGCCACTTGTCCTTCTCTCCTTCTGTCTCTCTCCTTATATGCATATTTCCAGTATGTGAATATCATCCACACTGTAGGAGTGGAGGGAACTCCCTCTGTGTCCTGTTTCCAAATCACACTAAACCCATCCAGCTGTCACTGATGTGGATGATGTGGGAGGTTAAGGTTGGTATTGACAGTAATTTCTTCTTCTCCCGTCCCTCACCCTATGTTAGATTTAACATCTATCCAGTCTGAAGGAATGACACAGGTGTGATAACTTGTGGTAGTCCCCCCATAGCTCCTGCTACAGCAGCCAACATCCACTATCTTGTATCACAGCACTGTAATGTTTATGCAAATTCAAAGATCTGTCCAACTACCTTAGAAACTGTGTTTTATTAAGCATTAAAAGCCCTCTTTTCTTTATATACTTTATATAAATTGTTTCCCTTTAGTACTCCTTTCTTAACATTAAGAAGCACATACATGGATATGAAGAAATTAATGTGATGTCTCAGAGGACCAGATATTTTTTCCAAAGATGGAAAGCTTGAAATGAGCTTCAATTATTAATTAGCAAGAAGCAGAAATGGTGGAGGCAGAAAAAGAAAGAGGGAAAGGTTGTAAAAGAAAACAACAAGACAAGCAGCTCTGTGAGGTGGTATTGAGCCACAGCCGTGCTTTGAACTAAATGCTAATATCAGCATGCTAACATGCTCATAATAACAATGTTACAACATGCTAATGTTTAGCAGGTAACATTTTCCAACGTTGTTGTAGTTTAGCGTTTTGGCATGCTAGCATTTGAGAATTAGCAATAAATACAACGCACGAACCAGAGTTAGCCAGCGAGCCATACTGAGGATGCTACAAAATAACAGATAGTGCAGCTGTGGCTCAAGAGGTAGAGCGTAATCAGAGGTTTGGTGGTTCAATCCCCAGCTCCTCCTGTTCACATGTCAGAGTGTCCTTGGGTAGATGCTAGATCACCTAACAAATCTGGCATACTCTGCAAGCCTCAACACTGAAGTTAGCAGCTAGCTAACGCTAGCTATGAATGGTTAAGGTTAGGTTAAAAGGCAGGGTTATGGTTACCTTGTTACTTATAAGGGTTATACCTTATAAGTTCAAATAACTGTCTGTGTGTTAACACCTGCTGAGTATGCTTGTGTTTGGTGGGTACAATCTAGCATCTAATGTGTCCCTGGGCAAGACAATGACTGAACACCAAATTGATCCTGATGTTCAGACCTTGCATGGTAGCTTGCTGCTATTGGTGTGTGAGTGTGTGTGTGAACGGGTGAATGAGAGACAAATTCTTAAATGCTTTTTATAAAAGTCCTATATAAATCCAGCCATTTACCATTAAGATCAAGTCAAAAATCAATGTAACCTGTCCAGCAGCAACAGCTTCCTAATTTTTCTCTAATGCGTTTTTTATGGGGAAGACAACTTGCCTTACAGCAACCCAAGCCGAATATATCACCTGAAATGTAAGGAGAAAAAAGACGCCTGCCACCATCAGAGAATCACTAAAGTCAGCAGACTATGAATATCTCTACAAAATGTAATGGCAAATAATTCCTATACTTAGTAAGACAGTGGCTATTAGGGGTGGAACGGTACACAGAAGTCACGGTTCGGTTCAGACATCACAGTTCGGTACAATGGAGGGAAAAGCAAAACAAAAATGCAGAAGGCAATTTTTTTTATTGTGCATGTCTCAATATCAATAAGTACCCCACATCATCTCCAGACTCCATCTGGAACTTGTAAATAAAATAAGATCAGCTATAAAACTGAAAATACAGCATATCTTATTTATGAAAGTGCAATTTACATAGAATAATAACAAAACAAAAATATGTGGACGGGCTGGCATGTTGTAACGAGGTTCAAGTACATACAGCAAATACGAGGGAATACTTGCGATCTTAAGAGGCCGGCGGGGAACTCTTGTGGGTCGCCACTACTCGCCATAGCCATACTTGTCCTTTAGTGCCGCTATCTCTGACTCGCTCACTGGACTGTCGACCTGACAAAACACGGCATATGCGGGGCGGAGCTCGGCTAGCTTCAGAGCTAAGGCGGGGCAACAGATTAGGTGTCCCCAGAACCCGCGTATCTAACAGTAGTTCTGCATTACATTAATTAATTTGCACGCAAGTTTTACTTATTTGTATACCGTGTATTCTCCATGTAAATTCATGTACCGAAACGAGACGCCCATACCGTTTCGGTTCAATACGACTATATGTACCAAACATGTAGCCCTAATGGCTATAATGTGGATTTTCTGTTCCGATTTATCTTACAGATGCAGTGTAGTGTATTCAGCTAGAACATATCAGTTTTAATTGTCAACCAAACTCTGCTAATAGAGCACTAAAGCTCACACACACCCAAAGGCCACTGGTACCAAGTAGTAGTTTGAACTTCATGGCATGGCTAATTACTAATATTTACCCACTAATGGCTCCTAAAACTCATCTGGATAAAAGGTTTGTGTCATTGTACCACACATACAGTGGCTTTAACACCCTCTTCCAGGTATGAGTTGATTGCCAGGAATTATCCAATCAAACATTCTTGGCCCTCCAAGTCAGAGGGGGAAAAACGGGAAGACACACACACACATGCACGCACGCACGCACGCACGCACGCACGCACACACACACACACACACACACACACACACACACACACACACACACACACACACACACACACACACACACACACACACACACACACACACACACACACACACACACACACACACATACACACACACACACACAAAAGCAGTCAGACTGATCAGTCAGCTCCCCGAGGTCAGAATACGATCTCATATTCTACTAAAGTAGTTCACCGAAACGTGTTTCTGAAAACATTTTAAGCGAGAAATAGGCCATGTAGTTGCTGAATCTGTCTTCATTTCAGATCGACAAAGGTCAGTTTAAAAGATTTCCGTCAGATTTTGAGAAACTCTAGTCACACTCATCATGCTCGTTTCCGGGTTAGCACTCAATCAGATTGGTCATTTGAGTCTGAATGCCGACAGTGCCCGCCCCCCCGATTATACATGAAAAATCGGCCAAAATGAAGGCCGACGGCCCCTCCAACGGACGACGGCACGGAACACACCGAACAGACTCGAGTCACCAACCTCGCCAGACTGTCCGACGGCCAATTATCGGCTTTGTGTGTCTGGACCTTAAAGTGGACTCTGTCCTCAGCTTAATTGCATTTCCCAGCGCAGTACTGCTTCTCATGATGGTTTGAGGTTTTTTTTGTGTCTCTTGGTGCCAATCATGTTCCTCTATCCTGCCATATTCTGTCTGCTAAGCATGCCAAACATTGCAAGGAAAAACACAACAACCGGAATGGGGTAGTGTGCATTAAAGCGGCATTAAGCTTGTGTTTTAGTTCCTCTGTGTGTGTGCATTTACACTATGTGTGCAACCTACTTCTGTTAGACCAAAAGTTCTTGAGGCAATAAGATGTCCTGCAGTTATTGGATTGTTCTTGCTTCACTTTCTCTTTTTGTGGGAGAAGAGAGACATAGCAAGATAGTACTGCAGCACCTACACTTCATGGACAAAGACAACCTCCTCCCCTCCCGGGTACTCAGCCTCTCTAATGGCTAAATAAATCACATTCACCTTTATCTAACTGCCTACACAGTTAACTTCAGTGTTGCAACAAATATCGCCATATAAGTAAGGTATTTTAACCCATACTCGCCATACATTTCACAAAGGTGCCACCCACACTTTAAAATATTTTTATCTCTTGACTCAGACTACACTAGCCCTTTGCTCCTTGCAGTAAGGTGCTGATGTCTTCTATATGACAGGGGGCCTTTGGGATAAAGCTGCCAGTGTTTTCCTAGGAGGCTGAGCATATTGGTGGCCATCTGCCTCTCTGCAAGCAATGCCTCACACTGTGCCAGCCTGCACACCCACAGAGTCCAGAGGCTGTGGGCGCTCTCCCCTCAAAGACCCAGCACCTTTCTATTGTTTGGCCTCTTTGATATCTTCAGCTAGTGAGTGGCACTGAAGTAAAATATAATAAACTATACCAATTCAATTAAATGTCATTAAGATCATATACTAAGACAAATATTGGGTCTCAAATTATTATTTCTTAGTATGTGAAAAATGCTTTTGCTTAACCAAGCTACTTTGCATCCTCAGCTTTCTTCCATAAAAGCTTCAAGTCGAAAATCGCATTTTTACATTATGTTTTGGGATGGCCCTCGTATTGCTCCTTTTATTATTTTTTTTTGGAAATGAGTTGTCAAATCCATCTCTCTGCCTTTTAAATGACAATACATGCCTTACTCTTAATCAACGTAGGTTGTTGTTTGCAGGCTTTACAGCTGCAAAAAAGGACAATTTTACAAATGTGGTACACCCCAAGTCTCTCTTTGCAGTCTTACTAGTTTCTGGCCTTTAGTACAATAGTACATTTGGAATATACAACAGCTAAGATAAATAGAGCACACTCTAAGACAATAAGGGCATGGGCGGATATCATAGCCCCCTTGATAATCTATAGATTGAAATGCTTTAACCTCAGAAGCCACCCCTACCCCATTTTTGGTTTAATTTTTCATGCTGTTTCTGCTTGTTTGGTCATTGTATTCGTCCATATACAATGTATATGTTGTGCCTAAAAAGACAATAAACATTTGATCACAAAAAAACATTCACATTTTCAAAGCAGGAAGGGGCGGAAAACATCCTGTCACTCTCAGAGTCATCTGTCTGTTGTCACTGGGTATGACTAAAACATGAAATGATGGATATTTCCTCAGGCAGCATCCTGACAAGCAAAGTCTAGCCTTTTAAATCTGTTGTCTCCAGGCATGTGTAGTGTTACATGCTGTGAAATATATGAAGATACCCAGTTTTACATGCAACTACAGTATATTCTCTCTGCAGAGAGACAGCTTCTTAGACTACATGGAGGATAATGACAAAACTGAATAAACAATGAATGCGTTACTATGTACAATATGTACACAAAACAGACCCACATGCAGTACACAAATATTTTTGACAGAAATGTGTTATGAAATATGGGCTTCAGGGAGAGAAGCCATTTGTCTCATAACAGTCATAATTCTTATTTGATTATTGAATATCCTTGCTGGATTCCTGGCAGATACTTCACTGGAAATGCCCACTGCTACCTAACAGGTCTTCACAATAGAAAAGTGATTCTATTTTTTATTTTTTGCTGGCAATGCACATCCACTATCTTTTATATTGCCAACTGCTGATGTGTAACACTCTGTTCGAAGCACATATTCTCAGTAGCATCGTTATTAGAAGTAGAGAAGGTGTTTATTATTACAGCTGCAGACTTTAGGTGTTTATTACAAAAATTGAGGTGTGCAGGAAATTCTTCAAATTCTCACCAAGCCCTAAACTCCGCAGTGACACAAAGTTAACAACACGCCTAAAAGAGAAATTTTACCACTGACAGAGCAGCTTTCAGCAATTATTTCACATCCTGTCTTGCCCATCCCTTCACTAATCTGTTTACCTCTATATAAACAGAAAATCATTAGGAGCAGGATGAAACAACAGATTTGGGACAGGATCTGTCAACTGTGGCCTGCTCATAGAACTCTTTTTTTTTTTGCCTTAATCAAGACAGCAGGCTCAGGGGGTAGTGGTGGATCCTGTGGTTTATGTCTGATCATAAGAAGCTTTTTTTTTTTTTTTTGTGAGTGGGCTGTCAGAGTACTGGCAGAGAAGGAGGAATAACCATCCCTTCATTGGCCGTTCCCAATCTCAGCCCTCGAAAACCAGCTACTTCCTCCCACCCGAACATCCACGTAATTAGCCACCAATACTGCTCACCCTTTCCAATCAAACTGCAGCTATTGAAAGTGAGGCAACATGGGCACGAGGTAATTACCCTTGACACTAAAAGGACCTTTCACTACCCAAACCCTCACCGATGGGATTGAGAGTTTATTAAAACACTGGAGAGCTGAAGTTTGCCAGACTAGTGGTGGTACAGTACAGTGGTAAGAAGAAGGTCCTGAAGGACTAAGAGAGCTTGTTTCAGGATGGCATCCTGACAACTGAGTGTGGTAGATACACACTAATACGGACCAGTGGGCTGTCAGGAGCCTGTCTATGGGTCATTGCCTGCAGTGAATTATTCTCCCTTCATATACGCCAGACATGTAGCACACACACATAGAGTAAGCCTTACTTTTCTGTAGACAATCATGTTGGGGGAGTCCTCCTCTGGATCAGTGGTGCCCACACCTCCCTGGTCTCTGGACCCCTCCGCCATTTTCACTCAGTCCTGACGAAGAAACAGATGAAAACATGAATACAGCACCCAGCATCCCCTGGACGATGGAAGAACACAAAATTCTGACTAACGATAAACATCTGTCAGAATTTCTATTTCCACCGGGAACCAAAATTCCTCCAGCATTTATCGTCATGACATTCAGCTGCCAAAATGTGTGCTGCTGTCTCGGAAAGGAGACGCCTGTCACAGTAGGGACAGATAAGAGAGCTCAGGTAGGCTGATGTAAGCAGAATATTAACTAAGCTGCAAAGTCAAATCTCGAGCATACTAATGTAATGTAATGTAATGCATACAGTACAATATAGCAGTGATTTTCAAACAGGCTTACACTTCAGCAGTTACCATGAAAGATAGTAGAGTTGCTCATATCATTTTTATGATTTTTTTTTAGCGAAAGAAAATATATCCACATTTTAAGTTAACTTAGCTGTAGTCCCCAAACACTTGAATGAATTGAGAGTGAACATGTATTGAGCATGAGCAGAGGTTTAAATAGTAAAAGTAATAAATGGTTGAAACAGATAATTTAAAGTAATGGATACACAGTGGAAATATAGATACAAGTATGGCTATATGTATGCTACTTTAAATAGCTAAACTTAACTGGATAAATTGTTGAAACATGTTCCACTCCATATAGGGGTAGTTTAAATGCAAACTTGACCACATTGACAGTCTATTTGGATAAAAACGTTATTGCAACAGTATCCACTTTATGTAATCAAGTGTCAAATAGCATCCAATTACAAATCAAATCAAATCAACAAAAAGCCTCCAATTGTTAAAAATGCACAGTGAATTAAATATGGCTGACTGCCTGTTGGGTGAAAAGGATGGCTCCAGGAGGTCTGGCCATGATAAACATGCCTACCAAAGTTCATACATCTAGGTCAGAGCCCGTCTACGGAGAGCCTGTTCACTCACTATTCAGCCCCATTGTACCGAATTTGGTTGCAGTTCCACCAGGGTTCCACCAACGAATTTCTAATATAGGAAGAAGTTCCACTCCCTCGTTACTTCCGGGTTCTGAGTTTCACTAGATGGCGCTCACAGGCCAGTGCAGAATGAATGGGACTCTATGGAGCTATACCCCTAAAAACCCACTTTTCTCAGGATATGATTTTTTGTCTAGTAATTTGAATGTTGCATTCGAAAGGGGAGGCAAACAAAATACATACTGCTGGGTGTTAGATTTTTTTAAAGTCGCTTTTTTGTTCTAAAAAGCCTTTTAAAATGTCAATGACGTCATACACATATACGGCCAGAGATACTGTTTTACGGCGAGCTCTGAGTCGCTTCCTTTTTTCTCTCGAGGCATCGACAACACAGCTTAGAGGTTAGGCTCTCCCTGTCAATACACATGCTAGAAAGAGGTTTGCTAATGTTTTAACGACCACGCCGAAATATTCACTCTGACATTCTGGCTCTGCTTTGGATGCCGTCAAGCGGGATCTCCGATCGTAATCAGTCTTTCACTGACCAATAAGCATTCATTAGCAGAATGCTAGTGTGGTATGGGCAACAACGACTCAACCTGTAAGAAATCAAAAGGGCATACGTACTCGTTCATTCAACTTTTGACCTATAATCCATGTTGAACTTGCAAAAACTACAATCAAATCTGAGATTTCTCAACGACAATCAGGCGAAAGAGACAAATTTAGCCGTCTAGCTCCATAGGGTCCCATTCATTTTGCACTCGCCTGCGATCACCCCCAGTGGAACTCTGGTGGAACTGCAACCAAAGTAGGTACAATGGGGCTGAATGGGGAGTGGAACGACTTTCCGTAGACGGGCTTTGGTTCCACTGGGGGTGATCGCAGGCGAGTGCAAAATGAATGGGAGTCTATGGAGCTAGACGGCTAAATGTGTCTGTTTCGCCTGATTGTCGT
Organism: Gymnocephalus cernua; assembly: GCA_023631565.1. Classification (NCBI taxonomy): domain Eukaryota; kingdom Metazoa; phylum Chordata; class Actinopteri; order Perciformes; family Percidae; genus Gymnocephalus; species Gymnocephalus cernua. Next base: position 9,199,481 of record CM042444.1, on the reverse strand, counting down.
TTTTTGTAGGGGGCGCTATTGAGTAGTTTTGTTACACCCAAGAAGACCCATAAAATATCAAAATGTTCACCGGTTCTGATGCGTGTACAAATTTTCACATTTTCATGAACCTTTAGCCCCTCAAAAATGCGATTCATTCGAGAGATTAATAATAATAACAATCCTATTCATTTCAATAGGGCCTTCACCGTCAGTGTTCGGGTCCTAATGAACACAGGTTGGTAACCACTGCAGCACAGTGTATCAGCTCAGGGGAGTCAGGATGGCAATAAACAATTATGTATACAGCACAGATGTGTGCCTACAACACCTAGTCCATGTGGCTGTGAGGAGATGAGTCATATTTCTTCACATAGAAACTGATGTACATAATGAATGAACCCTCACTGAGGTGATGCTGATAGTTTAACTGTGGTTGATGTGTGTCACTATATTTTTTGTTGTTTTATGCCATTAGCTGTAATCATAATGGTTACCTCTGATCTGTCTGCACTCCCCCCCCCCCCCCCCCTGCTGCTGTTAAGGGATTTATTTACAACCTCTACACAGTCCCCATCACTTTCTCTTGGCTGTCCACCTCCCTCCCTTATTCTCTCAGGAGAATTAATTCTGCTTAACTAAGGATTTCCATAACCTACTCTAAAGATTGGGCTTCAACGAGCCCCCTCAGCCTCCTCTACCCTTTGGCATTGAAGGCTTCTATGTGCCTTAAATGGGTTAAACCATTTCTTAGTCCTTTAATCATGCTGAGGAACGAGGGGTGAGGGGGTGGATTACACAGTTCGACACGTTCATAACTTCTAAAAACACAAAGTGTGAGAGGATAAAGCTGCCAGGAGAAAAAATAATCACATAGCTCACTATTCACTGTATTTGTGTTTTTAAAAAAGAACTATGATGAGCTATTGATGGGAGAAAGCACAGAGGATACAGATAGCACTTCATGACAGGCACACATCAGCGGGCACAATATGAAACCCTCATACATTAACTAAATTAGTAACACTGCATCTTGCCAAGGGCCAGCCGCTAGCAAGGGATTTGGAGTAGTTGAATTATGTAATTGTAGCCGTGCAATGTTACAAGTCTGAACAACTGCAGATAATGTCTCTGGTGGAGAGAGGGGAAAATTGAAATAGTTAGAATTCAGCATACCACCGGCTTGCACAACAGCAGACATGTATGGTGACTTTGTCACCATAGTTGAACACTTTAACCTATTACACCACAGAGCATGGTGATGCGCATGAGTGAATAAGTAATCATCCGCTCTTGCCTTAATGTTTGTTATTGCCACCAGAAGTGCGGAGTACAGCACTCCCCATTGGCTAACACGTCTGTGCTCTTTTTAGAGTCTGAGCACATTAGACAGCACATCTTTGCATCCGCCTCAAGGGCCGTATTGAATGGCAGGCACTATGGATTGCATAGCACCTTCTTAAAGAAAACAATAGCAAGCCAATAGGTCCCTTGTGGACAGTAAGCTGTAATTCAAGAGAACTTCCTCCCAATTGAGCTGCTCAAGCATGCAAATCAAACTCCACAGAAAGGCCTGTCCAAGATGTTAATTGAAAGCTTGTGTCAAAGTGAAATGGATGCAATACAGACAGTTGCTAAAAGACAGCCAGAGAGCACCGACATGCCCTCATGTACAATGCATGTGTGCATCTCTACACATGCACAACCTCACATCCGAGTAAACACCAATTTATGAGACAAACACAAAAGGACACCGCACACACACACACACACACACACACACACACACACACACACACACACACATATTCATAGGGCATAACCCCCTGCAATAGCTCAAATAAACAAGCCAATAGACGCCCGTCAACTGAAACGCACTGCCAGTGAGTTCACACACAGAACAAAAACATGCTCCAGATACACGCAGAGCCATATTGTGATTGTGAGTCCCAAAGCTGTGTTCAATCTCAGCAGGCGAGCAGCCTAGTGCAATGCAACATCTGTGACACCTGATAGTTGCCATTAATGAAGCATTCATTACCTTAGGAACAAAATAATGCCTGGTCCACTCTGCTTCCCCGGTTGGCTTCCCCTCAGCAACAAGCAGCAGGCAGGTTCATGGTATAATTGGCAGAGGGGGAGAGAAGGGGATGAAGAAGACAGGGTGATGAAAGCAGTGAAGCAGCGAAAAAGAGAGTGAGAGAGAGAGAAGCTGGCTGATCACTGCAGTATTCCTCTATTCCTCCATCTCTGCTTCTCTCTTCACCAGTCCTGCCTTGCCCCGGCAGTTTAGGAAATCCTCACATGTGGACACCTCGTTCATCCCCCCTCTCCCTATGTCTGCATGTGCTCGAAGCGAGTGTTTGTGTGTGTGTGTGAGAGAGAGAGAGATATCTAGGGAGATGCTGTGCAACAGAGAGGCAGATCAAGTTGGAAAAGGGGGAGGGATAAAGGAATTACAGAATACGAAGGGGAAAAGAGAGGGAGGAGAAAGCCAGACGATGTGTGTGTAGTGTCTGTGTGTGTGTCTGTGAGAGAGAGAGAGAGAGAGAGAGAGAGAGAGAGAGAGAGAGAGAGAGAGAGAGAGAGAGAAAAGCGAGCATGCACACTGGATACACAGTGTAGAGGAAAGGAGGACAGGGAGATGCACACTGCAGCAGCGCCCACTGATGCTGAAAATAAGAAACATTTCATTAGGAGGATATTGAAATGATAATATAAAAGCAAGTAACTGTACTGAGCACACACACATGCAGGCTATAAATATATATTCCAGACTCTTTGAGCAAGCCACCTCAGAGATAACGCTTTCCATTTCCAATTTCCATTCAAAGCTTATGTGTGTGAGGCTTGTTTTCTTAATCAGGTCATGATCCCAAGTTAGACACATTTCCACAACTTATATTAGTATTTCTGAATGTTTTTATTTCCTCACATTACTACAAATTCCATTTTTGTTCCTGAGGATGGCAAACAGGAACTCTATTTCGGTCTCGTTCCCCCTTTTGCATGTCTATGTTCTCCTCCTTTCCCTCTCTCTTCATGAAAACTCTGGAATCAGTCAAGCTTAAATGGCAAACCCGAACGAATGAACCTTTTTTTCCCTGCAATAAATGAGATCCCAAAAGCCCCCGAGGAAGATACTCCAGAAATAAATGGCATGGCCAATTTGTGAATGCCTGCATGCAGAGTGAACACACACAAGACACACACATACAGATGTTTGTGTTGACAGAACCAGTTCACCAGTTATCAGAGAACTATCTTGCTTGCTTTTCTCCACCATGTGTTCTTCTCTCTTTTAGCAGTGTGCTGTTGTCTAAGCAAAGGCTCTCCTAAGCCCCCTCTTCATTCCTTTTGAAAATATTTGAATATTCCTTACACAGAAGGAAAAGACTCTGAATGAACAGATTTTTTTATCAACCTAAACAGAAGAAAAGACCAATTTTCTTCAGTCCAAAGCAGAAGTAGTTAGGAAATTGAACTCAAAACTGCTGTTCTCAGTAAATGTGGTAACCAAGGGAAACTGAGGTCACACACCCGCATTTCTATTAAAGTGTGAAACCATCCGGCGGCCCACGGTGCTTACACCACACGTTTCTCTAATACTTTTCAGCAGGAAAGGAGCAGGTATATTTTAGGGGTGGGGGAAAAAAAATCATTACAGCATAGTATCGCGATATTTTCCGTGGCAATACTGTATCAATACACAGACACCAAGTATTGATCTTTTATTATATATGTTGGTTAGTTTGTCTGCTTGACAATCCCAATACAATTGAAGTGAGATAAATGAGAGAAATGAGAAATGTATCTTTTTAGATAAAACAGATGTTGACAAAGTTTCCTTTTGGGGACATAATTTGAAATTGGGAAATATTTGAAGTTGGAAAAAAGGTAATAAATTGCAATATAACGCAGAATATTGCAATATGTTTAAATCACACTATCGTATCGTGATATTGTATCATGAGGCCTCTGTTGATTCCAACTCATAGTATATTATATCCCCCATATAAATAGAGCTATGCTATCACAACTACATGTATACTTATCTGTACGTCTAGCATATAGTAGTTTCCTATCTCCTATCTCCACAGCGCTAACCATATAGCAATATGACATATCACCCATCTCCTCTGATTACAATTAGCCACACACATGAACCACACTGCAGTGACCTGCAATCAGCATAGCTTCCTGTCCCATGAGCTGCTCTGGCATTATGGAGTGCCATCATTAACAAGGTAAAAGACAGACAGGCAGGCAGACAGACAGGGAGTTCTCTAATCTGCTTTAAGGGGGCCAGCCTTGTTATAATCTGCATTAATGCTAAATTATTGAGCAGACCGTTCACAGCCACACCACTGCCAGAGAGCAACACTACTGGCTACACACATGACATATGGAGACATTCATTGTAGAAAGACGTTATTTAAAAGATAGGTTCACAATTGTTCAAGTATGTCTTACAACAATATACACATGCCTATATGCATGTTGAAAAGGATATTGGTCATTGTAATTCTTTCTTATGTCCATACTGGCCATGCAGAAATCCCCTCCTGATGCATTTTCAATGTAATTTAGGAGATGTGAGACTGTCCGCAGTCCTCTTCTGTGCCAGATGTGTTCCAAAGTTCAGCCAAAGGTAATATAAGGCTTCAGCAATGCAGCAAATTAAAATGGCAAAAATATTAGAATGGCAATATCTCTTGGTATTTTTATTTATTTTTTATTATTTGTAAAAAGGGCATTTTTAATCTGGGTTTTAAATTGGAGTAATATACATATTTAAAGTTGCTTCAATTTGCTATGTGAAGCACTTTGGGGTACATGTTTGTAAGAAATATGCTAATATATTAATAAAGTTGCGTTGAGCGGTCTACTTTTACATGTGTTTATGAGTCTGAGTTAGACAAAACATGATGGTAACAAAGCATGTTGATATTTTCCAAAGGTAGTCTTATTAATATTAAATTCCATCTCGTTAACCATGCTAGCAGCATGACTCTAGGGATAACATTAGCAATGCTGGTCGGTCAGCTGAATATTAGCTGAATAATCTCATAAGTGTTGGATGATTGCCATAAAACTTGCTACATAATTATATTTATATTCCAGGCCCCTAGGATACATAATTAGCCATTAAAGTCAAAATGTAAAACCTTAGTTTATGTTAATAGCTCAGCACAACTTTGTTTAGTGCTAACGAGCAAAAGTTAGCATAATAACATGCTAAATTAAGATGGCGAACCTAGCTAGTAAAACCGAGCAAAACCATGGATGTATTAGCTAAGAGAACGAGTAAAACACTAACGTTATCTGTTAATAAAACAGCTAATGTTAGCATTGCCACTGTAAGCATTGACGTTACCTTGTAGCTCAAAGTACAGCCTCACAGAGCTGCTAGAATGTCTGACACGCTAACGTTACTTGTTAGCTAACTCTACCTCCAATGCAGCTGACTGTGGAAACAGAGGGGGGAATGTCGTACTGAAAAGACTCCAAACTGTTACTCGATTAATATTACTCTGAAACCTCATATTAGCTTAACCTAAACTGCAGATTTGTGCCACATCGCATCCATTGGAATCATATCAGAAATTGATCCCTTCGTGGACAGTAGGAACAATTAGCTACCAACACCTCTATCAATGTGGGCTACATGGCCATGTGAGTATTACCGTATTTTAAGAGAGATCGACTGAAAACCCTATCCTTTAAACTAATTAGCTAAATGTCTAAAAACAGCTTTGCAGCAGTATAGCCATGACTCTGCAAGACATCACACTCCAGTCATTTCTTAGTCGTCCATGTCTTCATATTGGTTATCCTCATCTTGGATAACCAATTAATCGATTAGTTGTCAACTTTTAAATTAAACTTTTAAATTATTTTGATAATCGATTTGAGTCATTTATTTAATTCTCTGATTGCAGCTTCATACATGTGAATATTTTCTATAGTTTCTTCACTCTTCTATGACAGTAAACTTAATCATCTTTGATTTGTGGACAAAAAAAGACAGACTGGCTTTGGAAAAAACACTGATCAACATGTTTCATAATTTGACCAAACAACTAATCGATTAATTGAGAAAATAATGAACAGATTAATCGACAATGAAAATAATCGTTAGTTGCAGCCCATCCATCATTCTGTCTGATTGAGGCCCATCAGTGTCAGGGCAACAGCCTTGTGTAATCACAAAAAAAAAACAATAAAAAAAAAAACAGCAGCTCTCTGTTAATCACAATACAACAGCAGTCAACCACCTCCTGCCAGGTCACTGACAGGTATCTATTTACTCTGGAAGCCACCTCAGATGGCCCTAGCAGTTAAATGACTTGTCTTGTTTTTAGGAAACCTGTATTTATACTGATAGTAATGTTGTCCAAATCACATTATATGCTGCGCTAAAAGACCACAATGTGAGACAAAGTGTAATTCAACAAAATATTTTTAATAGATATAAACATTTTTACACATCACAGCTCAATGGAAATAGAATCACATGCTGTCACACATGTTAAGAATGAAGGTGCAGGGGCGATCTGCTGTGCTAAGGGCCTGGGACTCATTCATCTGAGTCCGGCTCATGGTCTTTGTCCTGTCTTATGCCTCCCCTGTTTATCTTCCATATTGTTCCTTTCACTCTCCACTATATCCTAGCCAGTAAAGCAGAAATACATAAAAAAAGAATCAATAAAAAAAATAATGAAGGTGCAAATTCTGATGCATATCAAATTGTCATTATATACAGTTGCACAGTATCTGAATACAAAAGGAAACAGTTATAAGGCTTAAATAAGGTCTTGGTTTGGTCTACTACAGACCAAATTGAGGTCGGGCTTACAAGCAGATTTACACACTACAGAGAACTCTGTAGCTGGATTTACACAATATCTATGTAATCATATTGAGCAGTACCGATTTAATCTATTGAGAGAATTGAGGATCAGATTGAGGCCTTTTAGCATGCTATGAACGGAGGGCATGTTGTCAACACTAGGTGGCACTGTCAATCAATCCACTGCATAAGTATTTTGGATCAAAAGATAGCTTTAAACTCAGTTTGGAATTAAAGTATATATATTTTATATATTATAGGAGACTGACCATCATAAGTACATGCAGATCTCTAACCGTATATGGCTGTTTTTCTTTTCTTGGCCATCATCTTTGTCATAAATACTCTTCACACATATCAAGGGCAGAGGTGAGAAAATAAATGTTAACGTCAAATATATGTACAATAATCTGAATAAGTGACACTGAACTGTTACTCTCGCTCTCTTTATGGAACCCATATTGTTGTGTGATTTTACAATATATTCTTTTCATCAGCTGACCAGTAGTCCTGTACAACTTGTACTTGCTTTTAACCCTCTAGAAGTTAAACATTTGATATAATTACACAGGCATTACAGACTTGACCTTACAGTGTTTACAGATATGTGCTATGCAGAGGGTCTGTCTGTCTGTCTGTCTGTCTGTCTGTGTCTACCTACCCACACTGCTACCAAAAAAAGCATAGTGTCTTATGGGGGCTGACATCTCCCATCATCTCATATAGTTCTTTTCTTTTGGTTAGTAATAAAAAAATAATCAGTCTTATCACTGAATAGGTGAAATTGAACAGCAAGTAATTTACAACACGCTTAATTCTTAGAAAGTGTAAACCTCTAGCAGAGGAATGTGGAACAAACTCTTGCAGGAACACATTTAAAATTGTGTTGGAGCTTTTTAATTGGAAATCTGTTCGCTTGTAATTAGGTTAACTGGGGAGCTAAATAGGGACAGTAACTTCAAATCCCTTAAGGTTAGTTTCAACATCTTGCTGTCTCTGACATGCAAGGATACCAACAATCTATTAGATCAGACACAAAGCATCATATTTGTGAAATTCTAAGGAAGGGAGTGCATGCTGTTTAAAACTGACACACAATTCTTCTATTCCCCTGTTCTTTCCCAAAAATCTTTCATGGTGATTATACCACAGATCCACAAGGCTAAAGACGGATGACATGTAAATTCATGTTGGCACTGGTTTGTAAAAGCCAGAGAGATACAGTTCATGTTGTGAGTTTGTTGTTTGTGCAGCACTGAACAACCAAGTATCAGATCACCTTGAGTAATGGTCAAACTCCTAATGATGAGCAGTCTGCATATATGTGCATCAGTTCATGTCGATGGTGTTAAAGACCCACTCTGTGAACTTCTTGAGCTTGGCTGAGGCGCTGTAGGACTCCTCCAGGAGACGCTGGTTGTCCTCTCGCAGGCTCTGGATCTGAGCCTGCAGTGATGCCTTGGCATCCTTCTCCTGGTGGCAACAAAGACATGTGTGAGCAATGTGATCTTAGGTTTGACGTTCAACAACAGACTTGCTGGTTTCCCTTTTAAATGTGATTTAATTTCATCAATAGGGCTTAAGTTAAAATTTACAAGAACATGATTCCAGTTATTCAAAGCTACCCAGTTCCATATAGCTTTATTACAGAAAACCTTTTCTGGAAAACACCATTATAAGAAATGAAAAAACAAGCTATGAAAATGAAATGTAATTTAGTCTTTGGTCTTGAGTAGAGTTGTCTATAGCCTAATAGCTGCGTGATACTTACTGGATGTTAAAGCCCCATTTAAATGCTTTTTTGACAACAATTAACAAATTAAATATTTCACGTTGACAGTCTAAGTCTGTGTGTTTGTTCTTTTAAGAGATCTCATTGAAAGATGACTCGCCTTCTTCAAGTCCTCCTGTAGTGCCTTCACCATTGACTCTAGCTGGCTGACCTTCCCCATCAGGCAGGCCGGAATCTCTCTGTGAAAAAGGACAACCAGGACATTAGCTGAAATGAACAGTGAAACAGAGTCAAGCAGTGGTTAAAGCTGTGCATCAGTCAAAAGTTGCCTTTTTCCAAGTCCTGTGGAGGTTTACTTTCATTTTCTAACACTATAGTTGCTGATTTTACCGTTTAGCATGCAGTCAGAGCATTAGCGGAGGGCTAATTAGTGATACCAGCTGCAGTAGCGTTTTATTGGAGTGAAATCTGTAGGGTGTTTCATGGCACGGTGCTGGACACCACTGGATTAAAGCAAACACTGGTCCAACGCCATGACCTATAGTAAGGCCTCTTACCCAGGTGAGGGCTGCCTCAGCGGGGCTGCCTGAGGCTCAGCCTGCTGGGGACTGGTGGCTGCTGCACTCTCAGCCACAGAGCTCTCCTCTTGGGCTGCTAAGAAGACCAGCCTCTGCTCTGAATAAAAAACAGTTAAAAGACATATCATTAGATTTGGAGAGAGAACAAATACAGACTAACAGTGCCCTCTTCTGGTGAGGACAAAGATGGCAGTTGTTTTTTTCTGCCACATCTACTACTGAAAAGTAATATCAGTAATTAACCTTCACTTCCAATGATTTTGAGGAGGAAATTAAAACACGACATGTGCCTACCCTCAAAGGCCTTGGCAGCATCTACCAGGTGGGCCCAGTCCAGCGGGCCATCTGCCCCAGTGTCAGGCAGCGGCATGAGGACAGCGTCCTGCAGCTGCTGCCTCTTCCTCTCCTGCTCCAGCTCTAAGCTTTCTGGGGCTGACAGGTCTCCTAGGGAAGGAGAAACAGCAAAGTAAACCACAGTGGACAGCATTTGTATATGTTCTCCTATGACAGAAAAATAGAGAAATCTTGCAACCAACAGCGATGCTCCCTTTAAATTGAGATTGTAGGTGAAGTGTATTTTCTGTTTTTGAGATTAAGTTTACAAACCTTGTTTTCTGAAGACTATGTATAAATCACATTATCCTACTTCATTACTTTTTTTCTAACTACAAACAAAGGTTCACAGGACAACATGTATCACACTGCCACCTCCTCTATGATCAGCTATAAATACTATACACAATAAATAAATACACAAATACCCAGGGATTTGTGTGATGCTCGCCGGCTTGGTCCATGGCGATTGGTGGGTGAGCGTGGCATGGTGGAGCAGCTGAACAGAAGGTCAGTAGGCGTGTCACGCTGTCCACTAGAGGATGGCTCTCTCTGCCCGCTGTAAATACTCTCATCTGACAGAGTTCTCTGGAGGGAGCGACGAGTCGCTAGCGGACCTGGAAACATTGGCTTCAGATAGGGATGGAAAAATTACAGGACTAAGGTAAAACAAAGTGAAACATTTTACAAATGCAAATTTGTCCTAATAAAAAAAAAACTATCCCATCCTACAAGTACCCCTGGGGAGGAATCATTGTATTATGTTACTAGAGTCAGTCTAGATAGTTAGGCCACACAGCCTTTCTCAGTACCTTCTCTTCACTTGTAGTGGGTGGAGGGCTGTCAAGTGTGATGAGCTTCTTCAAGTCCTCTTCCAAGCTGGACTTGGCAGTGTGCCGCTGGGGTGACTGGGAGCCCCGGAGATTGGCCCTGAGCTGCGGCTGACCACCCAGCAGACCATCACTCTGGTGCCGTCTGGAGATAAAAGCAAGATTCAACTCAGAGAGATACCTCTTAAATCCAAATATCACCCATTATATAGAAAGTAAGAATGCAAAGGTAATGGAGGTGGTGGCCAAGAACTTCAACAAGAAAGAAGGTCTGTGATTAAAGGTCAGCAGTTCAAATTCTGAGACTGGATGGGAATCTGTGAATGATAAGGAGCTGCAACCATTCTTTGTGATGTTAACACACACTTGACAAGACACTTCTCTGCTGTACTCTCTCACTACTCTATTGCTTCACCAGGAATAACTGTGGTTTGTTCAGCAGCTGTACAGTGTGAAAACAGCAGTTGCCATCAACCACAAATGATGCTATCACCCTTCGGGCCAAACAATGAGACATGCTGCCTTGAATGAATAAAAAAGGACAATATGTTTAGTCACCCTTCTCTGGGAACCAAACAATTAAAAAAACAAAACACAAAAAACACAGCTACACCACATGGTGGCAGTGATGCCTAAATTAGAAAAGTAGTACTAAGTGAGCTGTCTGAAAGACAAAATATAACAAAACATTCAGTCCTTTCCCCAGTTTCTCAAACATCAACATCACCGACAGTGGGATGCATTTCTACACTGAATGATCATTTTTCTCAACATCCAGCACTGCAGGAGACAGTTCCTATCTTACTTGCGAGTGCTTCCAAAGTCCACAGAGTTGACGGTTCCCCCAGGTTTCCTCCAGCCAATCAAGTACTTCGAGGTCGCTCCTTGACGAGGGTAGAAACTCTTGGTCCCTGGTGATGTGGGTGAGGTGGCCGCAGCCGCTGCCTCGTCTTGCCCCTGATCCATCGGACTCCCTGAGAGGCCAGAAATGAGTGTGCTGAAGAAGAAAAAGGGAGGCAGGTGAGACATACAGTATGTATGAAAAAGAAAGGTATCCGTGTCACAGTCTTTGATTTTCATATAATTATAAAAACATACAAGCACCAAGAGCAGATTAAGTGGCTGCAGAAGTGGCAGTACAGTGCTATTCATTTGTCAGGGTTTCAATGGTTTAATTTTTATTTTGGCCTTGGTTCAAATGGCATGATTGATGAAGCACCAATATCTATAATTTGGCTGAAAATGAATTCCCTCAGATGGCCACTTTCTTTCTAGTTCAAACTGTCAAAATATGTTAGCAGTTGTTGCATATATAAACAGAACATAAACAGATTATCTTAACCTGTTCCATTAATATGTCTTTCTCTCTGCAGATGGGATCAACTGATGACTTTATGGATAAAAAAAAATAGGACGCTGTGTCCTTGCACTTTATTTCCAGCAACTTCGAATAACATTTCTCCGTAGTTTGACATAAAAGCTTGAATTTTCAAACAGCAAGTTTTGTGTCTGTGTCGCGCATGTGTGTGCACCGCACATACTATAAAACAAAGCTGCCAATATACAGGACTGGTAGAGCTGAGTTATTTCTGGCTGAGTGAAGAGGAGAGGGAGGAAAGCTTTAGTTGATTCAAAAGGAAGTGGGATTTAGAAGAGGGGAAACAGTGCTGAACTCACAGTCTGCATTTCTAGCAACTTCAAGCACTTCCTTTCTATCATGTAAACCAGGAGACAGAGATACATACAAATGCAAAACCACAGGCACAGGCGCGCGCGCGCGCACACACACACGCACACACACACACACACACTACAGGATATATCTGGACTACAATGAATCACTGTCTGTTTAATGAAACATTGATGCAAGGCCACAAATTCCTCAGCTGCCGACAGCTGAGTCAAACAGAACAGCAGCACACCTGGAGTGGGAGGCAGCATCACTGAGGCTGTAGGAGCCACTATCAGGAACGAGGGGAAAGGCTGATGGACTCTTTGCTGGAATCTCACTGCCTCCAATGGCAACAAGAGAGTCTGGTGTTGGAGGTGAAGAGTCCGAGGCCCTCTGGCTGCCTGCTGGGTCATCCTGCCATGGGATTTTGTCTTTGGCCCTGAAGGCACCAGTGGAGGAAGCTGTGCTGCTTTGTGTGGCAGTGAAGGAGGTGGCATCGATGCCGCTGTCAGTGGAGGTGCCCTGAAGATAGCCATTGAGCTCGAGATCGCTCCGCACTCCTGAACGTGAGCCGACTTCATACCACTTCTCATCGCTGTGGGCGGAGCTGGAGGCGTTGCTCGAGAGTGTGTTGCTGCTAGACTGGCTGGATGAATACGGAGCATCCAGCTATTCAGAGATGAGATGTCTAATTAGTATTTTCAAATTAAAAAACTTATTTTGTACATATTTAATATTTTACCCCATAATGATATTGCAAGCTCAATCCACTGTCAATATTTAAAGAGTGGAGATTGGAATACACATGTTGTAGCTCTTACTCAAAAGCACTTAATCTTTGCCAGTGATTAAACCGCAGCACTCTGGTTAACCCATGGCCTCCTTTATCAACTCGTAGCCTGCATTCACATAGGAGCGAGGAGATGACATACAGTATGGTGCTTGTTGATTCCAGCTCACCTTAGGGCTTTTGTTAGGAGACATTTGGCTGCCCTGCTCTGGTGGATGGAGTCGAGGAATTACTGCCTTGGAAACCACAGTGTCTATGGGACGCAAAGACATATGGGTAATGAGGTCTGTAGACAAGTGGTAGCACAGTAAAAGTCATGTTTTATTCAATGATATCGCTAACACCAAGGCCAGAGTTCGGAGTTCCTTTTACCTGCACTGGTTTTGTCCCCCTCCCCAGTTCGGATCCATCCAACACCAGTGCTAGAGCACGTTTTCATCCCATTGACCCCCTCACCTGCCACGTGCCGCACAGATGACACAGGGGACCGGCAGTTGTTGTTATTAAACCTAGAGGGGAGATGAGGAAGGTCACCATATTGCCAGGTAGTGCAGCAGGCCAATTTAGTATTACTAACCCATAGTGAGGGGCAGAAGAACTTACCCATCAGGCATAGATTTCTGCCTCCACTGGTTGGAGCTCATGGCGTCTGTGTAGGGGAGGCTGGAAGGGGAGTTTGTGTTGTGGAGTGTGCGACCCATCACAATAGAGCAGGCAAGAGCATAGTTGTCGTTCCCTGGGGAATATCTGTGACGATGCATAAGTACGTCATTAAAGACCAACTATGAACTGCAGCCAGACAGCTTTTTGTTCAGTGTGTCTGCAAGTTTTATAACAGCATTATATTTATTTTGTGACCTTTTGGGGTTGAGGGGTCGCCCGTCGCTGGACACACTTCGGGGAATAACAGCAGAGTTACGGTCACTGAAGTCTGAAGGCGGGGCCTTGATCAGCGTTCCCCCTGTGCCAGCAGCGCGTGTTTGAGGGCTGGATGAGGTGCGTGGCCACTTGGTGTTGTTGTTGTTGGTGGGGCGGAAAGGGAACTTTAACTCATAGGGCATGCCCTCCTTGTGGTTCTTGTAATCCACTAGTGGCATGTGGTAGATTTCTGAGCAGCCTCTGTTGGCACATGTTCACAGTCAGAATGGGACAGCTTTAAAAGCCACAGACAACTGCATTAAGCAGAGTTTCTCTTGCATCTATAAATCATCTATATCTACTCTACCTGCGTGGCGTGGAGTCCTCATGTGGAGGGATGATGACCACCTTGACGGTAACAGAGGTTCTGAGCAGGTCGATCATCTGCTCATGAGACAGCGAAGCCACCGACACCTTGCAAATCTCCACCAATCGGCTGCCCTGCCTGAGCCCAGCCTGCCAAGCATAGCCATAGGGCTCCACCTCAGCAACAATGCCCTCAAAGTTGACATGAAAGCCCAGCTGGCCCAGGGCGTTACGGCGCAATGTCATCTCTGTGGTCTGACAGCCCTTGGTCAACAGCTACAAACAGTAAAGTGAGGGAGCGGAGGTGCAAAGGGGCAAATCAGAGAAAGAGTACAAGACATATTGCATAATGTATAAAACTATTTCTTAAAGAACCCTTCAGAGTCTTTTGCAGGTAAACTAATATACCGTCTTCAAGCTAGCTCCAATCCCATTCCAGCTGAGGCACATATTTCAGTGACATACTATAAATACTAAGCACTTGAATTTAAATAAGTATGTACACTCCTATTATAACTGTAGTATATTACAACTACCATCAGACACCCTGTCTCGCTCTTCCTCTACCTGTGGGAAGTTAACTGAGAAGTAAATGGTAGTTAGTACACAGAATAGTAAATAGTAAAAATAGTAACAAATCACAAAAGGAGCAGAGTTCCACTTAGATACAGTTATCATGCATGGTATGATGCCCACAACAAAAGGCCATGAAAAAAAACACATCCCTGCTTTATAAAGAAGGGCACGTGCCAGTACTGGTAGAAGGCAACAGTAAATCTTTACTTTGTTTACGATCAACTAGAACTGCATTGTCAGCAGAATGATCCAAATGCCCCATCAAAAAGCACTGCGTTACCTACACCACACTGAAAACCTCAGTAATATCACATCACCAAATTACTATGTATTGTGCTAAGCATAACTTATAATCATAGAGTCAACACAACAGCTGTGGCTTTTTGGTGACTGTCTAATTTGAGGCTACGCCCTTATGTTGCTATTATAACATCAACAATACTTTGTTCCTATTTCTTTGTACTACTGTTTTCAAGGGACAGAGGGAATATTGCCCTCACACATAGTGGAAGACACTCATAACACTGAAAAACTTTACTAAGCACTTTTTGCCTACGTACCTGTTCACTGGCTACAGGGATACTCCAAAAGGCTCTGACCTTTGTACTAATTGACACTTGGTGCTTGATTTGGAAATGTACGTTTATTCTACTGTTTTAGTCGTTATCTGTATTGGATAAGCTTTGCAGATAGCAAGCTAAAAAGTAAATATGATGATAAAAGCAGTGTGCATTCAGATAGTGAAAGCCAAAAGGACTGTGCCTGTTCATTACAAGCAGTTTTTCAGAGATGCAGTGTTTGGCTCAGCGTAACCTCTGATAGCTACAGCAGATGGTGTGTGCTAATGAGATGTAATGTCATAAACAGTATTGGTGCCCCACTGACCTCCAGTCTCTTGACAACCTCTCCAAAGTCTTCGGTGTTGTTATTGATGGAGCGCAGAGATACACTCTCTCCACGCTCATAGTAGATCTTCATGGAGGCGGGACTCCCAGTTGACCAACCAATCACATCACGTGTGGCGCAGTTAAACACCACTGCTTTGGCCTCCTGATCCAATAGGATGATGAAGTCATTTGAAATGGCCAACAGGCATTCGCGTTCAGCACCAGCTACCTGATCTTCAGCATGAACCTGCCAGGTCACGGCCCCTAGGCTCCGCAGCTCCGCCCCACTGTATGAACGCACCTTCTCCCGTCGTTTGTGTGCCAGAGAGATAAAGGGGAACTTCCCAGTGGGTTCTACAGGAGTACTGGTCACGTGACGCTCTGCCAAGTCTCGAAGATATTCCTGCCGTGTGCGTGTTGCCATGGCACCAAACTTATCTGACTTGTGGGCTGCGTTCTCAGCGTTGATGACTTTGCTCAACAGAAAGTCCCTGAAGACAGTGGACTTGGGGAAGGTCACACCCTTAGGGATTGGTGGGCCAAAGGAGGGAACGTCCTGGGAACGGGTGACAGCCACACTGCAGAAAGGGAAAAAAAGAGGGTAAGGGTTTGAGGTCACCGCTATAGTATGTCAATAAACAAACATTATAATCCATAACTTAAACCCGTTTGTATAGGCCTTTGCAGCAATGCACTTTAAAAGTATGGTTTGGTTTGATTCTGTCATGAAACAATATTCAACAAATGGTTGTAGAAATATACGAAAACAAAAAAAGTCAGAAGACTATTGGCTATGTATAGTCTGGCTATCACCAGACCAAGCTCAATAGATTTAAGATTGAGCACTGGTCTGTGGAGTCTGCTCTGTATTTTCTCTGCACAAGAGGCGTGACCAACGGGCAGTTCAAATGACTCTGTACGCAATTGGATAGTCCTTCAACCAATCAGACCAACGATCCGGGTGACGTAGCAGCGACAGCGGCATCAACGGCGGGGCGGCTTGTTGAATGTAAACAAGAAGCTGCTTGCCGTCGCTTCTCTATCGTCATAGTGTTAAACCCTCCCAATAGGGCGCAAGGTGGATAAGCCAGTTTGTGACTGGTTCCCGCAAAATTGTGAACGGAAGCAGGAGAGATAAACGTGCGTTTTGCCAGACCGAGCTGCAGGGAGAAATCAAATCACCGGCAGAGTGGGCGGGGTTTACCCAGCCTAGGATATGTATGAAGACAAAATAAAATAACATAAAATATAAAAAGCATGAAACACATAAAACTGAAATATGACACAGAAAAACAAACAAACACTAAAAGTTAACATAACTTATTTCCATGATGGCCAAATAACTGGGAGTAAAAGTTACATTAGGAGGACAAACATAACAGCAACAGGTAAAACAGCATAGTGGAGACACATTACATAGTTTACCCACAAGTACTGTTGCCTTTGACCTGTTTCACTTGTGAGTATAAAGGAGTGCGTTAAAATTCCTACAGGCAAGGCTCTTCTCTTGTTACCCTCCACTGCTCCTATTCCATTTGCACACAATAGATGTCCTTGAGTTGGATTACTATAAATTATTTAACAGGTGTAGGTATTGTTGTATTGTTGTTCATATAAAAATTGGCTCAGTGTAGAACAAATTCAGCAAACTGCATTTTTCAGTGCTTTTAAACAAATTGGGATTAATTTACTATTTGGGACGACATGCTTGTATTATTCAATTAGTTGGCAGCCTGTTTATGCACACTTTGGCTGCATAAATTGAGGCTTTAAATGTATACATCCAGCAGTGGCACTAAAAAGTAAGTGTAGCATTTTGTTCCGCATGATTTAAATCAGAAAATGTGGTCTGATATTCTTAAAATTCACAATAATGGACAATAGTAACATAACAACAATGACATGTTTTGGTGTATTCATTGAAATATTTGCCAAAGTCAAAGTCAGGTTGAAAAAAGAAAGTGAGTTTGGTAACTAGTTAAACCAGTGACCCAACCAAATGTTTCCTATATGTGTCGATCACATCCCCACATTGGCCAGGATGAATTTTATAATGTCCAAGTTATTTTGTAGTTCATGTTTTACTGTGTTTAGGGGCATTTCCGTGTTACATCTCCCAACTTCTATGAAGCATCAGATGACTGACAGCTACCCTGAAACTTCAACTTGCAAAAATGATTTTAATATGTGTGAGTGCATTGAGTAATGGTTCAGTAATGGTTATGGTAATGTTCAGGCCAGGGGTGGCAACACAACTACAAATCATGGGGATCCCTATTCCATGCTTCACTTTAAGAATGATGTTAGGCTATTTGTTTGTTTTGCTTTATTACTCCAAAGTATAGTCTTTTGTTTCAGGTTTTAACAGAACATTGTCCCAGTAACATAAAATAACATTTGGGTTGCCAATATGAGATGTACAATATCATCAATATATTTTAAGGTAGAACAGTGCTTTCCTCTATGGTGCCCTTCGATGAGCAACACCAATGTCGCCCTATATTTTTCTTACTGCTGAGACATAAATCGGGACCTCAGTGAATTTTAGATATTTAGGCAGGTCCTTAACTGTAACCCAAGTGTTCTCTTCCACCTTTTAATACCTTTTTGCTTCATCTGAAGTCCTCTAATAGCACCTGTGAATGAGGGAAGGATCACATCAGCTTGTGAAGAGACGAGTGTCAGTGATTCATATTTTTTTGTACAGAACAAGGTGTTTTGTACAGAACAAGGTACAACTAAGCACTAACTACAATTGATGGGAACATCTGACTTATAGTAGCTTTTTTAGAGGCCATTTGTAAAGGGGGTTCACATACTATTTCCTATTTGGATTTTTAATTGAGATTATTTAATAAATATGCAATATAAAACAATTATTTGAGTGTTATTAGTTAACAGTGTATTTGTCTATTATAGTGACTTTGCTAAAGATCAGACCACATTTTATATATATATATAAACAAATAAGATAAATTGTGCATAAATGTAGGTAATTCCAAACGGTTGACTTTCTTTTTCTTGGCACTGTACATACAGTTGTAGCATAATATACACTAAAAGCCCATTAGTCCATGACATGGTGTTAGATAAGCTGATGTGACAGTCCTGACAAGTCTCCATCCAGTCCAGTCCATTCAATAGATAAGTCATAGCCTTTAGCAGAAATGTTGCAAACTATGCCTGACTAAACCCAGCGTACAAATACTATACATCCAATCACAGTTGACAAGCCAGCTCTCTGCTACATCATGGTATGGAGAAGCAGTGCTGCGGCTCGAGCTAGCAAGCACAAACGTTTCCTTGACAAAGGTCTAGTTATGCAATCCGCCTTGATGGCCCCGTGTGACTTTGAGACAGCGGTTGAAAGCAGCAGATTAGCACCCCGCTGGCCCCGGGCCACTTACTCCTCTAATGCTCTGGTCTGGCTCAATAAGACCTGAGCATTATCCAAATCTCAGCAGCAGGCAACAACAGGCTATTAATAACTGGATGACTCAACAAATCATAACATACTCTTTACTGCTCTAATCTCTATTAATAAAGACATCCCATTATTGACATGGTCACAAGCTATGAAGACACAGACTGATAGCAAAAAATTTAAACAATCTCTTTGTGGGAAACCAGGTTTCAAGCCGGTATGTCTGCACGTAACAATCTGTGTTTGCAAATGTGTGACTAGCGATCAGCTGAAATCCGTAGAGCTTGGTATTCAGTGAGAGGCAGTGTCAAATCACTGCATGAAATACCACATGCAACAACACAACCTGCAAATGTATAATGTTTGCAGGTTGTGGTGTAGCCTATATTCTCGGAACCCGAATCATAACATTTAATGCCATAACTCCTTTGTGGATTTGCCTACCCAGGGACCACTGATGAAATGTTGCTGTATTAAGCTTATTCTAGGACAGTCAATGGCCACACATTGTCCCTGTTAAATAAACAAATAAATAAATCAACACAAACACCTAGAGTTTAACTTACCTCCTCGTGTCACCAAAAAGCAACCATGTTCTTCATTACTGCACAATACCGTGAAACCTTTTTGCAATCAATGTGACAAAAAGATTCCCTGGGTCTATGATAACGCAATTCTGTTCTGTAGCTTCAATCCGACACTCAAGACAAAGACATAATACTCAGAGTGGTGGAGCAAATCTTTGTAGCCTGTGTTCTCTTGTCCCAACCCAGAAACTTTTCCAAACCATCAGGGAAAGGCATCCGTGAAAAGACTTGTGACAAAGAGTCAGGAGTGAAGTCTTAACATATGGTGCCTTGATCCACAGCATAGAAGTAGAAGCCAAAGGCTGGGAGTGTGCGAGTTTCTCTGGGTGGGGTAGCTAGATTGTCCTCAAGGACTCTGTGTCCCGCGCCTCTCCATTTCATCAATAAGGCAAACCAGGAGAACCAGCATGTCACCCTTTCTCTTTTCCCAGAGTTTGGTTCAACTCAAACATGCCCCCTTTAGGCAAAAAGCAAGCTGAATAAAGGTGTCCACTGGTCGATAGGTCAGAAAAAAATAATTTGCCAGAGAGGAGAAAAGTCTGTAAAAAAAGACTAAATAAATTAGCCCAAATTTGATGTAGGTGCGAACTGAGAGACAGAAGGCTGGCCTGAACCGTCCGTTACTGAGATAGACTCTATGAGCTCTGAGGGACTCTGCTCTGAACAATCCTCCCCGCTCACATGGATGTCCGGGTGAAGAGAGCACTTCATGTGCATGGCGCTAACTCCTTCAGACCATTCCAGCTCACAATGCCCAAAGGCAAAGTGGCAGGCAGGGAGGGGGGAAAAGAGAAGAAAGAAAGAAGGGGGGGGGGGGGTTATATGAGTGTGAGCCTTTGAGTGAATTAGTGTGCATGGGAAAAAGTGAGTGCATGTGTGTGTAATAGTGTACAAGTGAGCATGAGAAAGAGGTACAAAGGAGAAACGGGAGTAAGAGAGTGAAGGGGAGCAACTATGTGTGTGTTATATCAGTGTATGCAGAGCAGAGAAAATGTGTGTGCGGTGGAGTCGGGACGCATGAGTGTGAACGCCACAGAGTTGCTGTCTGATCATCACGAGGCTAAGAATCAGCCAGCGGAAGAGAAGAGGAGGACAGCTACTGTAGGGCCAATCTATTACATTTGATCATAATCAAACTAATTTATACTTATGAAGACATGAGAATACACACCCCTGAGAAACAGGACAGTCAAACAACAGGCTTTTATGTCCAGCCCATGCCTTACAGTCAATGCTTTTGTCTTAATGCTACTGTAGCTACCTGCATAAAAACAACACCGCAGGTAGCAATGGAAGTGGTGTTGAGCTTTTAAGGGTCCCATAAAAAGGGTCCAGTGCTGCACTGAGATGGTAAGTTAAAACCAGAATTTCAACATTGCTACTGGGTTTGGTCAGCCCGCCCTACTTAAAATTGTAATAAGCCTCCTTAGTCTCTCGATGCGGTCATATACTGTATATTCATAGCTGGTGGGCTAACCTTAACGTCAGTGTCAGTCGCAGTTTCATACTCATAATTCTTTGAGACGGTAAACTGGTAACCTTTCCAAGCTTTGGTAGGTTGTCAAGATTTTTTAAAAACCTGTATTTATCCAGGAAGAGGTTTTGTTCAGCAAACATGCCACATACATCAACACTGCTTTTTCTTCCTTCCTTTCTTTGACAAACCACATAACATGTATGCATGTGTAGAAAAAAAGACTTTCCATTGTGGCCCTTACAAATTTACTGTACACTTCCAAGCTAAAAGGGTTAGGCCTATTCCTTATGTTGGGTTTAGCTATTATTCTGCTGGTAAAATACAAGACCCACCTGTAGCACGTGTTGTCAGAGCAGGGATCGTGCACCCGTACAATGATGAAGACATGTTGAAAGTGAGAGCGAACGGCCTTTGGGGTGAAGGGGTGAGCACCAGGCTCCTGGAACACGATGGTCACAATGTCGTTCCCTATGTGGCGTTTCCTCAGTAACTAGTCATTGGAAAACAACACAGTCTTAATTAGAGAAGTATGCGATTTGAATCTGAAAGCAAAGCCATACCAATCATATGGTACATTCCATTTAATGAAATGGTACTCAACAATAGTTGTTTCTTTAGAATGACAGTTGGATGAGAATCAAATCTGATTACAGAGCCATAAGTCATAACATGCATCTAATGATACACCCTTCCTTTACGGTTTTCTTTACTCCATCCGTTTCCAAACAAAGGAATTTCCTGATACATAACTAATGGTATACCACAACAGCTGGGCTCTCCATTTTTACCTGTTGTTTGTTGTTGGGTGTGTAAGGCAGCAGAGTCGACACATGAAACATGATCTCATAGTCCTTGTAAGTCGTGTACAGGGAGTGAGTACCCGTGGAATCCGCTACAGGGGAAAAATAGCAATACAGGGTTGAGATCTATTGCATAGTTACTGCCATCCATCTCTCTCACATGTGTATTCTGTGCGCTCAGTGGTTTCTGTACAAGATAGGATGCAATTTAACCGTAGCCAAAACATTGAGACAACAGTGAACTGTGGATCAATGTAAGCCTGGATAACTGTTAAAACCAATGCTCAATTAACTGTTTTACTCAAGTGTAAGTGGATCCCTTTCCCTTGCTGTTTAACATTACAGTTTCCAGAACAAGGGACAGTGTTTAAATGTTTAATTAATTAGACTATAATTCAATGGTACTTTGTGGACTACAAGGCCATAAACAGGAAATTATAAACTTCGTCATTCAATCAACAAATCAAAACAAGTTTGTTTGAGTCAAGCCAGGTTCCCTAAAGATTGATGCAATTATCCAGATGCACTCATTCGTACTACTGAGGGACTATTGTAGAAGACACACCAGAGAGAAAATGATACTAGAGAAGAAAGAAGAGAAGAAAAAAGTAAAGTGACAGTTTTGAAAGGACAAAGCTGATGGGGGAAAATTAGATCCAGTGAAAGGAAATATTTGACCAAAAGCAAGATTAAGGAGCAAGGTACAAGCACTATAAAGTATGGTGCAACATGAAACTAAAGTGAAACTAACTTACAGCAGGACTGCTAGTAATAAAAAGTAGAGGTCATGGGCTAGGCAGCAAAAGACACATTTTAGCTACAATCTTACACAACCAGGCATCTCAACTACAGCAACTGGTGACTTTAAAGATGCATCACAACATACTGTAGGTCACTAATGAATAAAAGCACAAGCTCCATGTATGTATGTGTTTAATGTAGAGGTGTGTTTGGGAGTTGTTACTTTTGGTGTCCAGCTGGGCTCTGTACTTGGTGAAGCCCTTGAGGCAAACCTTCTCCCCCAACAGCTGGAGGAACTCTTCTAGGGCAGGACCGGCTATCTCGTTGTTGTACATCTCCTCCTCGGTGCTCTGGCCCGCTCGGCAGTACATCACCCCCACCTTCACCTGAAAACTCAGCTAGGGGACAGCAAACAAGCACAATCTTTCTTTAACAGTTCATGTCATGACCTGAAATCAGGGGAGCATTTATACATAGCCAGAAAAAAGTTCTGATTCTGTAAAATAACACTTGCTCATGCTTTATCCTCCTACCCCTTGTTCATCCAGTTTCATCAGCTGCTCAGTGACTTTGGGTGTGTTGAGGGCAAGTCTGAGGCAGGACATATCCAGCTCAGGGAGAAGGTACTCCAGTACCTCCTTGATAGGCAGCCCCCGGGTGGTGCCATGCTTAGAGGTGGAAGGCACTGCATCCTCCAGGATAGAGCCTCGAAGAGTGGTCAGCTGTATGGAGGGAGACCGGGAAAAAGAGATTACAGAGACAAGTTTGAGAAGAGAAAGAATGCATCTCAGGAATCTGAGTGTGTTTTGAACTGTCTCTCTCTTGGAGATGGAACATACCGATAGCAAAACATGCCTGCTCAAAGATCAAGAAAAAAAAAGAAACAAGTTGCTGCAGTCAAGTAATACCATCCCCTTACTGTACCCTTAAAGAAGGTGACATAAAACAACAAGACAATTATGACTCATAGGCGTTGCGTAAATAGAAAGTGGAAGTGAGAAAGAAGAGGTGGGAGGGCTTGCCTAAAGCATTCTGTGTACACAAAGTCTGCATTGTGCTAGGCTCTGGGAGTGGACTCAATCACTCGGCTATCATAAGCAGCTGGAACGGACCGAGACTTTCTCTCCTATGAGTTTGAGGCTGTGCAGGGCCTGTGTTTACAATGGACCTGTGTTTCCCATGTTTGGAAGGTAGGATAGGGGGAGGGGGGGTCCTGTGGTACTTCAGTCTAATGTGTGTGGGTTTAATCACATGCACCTGTCCTACTCCAGTACACAACAAACAGCCCCAGGAAGGTGCCTTTAGCCTCTGTCTGGGAATGTAAGTCCATTTAATGAATCCCATAACCCAAAATGTAAAAGCCAAAATCTCCAAAACAAACACAGAACACTGGCAGCCAACTTTGCAACTAAATATGACAATCTATGTTTACTGAAACACTCTCCACACAGTGGTTTGAGGTTGTTGGGCACTGACAGACCTTGGAGGCTGGAAGATGAGTGCACTTTCTCAAGTTTCTTCACACATTGCTGATATTGGGAGACAGCTAGATAGCCACAGGGCTGGTTGCATAATAAGAAACAAGGACTCAGACTGGTAACCTCAAGCTGGTCTTGAGTATGTATGGTATGTATTGTGTAGCAGGCATATTCGTATTTTAACTACACACAATTATAGAAGGTGTATTATAAAATGGATATAAGATCCAAGCAAGCATCAAACAAAATGATTTTCCCACAGTCAACCAAAACAGTTTCCTTAACTTTCCCAAATCTGTGAGTGCAAAAATATGAATGGGCTGTATCGTTAAATGCTGTGGGCAGATTCACTCTACAGCAGGAAGGATTGATGTGATGTGGTGCTGAGGTTGAGGTTGGGGTGTAGGAAGGATAGGAGGCTATGGCTGACCTCGCTGGTTCTGAAGATGAGACGGTAGTTATACTGCTGGCCGTGCTCCTTGTCCTCCTCCAGCTTCTCCCTGCGCAGGCTCACTGCCACTGGACCCAGCGACTCGTCCATCCCAAAATAGTTCCAGTGCTCTGAAGTGGAGGAAGCAGCAGAGAAACAATAAAAAAATATGTTGGGGAATATCAAACTTTACTGCTTTAAACAACACACATTCATATCCTAATGAGTACATAATGAAAGCAGATAAATGAATCTTACCCCTAAGGTAGAAGAACTTCCTATAGTAGTAGGCTCCCAGGTCCACATGCTCCACAATGTATTGTTTGCCTTTTTCGCTGAGCGTGCTGGGGCCTTCCTTAGGTCCCTCAAGCACTGCTACTCCAGCATTTGTGCAGTGCGTGCCCACAGATGTTTCATACAAGTTTCCTTCCCCACTCAGGGTTCCTGAGCCACTATTACCTGCTCCACCACCCACAATACCATGATACCCTGCCCCACCTACTCCCAATCTGCGCCTCCCATTGCCATCAGCACCTATCTCGTTGCGGAAGCAGGGGCAACTTAGCAGCATTTCATTGCTCTGTTCATCCCCTGCCTCCAGACCAGGACTGTCCCTAGAACTGAGCTCTTCCTGGCTGCCACTCGGGGAGCTGTAAGGCAGGCTGTGTGTGGACGAGAGGGTGGAGGTAGCCGAGGCTACAGCAGCAGCAGATGCCCCTGTGGTGGTGTTTGTCCTCTTGCCTGCAATCTGCCGCAACTGAGTAACTTCGTTGAGGTCAAACAGCATGCTTTGAACATCATAGTGGGCAAAGCCTTTCTGACACACCCAGGGCTTGAAAGGGGGGCCCATGTCCTCTGTCCGGCTGTCCTCTACGTCAGACCCCATTCTGGGGGAGTCCGACTCACCCCGCACGTTTCGAAGTTTGCGGAATATAGACTCACCACCTGTCTCAGATTTAGTTCGTCTCTTTGGGAGCTTATCTCTGGCTTTAGGAGGCTGGCTGTCTACGACATCCTCCTGAAGATCAATGCTGGCCTGCTTGGGCCCAACATTCAGCATGTCCTCCAGTTTCTCTGGAGCAGGGCTACGCTGGTCTACTTTGTCCCCTTGATAGCCCCTAAGCATTTCAAAGAAGCTCTCTCCAGATGCTCCATGCTGATCTATTGAGGAGGTGCTACCGTATTCGCGATGAAGAGGGGACCATTTGGCTCCCAATGCTGGACCCCAGTCCTCTCCACTGTCTCCACTGCCTTCCATCTCACTGATAGTCATGTCACTGTTGCTCCGCTGACGGATGCGCCTTTGTCGTGGGTTTCTATGTGCAGGGCCTCTATAGTCTCCTGGGGCTAGGTATCGAGTGTCAGGGCTGTAGTTGTTGGCCTGGGCCTGGGTTCGATTCTTCAAAGTATTGTGAATGTTACGCAGCATTGACGAGTCTTGAGGGCTCATTAAAGAGCCTAACTTAATGTGACTTTTTCCAGCAGAGGGCACACCAGAGTTCTCAGGTTCTGTAGCTGAGTGCCACATAACCCCTGCAATGTCTTTCCTTGGGGGCCAGTCAGCCACCCGAGCCCGGACACCCATTTTAGGCACTCCTGTACTCACAGTGGCATGGACATTGTCTGTGCGGGTTGGCACAGCCCCTCCATTGACCATACGGAGGTGGCGGGTGTAAAACTCATCAGTAGCGGGGATGGAACCCCCAACGGTGCGCTCCATGGGTGGTTGCTTCAGGCTGGTCATGACACCAGTGCAAAAGCCTAAAGGCACTTAGTAGGGAGACATGTCTGCCTTTGGGATGTGATGCTGCTCCCTGACTTCATGAGCAGGTTGATTTTCTGGATCGACAAGTGAAGAGGCAGAAAAAGTGAAGGGGCAAGCCCACCTCTTCAGCATTCTCAACTGTGTCGCCACTGCCACTTGGCATTAATCTTACTCCAAACAAAGTGTCCTGAAAAGAAAAGAAAAAAGTACATACAGTAAGGGTCCGGAGAAAAGATAATCACAAACTAGGGCTGAACGATTAATCGAAAATTATCGACGTCGAAATTCTGAAGCTGTTATCGACGTATTTTTCCCATGACGATAATTTTGATAATTTATTCCTGTTGATAGGCCTACTTTCTCCTTAAAAACATTCTACCGCGTGTGTAGTCACGTGACTTCACCTGGACCAGAGAGGATAACTCAAACACCGAGTCCAAGTCAACTGAGCAACCCAAAAAAAACGCAGTGTCCGTCACCTGGAAACATTTTGGCTTCAGAAAAGATGATTTAGAACAACGTGATTAATTATCGTTCATTTATCGTTATCAAGGTAAAATGTGCAATTAATCGCGATTATGATTTTAGGTCATATCGTGCAGCCCTTTCACAAACATCTGTTTCTTGGCTCACACCACTTTCCCTCACATATCTATGACTGAAAGTAACTTAGTATTGGAAAGAAACTTAGTATTGGAAAACCAGATGACTTTACATCGTATTGGTTGTGATCAGTGCCCTGAATATGGAAGAAAGCACAATGGTAATTACATTAAAGTAAATACATACACTTTCAAATCAAATCTTAAATTAAGCAGGCAAATATTTATTTTTTCACTACTTAATAATATGGTTTTAGGGCATCTAGTAAAAGAACTCTAGAGTGCATACAACAGGGCATCTTTTCATGCAACCTTTCCTATGAAAATGTCTTAGGACATTTTTACAAATATGCAAATGAATCCTCTCTGTAGAAAGTGAGAGAGATACAGACTTTACAAACCTGTCTGCAGAACAGAATGTGGACATTTTGTGTCCTTCTGTTGGCTTTTTAAAAGCCAATGAAAAGTCACTGATATGTTCAATTTCAGATAAGGGTGCCTAATTTTTAAACAAATTTCAGAATAAGCATCGAGGGGAAACATGAAAACGCCAAATTAAACCGACCGAACGCATGATCCCCTCTGGCTTACGCATGGCAGAGATAATAACGAAGATGGCTGACAAGCCTTTCAGTAACGGTAATTTTGCTACTCTATTTAAAAAATATTGTGTTAAGAGTACTAGTTACTGCCAAAAGTAAAGGAGTTACTGTGCCCAACACTGCATATAAGTGAGAGAAATATCATCTCATCCACTGATTCATGGCTTGTGTGAGTCTCTTTGCGTGCTCCTTTAGTAGCCAACATTAGCAAATTGTAATGCAAAATTGCAGTTTTCTCAATCAAATATCCAAAGCTGCACATCAAAAGGCAAAAGGGGCCCTTTCAAAGTCATGTGAGAGGTGGGTGATGATCCTCTGCCTGACAAATCGGGCCAATTTGGCAGATGAGACACTGGGAGATATTAAGGCTCCACTCTCAGTCAGCCCTGTCTGGCTGTGGCTGTGATCACATTAGCCACTAGCAACCAGTGCACTGTGACAGGCCTACAGCACCACCACCTTGCACCACTGCATCCTAACATGAGGGCCAACTTTATTCCAAGTAAGACACATACTTATCAGAAAGAAGACATTTACATTCAAAAGTGATCAAAGAGGTAGATGTATAACAGGAGTGCATAATACCATGTGACCAACAGCATTACCACAGTAGCACAGTCAACTGAGGGATGGGCCAAATGTTCCCTAGACAATGCAGTTTGTTTGATAATATAAACATTAATTTACAAGTCAGGAAAAAAAAGTGCAAGTGTAAAATCTCAAGGCTGTGGAGATGATTCAGTTTTCAGAGTGCCAGAGGCAAAGCATTCCCAGTCAGCCTTTCTTCAAAACATAGAATGGTGTTTTCTGACCAAAAAAACCTCTAAAGAGACTCTTTCTTTTGGATCAATATCAAGCAAACGCATGCAGCATAAAAGACTAACAGGCATAATTCCTGTTCTAGTCCAAAAGTGTGTTGAACTATCAGTAAAATAATGCTTCTACACGTCAACTTTTTTGAACCACAAACATAAGGCAGTAATGAACAGGGTCCTTAAGCAAGCAATTCATTATAAAGGGTTTCACATGGAACAGTCTGATAATAAGCAGATCAAAGCAAATGAAAATGGACAGGGCAATTTTCAAATTCAAACCCAGGATGTAACAGCTTCATGGTTACATTATATGAAATCTTCAGCCAGAAGAAATTCAAGTTAGATGAAAGAAAACTATTTGCACTGTTATCTTTCATCTGTCACATAATGAACGTTCCCAGCTATACACTCCTCTAATGAATGGGCACCAATTCTTTGGGGTATGGGAGTAGAATAAGTGTCTACAGCAATTTTAATAAAACCTCATTAATGAATAAAAAAACAAAAAACTCATTCATGTCCTACTAACTAATTTCTTTGACATGAATAAGACTGAAAATAGACGGGGAATGTACGCTAAACTACAGGTCCAGTCCCAGAGTGTTGGGCCTTATTCCCTCATGCTGCAGAGCATCCACAGGGACAGACAGAAGAAGAGAAGCAACACACACGAAGCAGGCGTGCAACACACACACACGTCCCAGAAAACAGGCAGCTAATCTCCTTGCTAATGGACACGTAGACAGATGACTGGCTTCATGTGCTTGTCAGATAAAAAGGAAGGAGTGTGGCACAGAGACAGAACAAGTGGGCCTTGTGTTTGTGTGACTGACAGACAGGCTAAAAGGAGAGACAGTCAGAAACCCCACAAAATAACGCAGTCTCCTTCCAACCCATCCAGCTATCTCCTATCCACCCTGTTCAGAAATAAACAGATGGGTTTTTTTTTTCACAACTCTCTAGGACATGTCCAAACAGCTTGAGCCTGTTGACTAAATGAGGTTAACTTCCTGTAATTGGGGCTCTGACCTCCCAGCTGGTCCGTCAGGCTCGCCGAGAGATGAGCAAAGTGGTTGTACAGATGCAGACGAAGGGCTGGTGATGACACGGCACACCTTTGAGGTGCTACAATTTGTTGTTACGGTTGTAGTGACGAGTCTAGACACAGAGGGCTGTGCTCTGATCTGAATAACATGGCCCTATAAAAACTAAGCCTGTATGTGTTACAGGTGATTCAGATAGTGGGCCTTCCACACACACATACATGTAATTAAAGCTGGGTGACAGACAGCAGTCTGTCAGCAGAACTGTACTCTGTGATGAATCATAAATATAAACCTAGGGTCTGAGTCGTACAAATCTGAGTCACAAAAATCAGACCAACTAAAGCAAAGACATGAGTCATCATCAAGACACGGGTGCTAGACACTCTCAAAGTCTCCTGGAGGGGGATCCCTGTTGCTGAGCTGGCTTGGCTAGCTGGTGTCCCCGAGAGAAAGGACAGCATGCTGGAGTTGAAAGACTCTTCGTCCTTGGTCTCCAAACAGTGAGGGAATGTAGTTCCCCTGTGGACTGGGCAAGTGTTTCCAAAGCTGAGACAAAGAAGCCAAAGGATTGCCCTACAAGCTTGTAATTACTGCGTGCTTGAATGGGGCTAAGGGGCTGTTTGGCTGACACCATTGGCTTTCAAACAGGCACCCTACCATTTAGCCCATTGGTTCATCCTGTCCCCTAATCTCCCCCTGCTCTAAGAGCTGACTGGGCTGTTGGGCAGCAGGCACAAAGGTCCCTCTGTCCTGGGCAAGACTGGGGCCCCATTCCAACATAGTGAAGGCTTTGAAAATTGCCTGGCACGGGAACCTCACTGTGGCTGTGTATATGAGGCCTGCCAGGAAAACCAAATGAATGAGATGCAAGGGAAACTCGAGAAATAGAGATGAAGCAAACACTGAACTAGAATTTAGAAACAAGGGAAGCATCAAAGAAGGATACATTTGTGATGGACAGGTAGGCAGAGGAAGGGCTCACCTGGCCATGAAAATAGCAAGAAGGCTTACAACAAAAAGCAGAAACTTTTCTGTGTCGTGTTATGTGAGTATGACTCGCTGCCGCAACACATTCTAACTGACAGATGACTGAGATTTGGGGAAGCACAATGGGAAAAATCTGAAGAAAGCTACAGACTGGAGCCAGACTGCAGTTAAACTCTTCCACAGTGAGCACGCTTTCCCACAAGGTTATGCACCAGTCACACAGAGAATTTAAACTTTATAAAAGAAAATATGCCGTAATAATAAATCCACTGACTCCTACACAACATAATTTATGTCAAGGAGGGAGTTTTGAGGAGTGAGGTTAACTGAGGTTTCTACACATCCAGTGTAGCCTAACCACAGCAGCCTATAGGCACAACAAGGTTTTTTAAACTCTTTTTCTGTCTGCTCCCCCCTGTATCTGCATCTGGCTGAAAACCAAGCACAAACCTGCCCATCTGATTGAGCAAACCCGAGAACCTGACACCCCGCTGGCAGACAAACGATACTAGCATCATCCAACTGCGAGCCGACATCCTGGAATTCCATCAATTTCAGTGGAGGAAGTGATGAACGTCTGTGTGTGTGTGTGTGTGTGTGTGGGTGTGTGTGTGTGTGTGTGTGTGGGTGGGTGGGTGGGGAGAGAAGTAGGGCATGTTTGGGCAAATTCTTAGAGAGAAGTGCAACACTGACTGTCACAGTGATAGTTATAAAACACTTTTAAGTCTGCCATCACTTTACAACTACAGTACAGTCTTCTATATTTGCAGCGAAGTTATACTGAGAGCTTGATCTATGAGATACCAGCTAAGGATGAAGTGGAAAGCCACAATAAAATGACAACTGAACCGACGAACTGTTCAACCGACCACAATTGCAATGCAAACACTGCGTGTAGTTGGAGCACTTCAAAAACTGGTGGCAGTGTATCGACATTCATCATCACCATTGTTTTGTGATGTGCTGCTACTCTGCCCCATATCTGGGCCCCTCGCTATCACTGCAGCACAGTTCAGTGAGTAATGGGCATAGCTAACCACTGGCAAAGTGAATTTCACTCACAGCCTTACACAAGAAGACAGCTCTGGAGGAGCGCCAGGATATATTCATTGCCATTATCTCCAGCAGGGTGTCCTCGATCCTTCCTCTCTTCTTCAGAAAGTACTCCACCAGGGTATCACATTTTACGTGGGAGAGACAGCAGGATAAACAGACACTTGAAACACTTGACATAGTTTATAGTTAGAAACGGTAAACCCAGTACTATTTCCAATGCCATTATCTGGGTGGGCCAGGAGTTTGACAATGAAAGCCTTTGTCCAACTCCTAGAGGGCCATTTACCTATAAAAAAAAAAAGCTAATTGCACATCTAACAGCTGGTCTGCTTGTACAGAGTAAAGAAGGAACAATACTTCTTATCTAATCTATTAGCTGCCCAGTCAAAAAAAAAAAAAAGGTCAGGCTTGTATTCAATTGATTTAAAAGTATGTACATCAACAGAAACTGTATGGTCCTTAAATACATGAATCTCCAGAGACTGAGCCAGAGTTGGTTTAGTTTAGTTCCTCATATTTGGTTTTATAGATGACTTGTCTTTATTGAGGAGGTTCAGATTTAAGCTTGTCAGCTTTTAAAAGCTGTGCATTATAAAGAGCAATGTGGAGGAAGCAGTGTGCTGCTGCCTGAAGAGGAATGTAAAACATTCTAATGAGGTGGCTGCCTGGCGGCTGCAGCAGTTGGGAGCTGAGGTTTAAAAAAGTGGAAGTCTGCTCTAGGCTGCACTTTCCCTCACCCTGCCCTCTCTGCCTGCCTCAAACCCTAGGACTCCATTAGAGAGATAGTGCGTTCCTGATGCACATGGACAGGTACACACAGAGACAAAGGCACTCACACACACATGCCTGACAAAGCAAAACTCTGAAAATAAAACACCAAATTCTACAGGAAC
Source organism: Gymnocephalus cernua (assembly GCA_023631565.1). Lineage (NCBI taxonomy): Eukaryota > Metazoa > Chordata > Actinopteri > Perciformes > Percidae > Gymnocephalus > Gymnocephalus cernua. The sequence goes on along the minus strand of CM042444.1, from coordinate 9,167,324 downwards.
TACAAGAACACAAACCAGACAATTTGATATAAGAACAAACTCATGGGACAATAGCTATTTCTGAATAAGACAATCCAAACCGTTTTTCATTTCTGCAAACATCAAAGACAGCACTTTCCTGTCCCCTGCCAGCTCATAGAGATGCTATTTCTGCAATACCTGTCTGAAACTAAGATTACATTTTCTTGGAAATCACGTTTGCAATGCAAGTTATGGTCTCTGTGTAGCCATCAGGGCTGCCCAGAACAAAAGGATCTGCTCAATCCGTCTCCCTAATCTCTCTTGATATGAATGAACGATAAAATGTACAGAGCATGCAATTAAACATGGTGGCCAAGTTTACCTCTACAGCAGTGTTTCAGGCATGGTTGTGCGCCAAATTGAACGCAGCAGACAGTGTTCGCAGGTGGGAAGCCAGTAAGGGATTATATTCTTGTTGCCTAAAAGACAGTAGATACAGACTGATTTATAGCCCTCTCAACCATGAACTTCGTTCTTCTAAATCGTTTATAAGGTGATGAAGGAAGGAAGAAATAAATTATAGATATATATATATATATATATATATATATATATATATATATATATATATATATATATATATATATATATATATATATATATATATATATACACACACACTAGAACATGTTTACATGCTTTAATGTTAAAAAAAAACACTTTATTTTTCTCATATTGCCCATGGCTGCGGCACCTGTATTCACCCTCTGTATGAGACGCCTGTCTCTTTAATCCCTCATCCTGAAAAAGCCCAGTCTGCTCGGATTGGCCAGCGCGCTTCCTGGAATCTCTGGAGCCTCCGCTCAGTGTTTCACTGGTTGAAGCTGGAGCTACTGCAACAGAGTATATAGCAGGACTTTGTACCGTGAAAAATCACCAATAAAAGGTTTCTAAACCAAATATTACACAACTGGACATGTCCCAGCAGTAAAGTGACTGGAATTTGGGGAGAAATTACCAGCATTGGCCTAGGTTACAGCTATGTCGCGTTAGCATGTAGCTATTTAATAGTTATCAGTATGCTAACGTTAGATTGTAGTGGAACGAAGCAGCACTGTCTACCGTCAATAATCGCAGATAAAGGCTTCTGAACAAAACACTACCCAATAGGACATGTTTCAGCAGTAATGCGACCCGGAATTGGGGAGAACATTGGCAGCTAAGAGATGACATTGTTTACTGCCGTTAGCCATGTAGCTAGCTACTTCAGTTAGCAGTTGACACTAATAGAATATAGCAGCAATTTCTAGTCAAAAGGCTTTTAAACCAAATATTACTAACAGAAAATGTTTCAGGGGTAATGTGGCCCGGAATTGGGGAGAATTTAACAACACAAAACAGTCCTGCCTACTTGGAGCAGATGACCAATCATAGCAGGCTGGCTTAGAGTTCCGTAACACTTAGCCAATAGTAGGAAAAATTGTTGAAACCGGAATAGTTGTAAATCTGAACATTTTAGCTAAGAGAGCGGAGGGATTTGTCTAAAATACGCGCCCACAGTGTTGTTGTCATTACTTAGAAATCCTCATGGGGGCGACAGAAACTACGCACTATAGCTTTAAGTGGCACTAGACTGATGGAGCACCATAAAGATGCTTGTAGTAGACCTTCCTGTGAGTGTTGGCATTGTGTGAAAAGCTGATAAGTAAAGCACAAATTGCACCCTGTCAACTGCCACTCCGACAAGACTCTCAACTGCAGGTGCTTGATACGCACACTCACATTTTAATCATTGGCATTTGGGGCTATTGCTACTGTGTATAACCATCCAAACCTGGAAAGCCCCCTCACATTATATTGTAAGTAATTATTTGCACAAACATATTATTTTTACTATCAATTTGCTGCTTTATTAAAAAAAAGCTGCAGCCAAGGTACACATATTATTATGAAGGGGCAGAGCGTTGTGGATAAAATACAAATAACCTTCCCACAAGCTATTTTGAGCTTTTGTTTATGTTTATCTCAGGTGATACATTAATCTGAATTTGGCTTGCTACTGTGTTACTGAATACAGAATAATCAAAAAACATCTTGAGAAATTTAATATGACAATTCCACCTCAATTCCTGCCCCGCACAGGAAACGTACTAGCAATTGTTCCCACACACTCTGCCAAATAGCACACCACTTCCTCTAGGTGAAAAAGATCTGTGATGTATATAAGAGGCTGTAAGGTGACTTGGAAGTCAAGCATTTGATTTTAACAACTGTATGTTAATTGTTATAATGCTATTATATTGGAATATTTCCACTTGTTACATTGTAGTACAAATTCAGTTATTATGTGTGTTTGACAAAATGTTGCATTGCTGAACTGAGCAAGCAGGCCGCTTGGATTAAACCCAATGCAATGGGAGCATTTCCCAGCAGGGTGCCTTGTTAAACAGGGCAGTGTGGGCTGGGACGGGGAGGTGTTTATAGGGGTACTGCGTTTTCTCTATTTGCCTAACAAAAGGTTAATATGCCCCTCCTAATATCTGAAAAGCAGTGAACCTATGTGTTACAAAACAAATACTCCCAGCTCAGCATGGGGCTGGCACACGCCTCTGTATGTGTGCTCAAGTGTGTGTGTTGGGATGAAGCAGTTTCCATCAGTTGAGGATTAAAATAGAAGGGATGCTGGAGTAGCAGCAGTATAATTAACAGTGTTGATGCAGGGAGGAGGGCTGAGTAAATACTTTGCATTTGCCATCTATAATTCAGCCTTTCCACGTGCCAGGAGCCGGGAAAGGGGGCTCAGCGAGGGGGCCCGTCAAACGCTTCCCAAGCCTGCTATTACTTCATTCTCTGATCACAGGCACCACACAAGCTCTCATCGATACGCACTTATGCGGTTTCAGTGTACACACGAAGCCAAACGTGAGCCGTTTTTTTTTTTTTATTCACCCTGGGACCAGGTTTCAAAAAAGTGCGTTTACGGGCAGTGCGTTTACAGGATTTGTGTAGACAATCGGCCCAAAAGATGTGCGTTTGCATCCAAACGCATCTTCGTGTGGATGGCGCATGAGTCTGGTGGCATCCAGTGGACACACGCACGCATGCTGGTTGCTCGACTGGGTCAAAATACCTAGTCATGTTTTTATTAGGGCTGTCAAAGTGAATGCATCAATAACGAGACTCAAATAACGAGACTCAAATTCCTTTTAACGGCACTCACTTATTTTGATGGCGATTAAGGCGTGCACGTTCTGTGATTTGGGCCTTGGACCGCTCTGTAGTTTGGGAAATCAGGAAGCGATGCAGCAGTGGTGGATGGCGAGCAGAAATGGTTAAAGAAAAGGGTCTTTTGAATGGCTAATTCGGTTTCAAAGCCCTTTGAGATGGTTCTCTTGTCAAGACTAAAGTTATTCACTGTTGATGTGAATTGAGTTACCACCGGAGTACGTAGAGTCTCAAAAACGGAGGTGCCTGGACAACTCTACAAGCAACAAACTTTCAACAGCAATAGCACAAATGCACGAGGTCCATTGTTCTGTGTTGAGCTGTTTAAGAACATGGGATGATTAGTTAACCTTCATTACCAAGTAGCGTTGCATTCAGGTCAATCTGCCCATCTGTTGTTGCTTAATGGGCTTGGGTTTGCCATATTATGCTTTCAGACTATTTTTGAGCATACAGTACCTTTGAGGTTATTCTGGAGAATATTCTAGACAGTATTTGTCATTGTTTTGGATTGTTGCAATAATATTACACATTTGCATGAAGCAAGCATATTTCTCCGCTCCCACGTTGATAAGAGCATTCAAAACTTGAAAAATATCCCTTTTAAAGTACATTTAGAAGAGATAAAAAATGTGCGATTAATCACGAGTTAACTATGGACAATCATGCAATTAATCACGATTAAATATTGTAATCGATTGACTGAGGATTAGTGAGCCTCCAGTTCCAAATTGCTGTTAAACTTGATTGCAAGTCTTGTTTTTTATCTTTATTACTGTATTTCAAACTGCCAAAAGTTAATGAGATTGCATTTATGAATCTGTGTATGTAGTGTGGGTGTGGGATGAGGACAGGGCCAGGGTGAGAGCACTTAGGTCTTCATGTACAACTGCGTATGAGCAGCAAGGTCAGTCGACAGTGGCCTGACAGATTCTCACAGCAGAGGTGTCAATATGACAGATGCCTGTGATGTTTGGAAGTCATCCACTGCTCTGTCCTCTCACATCCTCTGCCTGATTACACAGGTAGCAAAGCTAAGTCACAGAGGACTACAAAGACAGAATTCTGATTAGACCACCCTTACCACAATAAAGCAAAGTACATTTGAATTGATTACAATCTCAGAAATAATCAAGAATTTGAAAAGACAATCATAGCTTATGTGCCCATGCAACACCAACCTTGTACAGTATCTGTTGCTTAAACACAGAATGAATTAACTGAATGCTCAGATCAGATAACAGGCTGGCAAGAAAGAGAAAATAATGAAAACACTGTCAGTAACAAAGAAATAGAAAGCTCACATGGAACTTGAAACCCACAATAGAAACTCTGTATTGCTGAAATGGCATTTTAAAATGGAATGGTTTGGGAATGACATGTTGGTTTGTTCTTTATTTTGACAGGGCTGTCTGGACAGGTTGTGGCAAGGTGTTGTTATAGAAGAAGAGCAGTTGTGATTGTTTGATTAGGCAGGTTTGGGAAGGGTCAGGACCCTGCTGAGCAAACATGAGAAACACGAGCTTCACTGCAGCAGCAGCAGCAGAAGCAGCAGCAGCATTGACCACAGCCTTAAAAAGCCCCCCAGATAATGCAATCAGATCTATCATAAGATGCTCTACACATCCTTTGGAGTTTGTTTTCATCTGTCAAACTGATCTATCAATCAATCAATCAATCAATCAACAGCTGCTTGGCCACAAATACACCTCTGCAGCAACCAGGGTAAAACACATCAACTAATTTGATTGCAGAGATGAATTGGAGCAGCCATAACGGAATGCATTTCAACTGTATAAGGCTTCCCCACAGACTAATATCTGAGCTGTCAGACAGAGGAGCGGCATTCAAAAGGAGAACACAGCAAGCCACTGTGGAAGGCCAGAGTCAAGGTGAAAGCTTGATTAATATCCCCTCACATTGGCCAAATAGCTGCTGTACTGCCACCAGACATTAATTATGTGCCTAGTGCACAAGATGTAATCAATTTTGAAATGAACCCTTTTCGATTTGCAAGGATGAAGGCAGAAACATAAGAATAGTATCTCACCAGGTAAGCGATTTAACAAGGTAAAAACATGGGCTGCAGTGCTGGGGACAGGGGGAAAGCTTCAGTGTGAGGTGACATGAGGACCAGCGCAGTGAAGAGGGGGGGGGAAAAGGAAGGGCTTATTATCCTCGCAGAAAACCTCAGGGAGATTTTCTGCCATGTCTGCCTGGCTGACTGTGTTGTCCCCTACAGCTTGGAGGGCAGCCTAATTCCCCAACTGAGGACTCAGTGGAAAGCTCAGGTGGGCCTCAGTAATCACAATTATTTGTCAGAAATGGCAAATAGTTTCTAAATGTACAGTTCAGGTCATGGAAAGGCGTGATCAGGACACAAAATCCACAACAACTGCGTGGCAAAGTTAAACACGTAAAACATTTTCAGTCATTGATTTTGGCACTTGTCCAGTGCATAGCCCAGTGCACTTCCAGTCCAATAATAAACAGTCAGGCCGCAGAGTTAATCAATTCATACAGAGTCATTTGGACTGCGATAAGTCAGCTAGTGTTGCATAATAGTGGTGCCCTGCTAAATCACAGTCTGTGCCAGAAAACCACAGTGCAAACATGTACAGCGTTCTGCTGCTGGCCTGCACTGCACCGCACCTACTGGCACACTCTCACAACTGTGGTTTATCATGCTTCCGTGCCAGTTCCATGCAAGCCACATCTCATTTTAAACAGCAGCCCAGGGTGCAGTGTTTTCGATACTTGTGTTTTAATAAACACCAAAAAAAGAAATCACAATTTTAAAATAGGCTGCAAGACAGCACAAGGCAAGCAAATTAACATCTGCTTTATTAACCAGACAACATCAGACGGGTGTCCCAGTAATTCTACTGTTTTAATCTTGGCTCATGGATACAGAGTGAAGCAGAATGCAATTAACATGCCCCCGCACCCTTCCCCTTTATTCCTCCCCTGGCTGGCAATAATCAGGACTTTGCATCCCCACAAGTCACAGAGGAGGAAGACATGCAAGTTCTGACTGGAGCCCTCTTTGAGTCCCTCATTTGCATCTACCATAGTGTTTTTCTACCTAGTGTTGGGTATTTTAACATCTGGTTACTAGGGTGAGTTTAAAAGTAGGCAAAAGGTGAACATTCAGGACACAACAGCAAACCAGGACGTGTACAGGTGCAGGTTTTCTCTTTCTAGTAGCAAAAACCCACTGGTGACTTCCTCCTAATCAGCATTCAGGGCAAGTATGAGTACCATGTAGGTTAAAACACAAAGCCATAACACCACCATACCTCCTCCCAAGCAATTAGGGAGAGTGATATGACCAAATTCTTCTATCCCTCTATTTAGGTCATTTCATATCTCAATAACGATATATCACTATAGAATGTTTTCTGATAATTCAATAAATAAATAGTCTAGGCTATATGAAATAACCACCTGGTAAAGCCTATTTTGTATACTCCTGTGTAAATTAAATACTCAGAAAAAGTACTATTTCTCATTTTATTAAGAACCAGAGTGCAAAATTAACATAACGTGCAAGGATCCCAACGTAAAGCGTCCAAATGAAATGAATTTTTCCGACATTGCGACAGAAAACGATATGGCAAAATATATACGATATACACTTTTTTATATTGTTTTGACGACTATATATTGAACTAAGCAAAAGCATTCTCATATCAATATTCAACTTTAAGAGCTTTTACATTCAAGTATTATACAAACACAAGTCCATCTTCATATTTACAAGACAGCTTACAGTTTCAAATGTGTTTCTTGTGTAGCAAAGCTGTAGACAGGGTATCCAGGAATACATCAATGAAACACAGGAAACAGGCAGCAAGAGAGGAAAGGCTGGGAAAGTAGCCATGTTTGTTATTAGCCAGGCATATCTGCCTTTTGCACCTGGAAAAATATGGGGAAAAAAAGAATATGGCCTTATTCATCAGACAGTTGTCTGTTATACATAACAGACAACTGTCTGATGAACAAGGCCATATTCTTTGTCTGCAGTGTATACACTTCAGACTAATTATTTCAACATCAATATTGAGTATATGTTTTTTGTTAAGGGCTGAGGTAATAACACAGAACTGCATGGACATACTGCATGAATAGCGACAGTGGGACATGTTCCTACTTAATTCACTCAGTCCACCTGAAACTTCTATTTGTTTGTTTGTCCTCTAAATCTAGCAAAGGCCACCTTGGGTTCACAGTGGTCTCATTCTTCCTTCTCGACTTTACTAAGAGCAAAGCAGGAACTCACAGGGTGGAAATTGATTCCCTGGTTCCAAAGCAAAGGATGTGGAATTTTGGAGCAATATGAGGAGGGATTTTCTGAGTTTCAGTACAGGAAACAAAGCACAACACAAACTACAGAAAGAATGCTGTGACTATATTAGAGAACTTGAAACAGCTCAGATAGAGTTCGATTTCAGAGAGTAGTGTTTTTCAGGAGAAAACCTCCCATGTTGTATTGTTGTGCCAGCATTCCTGTTTTTACTACAAATCACATGATAAAAGTGGCCCCTGAAAGAAACAAAAACAGTTGTAAGCATGTACAGGAATGAGGACAAGCTGAACAGACCTGCCTATGGATTGAGATCTGTTTTGAGCCTCAGCCATGGCCAAGCCCTCATGCATTCCTGCATGCTTCTCAGATTTCTGTCCACAGGAGGGACAACAGCAAAAAAACCTCTGTGGTTTTTGTATGTGGAATTATTTTCCACCGCTGCCCACATAGGCTCTGCATGGGGCATGGGCCTGTAACTCTGCTTGGTGTTTTGATTCTTCTCAGAGGCTGAGTTCTGTAATCTGTTCCAGGGAGAGTGTGCAGGCCAAGCACAGAGACAGTGTAGCAACTGGCAGACATGTCAAGACAATATTGAGCATGTCATCACCGTGTGGCAGCGAGGTAGCCTGCGGCAGCACATCATCATCACCATCATCATCAGAATTCCAGATTTCATTATGGAAAATTTTTTTTTTCTTGTCTCACTTTAAGTTATTCTTAAGTGGTCGTTTGTCAAACTTTTAGTTTTTTTTCTTCTCCATCTTCTAATCTCTAGGCCATGTCGTGCTATTTTCAGCACATATGAGGTTTGATGGGAGCAGAAAAGGGGAATTACACAGTGTCTGATCTCTGCATGACTGTGGGTTTGGTTTGGGGTTGAGAGTTGGAAGCAGCATGACAGATCCCAGACACAGAAAGGTTGCTTTAGTTCATGAGTGTATAAGTATTGTAACAGACCACCAAATGGTGACACAACTCTCAATTAGCTATGGTCCAGATCAGAGTCAATAGCAACACTTTGCACCTGTCCCCCACTAAACTCCCTCAGTGGAGGTGACCACTACAGAATCTCCCGCATAGATAATTACAGTGTCCGAAAAATTCCCCAAACTTTGTGGCAGGTGGGGTGAAAAGGAAGGGAATGTTCCTTTGTCTGCACACATTTACTCTGTGACAGTTCGCTGAAAAGGGATTACCTCATCACTATTGTAGCTTCCAAGCCCTCTGCTTTCCTCCATTGGCTGGTATACAGTGGACCGTCCGATCCAGACAAAGACAGAGCATTCCAACAGTTTAGCAAGCAGGAAACGCGGACCCGTAGTCATACCTCATTACAATCAAACTCATCAACCCCCTCAGTCACCAGCAAAAAAGACAATCACATGGAAAAAATGCTGGAGGTCATATTACCATCAAGTCATTTGACATCTGACTACAGGCTGACTAATACCAGCCAGACATATCACTCATGTTCAAACTAAAGGAGCTTCCTTTTTTTCAACAACAACAAAAGCAATGTATTTGAAACTGTGACTGAAGGTTGTTTCAAAACTCATGAATACATGACTCATTTTGGTGTCTGGCATAGAATAAACAGGCATGAAGGAATTGGCCTTGGAGCTGACATTGGCCACATTGGTGCACCAGATCATCCATGGCCATATCTGAAGGTTTGTTTAGTTTGTAGTCTTGTCTGTCATCAGTAACAGGCAGCTAGAGCTGACAGGGGCACGGGCTTAACAACAGCATGTAACCAAGAAGCAGCACATTACTGTGAAAAGAGTGTGGTCAAAAACCTACTTTATACAATAAAACCATTAAACCAGTTAAGAATAATGCACTTTAAACTTGATAATTAATCATAACAATAATGCCATTATTCATTATAAAATGTAAACAGTTAATTTAAGCATTTCATCATGATGGCCACTTAGCATAATTGCAGCCCACACATTCCAGAGTGGCAAATTATAAAGCCGCACAATGCTCCTCTTGTTGTTGTCTTTTATCTTTGCTCGAGCTATTCCCTTCGAGCCAATGCACAAGAGACAATAGAAACATGAGCTCAACTTAGCAACAGGAAGCATCCCTCTGTGAACATTAAAAACACTCTACGACAAATGAAGCACAATAACAATTGTTATGGTTGTGAGTGAGAAGTATGATGCAAAAAGTGAAAATAGAAACACTGTCCTTCAGTCATAAACCAGGGGGAGGACTGATAAGAAACATGAGAAGCAATGGCTTTTTTCTGAAGGAACTCTTAGAGTTTAGGTGTAGATGAAAATATATCATATGAGCCTCGTACGACTATGGCTGCAAACTAGTCTTAAATGACTTAGTTTTAAGGCCCACGCAGTAATGTCTTATCCTTGAATGGTATTTTTGTCAGCAGCATAAAACGCAAGAGTTGTTGGCCCATTGTGGCAGATTAAAACAGAGCATGCATGCTTTACTCAACAGCGATATAAAGCTGCTGCCTTTGCATTAGAGGAATTCTCTATCAGAAATCCCATCAGAGAAGCAAGGAGCATTCCAGTGTGAATAATTTACTACAATTTAGACGGGACAAAGCTGAGATTAGACTCACTAGTAGAAATTGCAATGCAGTGTATGATCAGTCATGCCCACCGCAGGTCAGCTAAGCCTATCAAGAATGCTAAAAATCCTTGATCCTTGCCAAAAACTAAACTCCAAAGCTTCCTTTTTTGCACCTGACTCATGCAAAATGATCCAACTCCAACAAGCCACTGGAGCAGGCGCTGTGATTCAGTTTGAGGGGAGCCCAATGATTTTCCATGTCCAATTTTATGCAATACCTGCATAGTTGTGACTGGTTTGTAAATATGCTGGTTTTGAACACAATACCTCATTGAACTTTGAAAGGTTGGCAAACTTTGCTGGTTGTTACTATTTAAACAAGCCTCTGTTTGCCTTGTTGCCCCGCATTGCCAAATATTTCCCATTCTATCATGTAGCCCTGATCTGTATTCTATATCTAATTCAAAACAGTCTCTATGCCCATAGTGGACATAAAATGCTGGATTTGTGTGTATTCTGCACATTATGCAGCAAAGGTGAGTCTGATTGGGTTATATCTGATCAAAATGCCAAGTCGGACCATGACTAGATACCCTGTGGTACAGAATTTAACATGGTAGGCTGTATTGATTAAGATGAACCACATTCACGATGCAATCATCTTGACATAATCTGTTCAACAACATGATGAACCAGACAATGCTGTAAACAAATCAGAGCCCCCAGGCCAGATGTGGCACAAGGAGATCACCTGCATAAAACACGGGGTACACCATACTGATTATCTGGTGGTGACAGTTACACAAGGAGATATGTAGTGTGCTCGACACCACCTGTAAATCGTCTCCCTAAAGCAGTGCTAAGAATGCCCTTGACATACACAATGACGCCGCGGGTAGGCTATATTTTGACAGCCTCAGTGATAGTCGGGTAGAAACGTTTCTTACCGAGTCAATTTCGTCTACCACCAACCACATTAGTTAAAATAAAAGCACTGGCACTGACTGCGCACTGGCTCCACACTGCACCTTGACACAGCACAAAGATGTGCTTTGTCGTTCACAGATAGCCGACAGATGTTGTGTGTAACGTTAAGCACCTTGTACCACGAACAACACTCCGCACATGACTGGCACCACGTTCCCCGGCTCACCTTTTCTCCTTTCTGCCTCAAGCTTTTGGATGTCACACACTACGAAGTGGGCTTTCCTCCTTTTGTTTCAACTCGTAACAAGGTCCTGTAAGTCCGAATCACAAACTGCGTAGCGCTCTTTCTTACCTTCTCGGGAAACGTGTTTGCTCCGGTTTAAACCGAAAATGCCCGGTGCCGTCCTCAGAAAGGTAACTTTGAAGTTCGATAGAAAGTTACGGGTTTGCCTCGCTGCGCTATGCAGCTGCTGGAGGGATGAGATCATTCAGGCAGCCTCCCCTCTCTATCTCTCTCTCTCACTCTCCCCCGGAGTCTCGCGAGAAAGCTTCGTGGGGAAAGCAAACGTTTCCGTGGCAACAGTGCTCACCTGTAGTGGGTAGACGGAGGGGAGGGAAAACGAAGAGCTCTCACTCTGCGTTAAAAACATAGGTTGCAAACTCTGCAAGTTTTTACTCCAAACCTTTACTTACATCCTTTTCTTTGTAGGTCTAGTTACACACCTTTTTATGTTTTACTATGTTTAAGTTTGGTCAAATTTCTACCGACAATAATGAAATGTAACCACACACATCCTCCAGTGCAAGACCCATTTAACCCAGCAACCTTTGGCCTAGGCTACTGTTGCAAATCCGTTAAGAACATGTCATGTTTGTTGAAACAATTGGGAGAATATTCAAAGCCGTTTCTAAAGATGAACTTTTACAGTGCCTATATAAAGAATAGTGTGCTTATTTCTATTATTTACATGATATTGCTGCAGTTACATGCAGGGTTATTTTGGGCAATACACATGCAAATTTATGCAAGTATTTTCAAGAGATGAAGTTAGAATTTGTGTGCCATTTGACACAAATGTATATGTGATGAGTTTTATTCTATTATTTTGATTATTCATTATTTGGTGAGAATTTCATTGAGTGATTCTCATATCACTTAAACATAAACTATCTTTGGTGGTATTTTTCTGCAAACTGTGTGCAGAGGAGCAGTGCAGAGGGTGGAGGAGAGGTCCCTGGTATTCTTCCTCCAATATTTGCTGCTTCTAATAGGCAACATTGCTTACCTGACTGTCAACCACACATACCGGCAGGCCTGTGGGAAATATATTAATCAAATGTTCTCATGTATCACAACAACACAACTATTTAAATGTGATATGCAAAGACTGTGATACAGGCTGTCTACAAACGGAAATACAACAGTGTCCGGTGACTGAGTGTTTCACTGTTGTCCCCGCAGCAACCTGCCAAAGACATTAGGGCACTGCCCGGCCTGTGTAGCCTGTAGCTCTGACATCATCAGCTGTGTCGATGTGAGCGGATGTGCAGAAAAGCCACTGCTAATCTGCAGACCTTGCAAACAATGCACAGTGTGCACACTGTGCATAGAAAATTAAACATTAGAACATTAGACAGTGGCAGTGCGTTGCTCTCCTATATGCATGAATTTGTCTTTAAATGCCACTGCGTAGTAAATAATTCCTGCAGCTGTAGGCTATTGGTGTCAGCATGTCTTAGTTGGAAATTTAGATCCTGTGAATTGGTGGAAAGAGATCTCAACAAATAAAGAACGAATCAGCAGGCTAGAGGATGCATAATGCAGAGGAATGGCCTGTGAGCATTTTAATGTGCAATGACATGTATACTAATTCCACATCCTTCCCACTGTACACATTACTATGCCTACACAGAGCTGTTACAGAAATGATATCTATTTTTGTCAACCTTTTTTTTTTTAATCAGAGGCACACATCTTTATAGAAAGTGCCTCACTGGTCCAATTAAAAGAAGATGCATCAGTGAGAGAGAATATTGGTTTTTAGGGTTTTATTCCAGTACAAACATTTTGTGAGTGTATGTGTGTGTGATGAATGTTAATTCACAAAAGCATGAACACAAGAGGTTATCTTTTTGTATGATCAAATCTGTAGCACCATCTGCTGGCCAGGCTAGCATAGGACAAGAAACAAAAGGACATGCATAAGAAAATACCTGGCTTTAGAAGTGATCACTTCTATGAAGTATACCCACATTTGTACTGTAAAATAAATTTTTACATAGATTGAATTTATTCCTCCACTACTCTTAAGCACTTATAAGGCCTCAGATAATATTCCCTTAGCTTTTAAGAATACCACCCTCATTGAATAAGGCTTAAAAGTGTGGAGGACAGCATATCAGCTTTGACTGCGATGGATGAGAAGTCATTAAGAGGTGGAGGCTATTCTTAGGACTTGGTTAATCTTAACAGTCTTTGAATGTCAGGCTCTATGTCAATGGTGGGAAACATTTTGCTGTATCTTTTAAAGGGCTCTCCCTCTGGCCCGATGAGGAATTTCTCAAAGTTCCAAGAGATGTCTGTCCTGCTGATGGGACTCCAAACAAGAAATTTGGGGTCCTGTATGAGGGAGGTGGGGTCATCATCGGGATAGGGGAGCTTGTCTTTAAGATAGGCAAAGACTGGATGTGTGTTTGTCCCGTTGACAATACACTTCTCAAAGATGGTAAAGTTGGGCTGAAAGCCGCCGCCTGGACGCAAATGCTGTAGGGAAGTCAAGATCTCACCATTGCTGCAGTTCTCCTGCAAAACACAAGTATTTTCATATTGTGAAAATGATAACATGAATCAAGCTGATTTCACTGTAACAAACAAAACCACCCGCTATAAGAGTGTCAGCAGATACTTAAAATCTAATAGTATCAAAGCTGAAGTACCAGCTACTGTTTTCACACTATGCGATCGTGCTGTTCTTTTGAACTACTTTATAAATATAATGGGAGTCATTCTCAAAGCAAACATGGTTCCTTTTCAAACGTAAATATATATTTATATATGATATGGTCAGAAATATAAAATTGGCTGGAATTCAGGTGTATTTTTTTTATCATATATCCAGAGGAAGCACTTCATTGGGTGAAGGTTTGTATCAACAGGTGAATTGATACATTTCACATGAATAATAAAGCATCATCGGCATATATGTATGAGATTTTAGGCTTATATCAAGAGCAGATATTGCAGGGTCATAACAAATTGCCTGAGGAAACAATGCTGCTCAACTCACCTGATAGCCAAACTGGTTACAGGGAAAACCCAGGACCACCAGCCGATGAGGGTACTTGCTCTGAAGCTGGTTGAGCTCACTGAAGTCCCGGGTGGTGGTGCCTCAGAGCGAGGCCACATTCTCTATCAGGACCACCCTTCCCCGAAACACGTTGAAATCCACTGAGTCTCCCTCCAGCGTGGTAGCTCTCAGGTCGTAGAAGGTCTTGGCGATGAATGTCATCTCGACTCCTGTGATTCCTCACTGGAGGCAGACAGGATCTCAACGTGTGACTGCATCCAACTGCTTGGTCACATGACTCACTGCCTTTCGTGGGTGTCAAATGGCTCTGCAAGAAACTGATCTGCACCTGACATACAATACTCTTTTACAAGTTTCAGATGGAGCAGATTGATGTAACCGATTGTGACACCACATAAGTACATGAAGTAGGTTTTGTGTGATTTACAATGTGCTATCCTATTTTGGATAAGCTTAGAAAAGGGTTTACATTTAGAAGTTCTCTGAACCTAAAAGGTGCTGTCATTGGAATTCTTTTAAAATGTGAGTTGTATCTTGAGTATGTACTGTATTTGACATGGTCAAATGGTATTATGGGATGTATTCTACGTTGTATGTATCAGTTTTCTCAGTCATCAAAGATTTAACGTGCACATGCAGCAGGTGATGAAAAATAAATGAACCCATCTTAACTCCCTGTGGACCTAACTTTACTCTCAATCTAAAATGTTGTGACTCAGCAAGGCTCAGATATCCAATTAATCTGTTTTAAATATAGGCAACTGGAATTTATTAACTTATACATAGCAAGATTTTTTGCAACATCCTTGAGTTTCAAACATAACATTAAAATTACATATCCGTGGCACCTCAGCAGACCCTGCAAACATATTCTAAGCAGCAGTATAACTGCTTAAATGCATAACATACAGTAGGCAATTCCAGTCACGTTCATAAAACAAATATATACATTCAGGATGGTAAACAAACATGCACTGCATTCAGAAAGGTAATTGAACATGGCAAAACACTGTCTCCCTAGAAGAAATAAGCCCATTGTGTAAAAGAATCCGCCCTGGTTTGAGTTTCGAGAAGTAAATAATTAAACTCTGTCCTCTGGCTGCCTTGTCGTAGCACATACACTCTTTGCAACTTAATAAACTGATTTCTTTGATATGGATCCACAGGTCACCAATCAATTTGTAGATGTATAGTGCATTTCACCAGGGAAAATGAAAAGAGAGTGTGCATTGATAGTTTTGCTGGAGCAAATGGCTACAGGGTTCAGTGGTCATGCAACAGAATGGGCCCTCTGCTAGTTGCTGCTGCTAACTGCATCTACCACTGAGGGCTGAGTCAAGTCACAGTGAGGAACAAATGTCTTTAGCTACAGTACGAGCCATGGTACTGTGATGGCCCTCTTTCTAACAGACGCAGGTCTTCTGAGCGTTGTTGTCGGTGCCTTCACTGTCCTCTTCTTCCAAAACAGCCTTCTCCAGATAATCATCCAGGGATCCCAACAAGTTATCCATGTCTCTCTTGTGAGCCTGCAGCACCAGTTCTGTCACGCGAGTGAAGGACTGAAGGAAGGAGGAAGTGAAAAATAAATATGTAAGATAATAAATATAATTTTTAGTGGGTAAGTTCCCTGCAGTATGTGTGCACATTTCTAATGTGACACACAGTTTCTTTGGAGATAAACCCTGAGTCCTACCTCACAGATGTTCATGCTGTTGAAGGCGCTGGTCTCAAAGAACTCCATCCCATAGGTTTCTGCTAGCTGCATTGTCCAGGTGGATATGGTTAGAAATAAGTACAACAAAAGGTATTTTAATAGCCGTGGTCAGTTTTCTCCACAAGTAAACGAACACAGGGTTTATGAGACTGGATGTAAGTTGTTATTAACTGACCTATCAATTTGTTTTTAATGTATTATTTATACAAATTAGCTGATGTGCTGGGTCCACTTTGGAAAAATGTTTAAGAAAAAAAAATAAGTGGTCATGAAAGCTCCATTAATACAGTATTTCTGTACCATAGTTTGTGAAATAATTGCCAAACTAATAAACAAAACTATTAGATTTAGCTGTGTATCCTTTAGAAATGTCTGCTTACCATTTAATCCTGGTCACCTTATATCACTCAATGTAAAGCGGAAAAACTTGAAACAATGACTACGGGGTACTTTAGGATCTTTTTGTACATCTACAACATCATTTATGAAGTTATATTATTATGTTATTAAGTAAGTTACATGTATAAAAAAATTACTATTTAAAAAAACTAATAAAAATAACAAAATAAGGTTGAATCAAACCTTGTTTCCTTGGTCCTTTGTCACCTGCCTCCTGAACTCCTCATCACACTTGTTTCCTACCAAGATCCTTTGCACCTTGTCTTGGGCATACTGCAAAACACAAAAACGCAAAAAAGTCAAGACAGACAGCAAAGAGATAAGGGACTTCATCATCTTGTCACTCACACTAAGCCACTGGGTGTGCAGCAAGCCTCAGCAGTGCACTGAGAGTTGGTACAAATACTGGGTCACTGTGAAGGCCAAGGGAGTGAAATGAGAGTGCTTATTGCCTTACTTCATCCACATCACTGGCCCACTTCACTAGGTGCTGAAAGGACGACTCGCTTGTGATGTCGTATACAAAGATGATACCCTGGACAAGAATCAACAAAGAAGGATTAAAAAATGAATGCTACAGTAACCCATGAAGGTAACTTGTTGTTCATATGGAGGGATCACCTGTGCACGCCTGTAGTACTGCTTGGTGATGGTGTGATAACGTTCCTGACCTGCCGTGTCCCTGCACAGATGACCAAACACAGCAGAAGAAGATCACACAATATGCACGTCAGCATACTGTGAATGCAATTAAATCATACATAACTTACCATATCTGTACTCGCACCCTGATTCCATCTAGTTCTAGTGTTTTCATTTTAAAATCTACTCCTGCCAAAAAGAAAGAAAGAAGAAAATTACATTTAATTCAACAGAAAAGCAGTCAACAACACATAACAGAAGCAATTTGTGATGCAACTGCAAACACCTTAACAAGGTCAAACTGGAATCAGTTATGCAACTGTGACAAATTGATGCAAAAATCTTGCTTTGTGCTATTTTCCATGGGCTACTGTGTGTTTGTAAACATTTAAGTGTGTTAAACATTAAGAGTGTTGCTCAGAGACACTATTATCCCTAATGAATAGTATCTCAAGCACTGCATAGTATCAGCTTTTAAATCATTGTGTCTCCACAAGGGGGTTGCAACTGATGTGAGCTGCAGCTGTGTGTTTTTACTGCTGGGTAACAGGACAAGAGAGTTAAGAAATGTGACAGAATAGCACCAGCTGCCAACCTGTTTATCTTCTTAAATCAATTTTAGTTTAGTTTGTATGCTGAGCCCACTCTAAAAACTAATTTTCATTGTTTCATGCTACATACTGTGTATATTAGATGCTTAAAATGTATATACTGTAGTACTGTCCTAAATATGTGGTATATTATTTTTGATAATGATTCATCTGATTATTTTCCTGATTATACAATTAATCGATTGATCTAAAAACATGACAGAAAATGGTGAAAAATACCAATCAAACTTTTGTAAAGTCAACATCCCTTCAAATCGCTTATTTTGTCTAACAGTCCGAAACCCAGCAATTTAGTTAACTATCACATAAGACAAAGTAAAGGAGCAAATTAAGCCTCAGAGTAGAGAAGCTGTAACAAGATCATGTCTGGCATTTTTGCTTGAAAAATAGACTTAACAGGATCATTTATGGACCTTTTTGTCTACAGGAAATAGGAAACGCACGTTTATTATTAGCACTGTTCTATTCAAGTGTCCCAGTGTCCCATGCCAGTGCAGATTAATTTCCTGTTAATGGACTGATCAATTAGTTGGCTAATCATTTCAGCTGCACTGTACTAAATGTAAATGGTCTGTATTTATATATCTAGTCTTAAAGACTACTCAAAGCGCTTTTACATAGTACAGGAACCATTCAAACACTGGTGGCCGAGGATGCCATACAAGGTGGCACCTACTCATCACATAAACATTCATACACATTTACACACAGATGCCGCAGCATTGGGGTTCAGCGTCTTTCCCAAGGACACTCTGACATGGAACTCAAGGGCCAGGGATTGAACCACAAACCTCCCGATTGGTAGGCGACAGCTCTTACCACATGAGCCACAGCCGCCCCTATACACCTGTTTTTGTACTTCCTTTTCAAGTTCCGCTATGAAGGACACTAAAATAGTCAATGACTCCGAGACGTTTGATTTGAATGTTAAGGCTTTAGTGAATCAGAAAATGTGCCTTCTAATCTACATTCCAGTAAAATTATATGACAATTCTAATCATGTTCCTTTAGTCACTGTTGATGAGATAAGATAAGACTAACATTTGGCTTAAGGAGAGACTAGTTGAAACTCAAATGTATTAAATACAATACTAAAGAATAAATCACTATTTTATGGTGTGTTCATTTATGGCGCGTTTCACCTTTAAAACATGGATTCTTGTGGACCACAAAGCCTTTTTACCACTGACACAAGCTTGCATATGAATAATGTCCCATTCTTGCTTCCCTTGTGTTCGTTTATTTAATATATGCAAAGCTGTGCGTTCTGTTCAACCTCCACGCCAGTGCCTTCTTGTTGCCACAGCTCTCTGAACTGACACTGTGTTTGTGAGAAATGGGGATTCAGATCTGGAGGGAAGCTGTCTAATGTAGGCAACCAATAATCACAACATCAGGGATCTTAAAGCAATGAGAATTTACTTACCATGCACGTTCTCAAATAACTGGGTTTAATCCCATGTAAAGCTCTCCTCAAATCAGCTCTCCAGTTTGCAGTTCACAAACCTTTTGACCTGAATTCACTCTACACTACATCACTTTCTCTTACAGTCACAACTAACTATATGATCTACAATGAAAGTGTTTGTGACTGCTTTTCTTTGCTTTACTCTAAGTGTAAAATTGCTACATCATGTTCCTCCAAGTCATTAGTTTATCAAACAGTCAGGAAAAGAGGCAGCAGTGATATGAAGCGCTAATGTGCTTATCAGTCTACAAGTACCATTTTCTGAATAATAAACAGGATAAAAACTTTGAGGGCAGAGAAAACAATGTTGACATTCCTTTCCATTGTTATTGTGACAGTTAACAGCCTTCAGACCTCTCCTCATGCTTTATTAACTGAAGAATGTATGAGAGGTATGTCCCTATCTTTCTTTAGGGACATATATCTTTGTTAGAAAATGTTATATTTTAGAATCAGTGTTAGCTTTCTTAAGACATTTTCATTCAGTTTCAGGACTGTTACTTAGACCTGAGGCATTTAGTTGGCTAACTTAATCCTACTAGCCACGTAGGCCAGCTTACACATTTTGAACAAAAGTGAAAAATTAGGGTCAATTGTTTTAGAAAGTTTATAGTTGCCATCTCGATATTCATTCTGTAAAAAGTATTCACCGATGTTTATCCGGTTCAATCTGCGGCTAACACGAAGCCATAGGAGTTTTGAAACAGGCGTCACTGAAAACCTGTTGATGGCTTACCGATGGTGGAAATATGTGAAGGATCAAATTCACTTTCTGTGAACCTTCGCAACACGCACGTCTTCCCGACCCCCGAGTCTCCGAGCATGAGCAACCTGAACAAAAAGTCGTACTGTTTAGCCATGACCAAAAACTAAAATGTAGAAGAAAACATGACTCTTCCATGTAGCTTTGGCTCACTGCAGTGTGCTGCCTCCAGGGACCCTCGGACAATCGTTCTTCTGTACTCGGGATTTGTAGTCATTTAGAACTTGCAACAATTTACAAAGCTGGTTGTTTAAGCAGTTTTTTCCTAGAAATATTCCTAGAAATATAGCAGGCTATTTTGTGTTTCGGTTCGAGTTTAGCGTGTATTAAACCAATGTGAAAAAGCATCACCTTTGCTTTATGTTTTGTTCTGACCTTAGTACTTTCTCCTCTCATTACACTGTGTAAAAAATACATTTGAACTTTACATTCCGGTAATTTCAATGTATCACTGGGACTTTACACCCTAATTTAAAATAATTGACACACAGCTGGTGCCAGCTGTAATTGCAACGTATCGCTGGGACTACACCCTCATTTAAGATAATTTACACACAGCTGGTGCGACAGGCTGCTGTGTTCTAAAACATGACCTACTGCCCCAGAAGGCAGCATACAACCTGCATCATGGAAGGGGCTTATTATGGGAGCGTCACACTGGGTTGATCCCGAAATCAATTTTTTTTTTAACAAATACTATTACTACTACAGTGTCCGTTGAAAATGTGCCTGTTTGGAAGGGGCCGATTGCTTGGCCTGTGGTGTTGCTGGTTGTAGTATTCTCCAAAACCAATTAAATTGTAGGCTAACCCCAAATTAATAGAAGGACCCCCAAACACCTTAACTCCACTGTAGCCTACTACTGACTTAATAGTAGGCTATAGCTACTTCTACATCAGAGGAAGACTATTAGTCCTACTGTTATAGTAGGCTACCCGACAGTGAACATGTAGAGGGCGGAGAGAGAGAGAGAGAGAGAGAGAGAGAGAGAGAGAGAGAGAGAGAGAGAGAGAGAGAGAGAGAGAGAGAGAGAGAGAGAGAGAGAGAAGATTTTAGTGTTGTCTTTTTCGTCACCGATATTACATGTTGATATCACCACAGTTTAATGACGGTGGCGTTGATCGTCTATAGGTTATAATTCCGTCCGCTGAAAATCTATTATCTTTCATAAAAATACCCATCAGGAAATATTACGGGGTTATGCGCGCACCGAGCTCCACCCATACTGTCTTTGGCTCCACCAGATCGAGTATTGATTGGTCAATAGGCGGTACTTTTACACCGGTTGATCTCTAATGTCTAAACATAACCTGCCCCGAGCATAACTACCACGGCGATTTAACCCGGTATAACTATCCACCGTCGTGATACCCCAAACCCCGGGTTGAACCTGAAGGTACCTCGTTAACGCCAAATCTTGCTTCATGCAGGCTTCAGGTCAGCTCGAGATAGTTTCGCATTGCACAGCGCTGTGGAGGAATAAGCTCCAAGATGAGGTTATGTCCTGCCTTGTTAGAAGTGGTGAGTGCAGCTCACAGCAACTTAATACGATCTGGCTTTGTTTGAAATGTAGTGTTGGCAAATGGCTTTTTATTGAGTTTCCTCTTAGCGAAATAATAGACAGGGAACAGCCAGCGTTACGTAGCGCCTTTTTCCAAAGACAGACGCACCTACACATAGCCTACAGACTCTGTAGGCTATGTGTAGTACAGAGGCGTCTCGCTTTATTAGATAGATAAAATAGGCAGAGCTGTATCCAAGTATTAGAAATACTGAATATACACTACCGGTCAAAAGTCTGGGGTCACTTAGCCATTTCCATGCCACTCCATTATAGACAGAATACCAGCTGAGATCAGTTGCATTGTTTTTTTTTTTAACCAGGGCAGCAGTTTCCAGATTACATTATGTGTTTACATAATTGCAGAAGGGTTCTCCAATGTTTTCTCAGTTAGCCTTTTAAAATGATATCAGATTAGTAAACAGAATATGCCTTTGGAACATTGAATGAATGGTTGCTGGTAATGGGCAATGTAGATATTGCATTAAAGATCAGCCACTTCTTTCTATGACAGTCGAGAACCCTTTTGCAATTATGTAAACACGTAATGTAATCTGAAAACTGCTGCCCTGATTAAAAGAACAATGCAACTGAATTTAAAAACCTAATCTTAAAATGTGTAGACTAAAACTGCAGAATCAGGCTTTAAAAAGAACCAACATGTGTAAAGTCCCTCAACTCTTCTTAATTTAATGCAATGCCCCATTGGAGAATATGACATCGGTGTCCTCAGTAGTAGCCTTAGTAGTCTCCTGATGCTCCCACTGCCTGCCTAATATCTGAAACAGAGTGAAAAACCCCAAAGAAAGCAGAATGGTCTTTGTACCCCTGCCACCACAATTCAAATATATAAATCTGAATATCCTACAATAGTTCACTAAATTATCACTCTTGATTGCTTTAATTCTATTAGCAGTTTCTAAAATGTAATCAAACACATCTAATTATTTCATTAACTGGGATTGGAAATTAGTTCCCTCAGCTGTTTCCTCTTCAACCCCAAACACGTAAAGAAAGTAGTCATTTAGGAAGCTTAATGTACAAAAGCTATCATAAGATGTTATTAAAAACATGTTGAGTCACAAATACATCCCAAAAGGATAAAATAGTTTTATTTATAGTCTCATAATAAAGGTTTGCCTTAACTTGCAAGACAACCGTTGGCAGTATGTACAACATACCTGTAATTTCCATGGAATGGAACCAACAAATATTGATTACATACACACTAATTTACCTCTGCAAAAAGAAAAGAAAGAAAGAAACGTTCCCAGCACAGGCAAATATTTCAAGGGAAGGCTTTTCTTTGCAGAACTGACACCATTAAAGAGTATACAGTGTTATATACTACACACTGAAATGGACTTTCATTAACAAAAATAAAAGGTCACTGCCCTTTAACTGCATTGCCTAACATTCAGTATCTATTAGGGGATTTCTTTTTTTATACCTACATTTGATCTGATAATAAAAATAGAGGAAAATAAATAGTTGAGCCTGTGGAAAATCCACTAAAACAGCAGGTCAACTTGTTCATCCTCCTGTGCTCTCTGGAAAATCTCAAGCCAAACATAAGGGAGACCAGACGTGAGGGTAGGAAATCAATTTCGGTGAGTCACTATAAATAGAGGGATTCATTTGATTATACAAACATTTTCAAAGACAAAAACTTCAGCCACCTACACTGAATAAGGAGGGTTGCATCTTGCATAACAGACATTTCTTTTCAAAAGCAACTTCACATTCTTTTCTGGAAAAGTATGAATATTAAAAAGGTAAACTATCCCTAATTAACATTTTGTCAAAGGTCGAAAAAGTCTCACAACCCCAACAGATTGCAGAGAGGTTGTCCAAAACAACCATAAGAGGAAAAAAAACCAATATATTTTGTGTAGCTTTACTAAAGCGTCATACCATGTCGTCTCCACATTTGATTATGAATGGTTATCATGAGGTTTAAAAAAAAAAGCATAAAGTCCTTCAAAACTGCAGAGCTGCCTCACTTTGGGGGTCTTAAAAAGTTGTTGCTGGGCCACGAACGGAGTGACAGGATGCTTGCCAGGAGGAAAAAGGAAGGTAGAAGCGTCTTATACATAATAGCACCTCTCTCACACAGTCTCCACCTTGTCTTCTGGACTGGCGTTAGAAGGCAGGACTGAGTGTGGACAGGTGAGAGGAGTTGGGGCTGGTGGGCAAAAAGAGTCTGTTTGGAGAACCGGGGGGGTCCAAGTCTAGCTGGGCTCCACGCGCAGCTTCTTTCTGTTGGGCGGCTCGTCCGGCTCTGATTCAGAGCTGGAGTCGGACCCGCCGTCAAAGGCAGACACCGCACTGCCTTTGCGGTTTGTGTACAAGCTGCTGTCAGATGAGTAGTTTGTCTGGAGCTGAGTGTTCCCCTTCGCCTTCTCCAGTGCACGAACTGCAGTACCCACAGACAGAGAGACAAAGACTGCAGGAGATCTCATCAAATATTGCATATTGTAACTAAAGACTACATCACACTTTGATGTAAAAGGACAACAACAACACAAACGTGCAAGTCTTTCACTTACCCTGCTGCTCCAACAGTGCATTCTGCTTCTTTAAGTCATCAATGTCTTGCTGGTGGGTATGGTTTTTTCGCCTCATGTACTGGATGTACTCGGTGGCTTTGTCTAGAATCTGTGCTCGGGAAGCCTGTTTGACAGAACTCTGTCAGCACAAATTTCAGAGAGCCATGGGAAAAAGCTGCAGTGTCTGTTTGTTCAGGCAGAACAACATTAATTGTGCCAAAACAGTTATACAGTGATCACAGTGTTATATATGTATGTTGCAATTAGTTTTTTAATCTGGATTACAAAATAATAGTAAAATAACAAGACTATTCCAAAGGTCAGCAACCTTAAGCACATTTAGAACATTGAAAAAAAATGTAGAATGACCTAGCACAAAAACACCAATTTTCTTCATGTTGGAGCACCATCACACATGCATACTGAATACCAGTGCCTGCTGCACTTGGATTTAATTGAATGATGAACTGACTGATGAAATGGACTATAAATACAAACTCTCATTCAACTCAATTCAATATCTCTCTTGGTTAGGTGGGCTACGATGCTAAAAGAATATAGAGCTGTTGCCTTCCAGTCTGTAAAAGTACAATGAGGACCTGAAATGGACAAGCTCAAATCACATCATTTGGACATGATTGACACATTGACACAAGCCATCTTTTAAAACGAGCCCATGGTTTTCTCATTCCTTTGGTTTAGACCTCTAAGAGAGCTGTCTTAGCAGAACACAACAGAACAGCACAGATGTCGATGGGTACAAACCAGAGCTGTCGAATCGAATTTTGATCGCGATTTCGGCTCCTAATGATCACAAAGACGATGTAATCGAGAAAAACTATTTTGTACATTACAATTTGCAAGTAAAATCCTATTTTGCCTTGTGTTCTGAATGACACAAGACTTATGACACACTTTATTTATCTATCTAATTTATATCTATAATATCAGGATTTCAATAGACCAAAATAATTTTGATTGTGATTTTTTTTAGTACTAACTGTAATAACGTTTGATAAGGTGGATGGATATTATGGACTTGGAAATGCAGCTGATGAGCTGCAGACTTGACCACTGTGGGCGACCACGTTTGCAGAGCTGTGAAAACAGTCTGAAAGTACAGGAGTGCAAGATGACAACATACAGCTCTTTCATGCGTTACAATGGTGCTTTGCATGTGCACAACTTAATTCACTTTTTGGCCTGTTTGTTTTCTTCCCTCATACGGACATGCCGCTCAGGCTCATGCCAATAGTAAGCTAACATTAAGGTAGATGAATGGATGGTCACACTGACCCTCATTTATGAAACGTGCGTACGACCTAAAACAAGCGTAGGATCGGTGTACGCTGATTCCTGCGCAAAGGCTACTATACACGGCAGAAAAAGACTGCAACATTGTTTTAGCCTGTGGGGTTCTCCACAACATCGCGCAGGAAAACAGGGTGCCATAAATGTAGTGATGGAGCCAGATGACCCGATGCCCAGAGAGCAATATCCAGAAAAGCCCCAACTGGGACTATACCAAGGAGACAGGATGTTATTCAACGCTTCAAAAAGGTATAGTGTTATGTTTGGCAATGCTATTCGATACAGGAAACATGACGATGCACAACATTTTTATTTATTCTTCATGTTTTAGTTTCTCTTTTATAGTGTCGTTAATGGCCACAAGTAGAGATGGTCCGATTCCATTTTTTGCTTCCTGATACCAATTCTGATACCTGAACTTGCGTATCCACCGATACCGAGTACTGATCCGATACCAGTGTGTCATATATTTTATTATGTTTTAACAACTGTATACTACTATCCGTGTATGGATGTGTACGGAGGACACGCGCTCGCCCTCACAGCTGAAGCCTGGTTCTGACTCATGAAAAAAACATGAGTAAAATAAAAGACACTGCATAAACTCCGCTACTGTGATTATTTAAATGTAGGTACACCTACATGTAGGCCTAAGAGATTGCAATATAAGCATGTATATTACTATTAGGACTATAGCATACGTCAAGGATGTATAAATTAAATAAACTTCAGCTGGAGTCTGATTTACCATGGCAACACTGTTGACTGCGTCAGTGATCTTTTTCCATTCCGCATTCTTTCTACAGCCTGTAATACGTTTTCAGGCTGCCAAACACTACACACGTTAGTGCAAATTAACCTGAGATATCAGCGTTTCAATCTCCACCTCTGAAAAGTGCCTCTTCTTAGCCGGATTACGTCTCGCCATGTCGTAAATTGTAGGGGCGAGGCCTCAAAACCTAGAATATATTGGGGCGTGATATTTAAATTACGATTGTTTCCAGCCACTGCATTTATACATGTACAACCATTCTTTCGCTCTGATTGGTGTGATATGAACGTTTCACAAATCACACATGAAGCCTGTCATAAAAGGATTTCTGCGCTCATATCTGTGCTGGTTTCTACGATAGGTTGATAAATGAGGGCCACTGACAAGAAAATCTAAACGTGGCTCTTTATGTGAACAAGGTTGCTGCGCCCCAAGATAGACAGCTGACATAAGTCTTACCTTAAAAAAGATTCAATATCTTTGCTGGTAGTTATAGAATGTAGAAAATGCATATATTTTCCTCTCACCTTCTCCCCTTGTAAAGCAGGCACAGAATCTCGTAAACCGTGAAAGCTGTCTTTAATGTGGTCCCTGCGTTTGCGCTCAAGCGCATTGTGATGGGCTCGCTTGTCTGCCTGCAAAGGGACAGGCAATGTTTATATTTACAATGCAGGTCATATATTCAAAAACACACAAGATAAAACCAAGGAAGTCACAAGAAAGTTTGTTACTTGATTACCATGTGATTTTTTAAGACAGGGAGGCATTTAAAGCTGCAATATGCAAATGCTGCAGATTTAAATTGAAAACAAGTATAATACGTTGTCTTATCTTTCAAAGGGTCCTTGTGTGTACATGTGTAAATCTAATTTTTCCTGCCATCATACAGCAGGAACCTGTGGTGTGAGTATAATGTTTACAAGGAGGGGATCTGTTGACAGAATGTCAACTGAAGATGTGCTGTTTGCTTTCAGTTGCTGAAAGGGTTGGACCAGCATATCCTGACAGTCTTAACACCTTGTCCAACAACTGTCCTTCACAGGAACTCAATTTCATTCAAAGCAAAATAAAATAAATGCTTATCTGGTGCAGGAGTACACTCCTGAAGGCTTGATTGGCAATAGACATAGACTTGGCATAGATTTGTGCAACGCCTGTCAAATATTTAGGACACACTAGTTGGCGTGGAAACTTCTCATACCATAATGTGGCTGAATGAAGCAAATAAACTTGAATGCACATCTTGATCTTATAGTTATCATACAGTCATTTGAACAATTTGCCAGGTCAAACACAAACATGTATAGAAACAGCACAAATATAGTATTGGATAAGACTTTTCATGGGGGCAATTGCTATACACATTTTACATGTAGCTGCAAGGGGCTCTGAGAAATATGTGACCAGATCGAGGATCTGACATGCTTTCATATGCATACTCAATTACAACGCCACAGCGCATTTATGTGCAATTAAATGCAGCTGATTTGTAAACCATGGGGAATTTAAATTAGCATGTACTGTGTGTTTATGTTGCAAGTATGTTTCAAATGCAGTGTGAAGTCCTGCAGCAGTACTGGATTGTCGTTGTAGAACGTATTGTTAAAAGGTCCAGAAAGTTGCAGGTAAATAACAGATGAACTTGGCATGTCCCTAATCGTAAAAACACGTTAACACATTAACACAGCCGTCTCTAGGGTCCTATTTTACACAGCCACCGTTTGGGTTTTGTTGCGCGTGTATTCATGCAATTACAGTAACATTGCTGAAGGCGGCCAAGATGGACGTTAAAAGTTACGCTAACTACTATAAACTCTCACATTACACATACCCAATTAAGCAATATTGAAAAATCTGAATAAATATGAATACACCTCCACTATACATACGCATTGTAATGTATGGGAAATCCCCTCTTTTTTTTTTTTTTTTTTTTTTAACTACGACAACGGAGATCTGATCGGAGTATCCTCGACTGATATAACATTTGAAAGCATTTTAATGTAGTTTTAATGTTTATGATAAAAATATTTGTTAAACTTTGAAGGCATGTTCTATGAGCTACAATGCATAGACTTTAGATGTGACTTTTCCTTTAATTTTCTCTGAAATGTACAGTAGAATTATTAAAACGATTTTATCAGTTAAAAATGACAAATAAGAGAATTGTTTTGCATTACAATGCGTATTTACAGTGAAGGTTAATTTATATTTATTTCTTTAAACAAATATATCAAACCTTTTTATCACATTTTCAAGAATACGTCATCAAATGGTGTGTAACGTAATATAATAACGTGAGCAAGAGTCATATAGTGTCTATGGCAAGAGTCTGTCTAACGTTACGTGCTTTTTGGCCACTTCCAGCACCTGTACCGTAATTGCACAGATAGATAAGCCCCCAAAAGCCAAACGATGGCTGGTTTAACTGGGTTTCACAAACGACGGTTCACTTGGCCGCAGTAAAACCACACAACTTATTCACCTGACTAATGTGCTTGACTTTCATTAACAAGCCAGTTAGCCAGTCATCACTCCAAAACACTTAGTTTCAAATAGCTCACTCCCTATTTGTATTAATATCTAGCTAGTGTTAGCCAAGAAACCCAGCTAGCTAGCTAACGTTAGCTCCATCAGATAGCGTAACGTTTAGTTAGGCTGGCATGAATGTTAACGTTGCTGTTTGGCTAACAATTTGGCTAGCTAACGTTACTCCTAGAGGAAACTAAACCACATACATCGCTGTCGACTTCGATGTCATCGTTTTCGCTCATTCTTCGGTAAACAGGTACGAGAAAAGAAAACAAGCAGCTGTCAAAACAAAGTGCAGCGACAACTGGAGGCAAATAATGAAACCTAGCACGGAGCTTTGCTACAGCAGAGACATGTCGATCAACGGTCTCTCTACACGTGATTCGCCTACACATGGACAGGAAAACATTAACAGCGCAGGCGCAACAAAACAAGACCTTGTGGGTAATGAAGTAATTTGCCAACACGCAGCCACCTTTGCACCGGAATGTGAACTACATGTCCCACAACCCCACGGATTTGGACACACCCACCAAAATATACCGTTATCTCCGTACAGTCAGAAATTCTTTGGTACAGTCAATGGTTATCTCCTACAAGTTGCAAACACAGCATCCTTATATTGATCATAATTAAATATGTGTTGTATAGTTATAAATAAATATATTAGAAACAACATTTGATTAAATTGTCATGAATAAATCTGTGATGCCTTAAACATATGCAATCATTTTGATGTAACATAGATATTCTCTTTAAATATATTGTGGTAAGGACCAACATACACTGTGCTAAAGTTTGCTGTTTCACTGGTCATTTATTGTCAGCAGGGTGGTGTGCTACAATAAGGCTCCCAGCATATGATTATGAGGCCAGATGGTGGCCTAGCTCACTATGGCTGCCCTCCCCCACTCACCATTCATGGTTAGACACTTGCCTCCTTAGGACCTTTAAATAGCTTCTGCAGCCAGCGATCACTGCTTATAAACCTACTGAAGCACTAGATGTGCTTTATTATCGGGGATTAGTTTTGTGTAATTTGAATAAGACAAAGCTAAACATGGACTGTTTTACATCCTTAAAAATAACATAATTGAAATCTCCAGCTGACCTTATCATTTCATATTTAGACAACAGAGGGTGTCTCTATATGAGCTGTCGTGGAAATTATCTGTAAGCACTTACAACACCTAAAATAATGCACAAAAACACTGATAGTTTGAAGATTAAAGTTATTATCATTGTACAATAATAAGAATAGAGAGACAAACCTCAAGAGGAAAAAACTGTGTCTTCTGACCAGAGAGACAGAAAGGGCATCTTTTATAGTTTTCATGAAACAAGATCTGACTGCCTTAAGAAAGAACAGGCTGAGTCATGTGCAGCATCTGACTACTCAACATAGAATGTAACCTAGATACGAGTGGTATTAACAAAGCATATGATCTCCATCTGACTTTTTTTAAACATGTAGTTTTCAGTTTCCAGATGAACAGAGTGAGCAGAGTCACAGTGAGCAGAGTCACAGTAATCTATATATATATATATATATATATAGATTACTGTGACTCTGCTCACTCTGTTCATCTGGAAACTGAAAACTATATATATATATACATATACTTTGCTTGTTTTTTACAATTTGTTTTCCCCCTTCTCTCTTCGTTGACAAGTTGAAATAATATACATATAATATTCAATACATAAAATAACAGAATAGACAGCCAACTGTCAATCAAATAACCACATTATGTATAAATGCTGACACTATAGGTACATTATACTGTACATACACCTTTCCACAGTATATAGCCTCCTAGGGCCCCTCCAGAGATCTCAGGTATTTTCCCCATTTTTCTGTGTAAAAACTCAATCTAGCAAGCCGCTTGTATGACATTTTTTCAAATGCCGCCACTCTAGCCATCTCACAAGCCCACTCTTGGATTGAAGGTGCCCCTTCGTTCCTCCATACTCTTAGAAGGTTCTGTCTGGCTATCATTGAACTGGTTTGGACCTAACTTCTTGTGTACTTATCTATCCCACTTAGGATCGACCCATCTCCCAGAACAAATAATCTTGGGCTGAATGGAACCTGGTTCCCTGCAATCCGACATAAGTTATCATGTATCTCGGTCCAAAATTCCTGGACCATATCACAGGACCATAGGACATGAAGTAATTGTCCATCTTCTGTGTTACATTTCCAACAATTTGGTGTGTCTTTCAATCCAAGTCTAAACAATTTGGAGTTTGTCCAGTAGAAGCGATGCATGATCTTAAACTGCATGAAACACACCTTTACATCGCATGACATTTTTAAAAAATATTCCTACCAATTCTGTCCCACTCCTCATCTTCCAGTGTAATACTAAAATCTCTTTCCCATGTCTTCTTGAGGGCTGACCAGACTCAATCCCCCAGGTTCTGAATAAGCATAAAATAATATCCCATCCTTTGGGGCTGAAGAACTGGATCCAAATGTCCCCACTAACAAATGGCAATGTTGCAACCATCTAAAAAATTGGTTACTACAGGTACTACATCCTCAAAGGATTTCAATATGCCATCCAGATACAGATCTTTATCAGATAATTTGCTTGTTTTGTGTAGAACTGATTCACCCAGGGATGAGAAAATACTTTTAGACGTGATATTCAGTTTTTGATTGTCCTCAGTCGCACCTGTTGTTTTGTTAATTCTAAGATTCAAACAGGGCTGTACATGATCTTCATGCCCATTATGTCTTCTTGTCTTACTTCCAGTTGACAGTTCACGTTTAGATGGTGATATTTATCAAATGGAAATATCTTCATAAAGACATAGAACTATACCTTGCTTTTTAAGTGCTTCTATCATCCTCAAAACTTTAAACGATTTATTATTTTATTTTCTGATTCATTAAGTTCGATACCAAATTGTATCATGTTTTGTTGTATATTAGTTACCTAACCCTAACCCTAACACCATTGTTGTTATGTATGTAGAAGATGCAGGTTAACTGTTGATCCTGTAAGAGATTCCACTGAATGTCTGCAGCACGTGAGGTGCATTGAGATTTTGAGCTTTGGCCCCTTTAACTTTGACCTAATCTCTACAATGCTTGTGGTATTAAGTTAACAACATTTGAGCCTGTTCTAACATATCTGATCAGTTGGGTACGTTGTAAATAAAAGGTCTTGGTGTACAAAGCACCCAAGTCTCACAATAAAAGAGGGCCCCTTTTGAAAAGACAACTCTGATAACTCTTCCAGGCAAACTGAATCATCTGCCTGGTTGCATAATATTAATTAAAGGTCTGTTTCCACATGCAAGTGAGGCCAATGAAGTGCCTCTTTAGAGGTACAGAAGCAATTCCATTCTTTACACATTATCGAGCCCATCAATGCCAAATTTTCCCACGGTGCCCTGAAAAAGAGGTATAGTGGAGCAACTCACTATGAATAAAGGATGACTTCTAGTAACTTACTTTAAAGCTGGACTCACTAGAAGTCTGTGTAAAAGAAGGCAATTGAGAGTTGAACATGGTGCGGATGGTTTGCTTGCAGTGTTTACACCTACCATGTGAGCCCATGTGACTTAGGGGAGGGCAGGGTGTCCAACCAAACAGAGAAAAGGAGTTAGGCACAAGAATGTGAGGAGAGATGGAAACAGTGTGAGAAAGCACAGCGAAGTTGCAGAAGCTGGCCTGAAATCGAGGTAAGAAAGTGCCTTTATTTCTTAGACAATCGTCACGATATCTTTGCTTTTTGAAAGGTTAAGACTTTCACTATTTCATTCTGATATTACGCCAATAGTAAGCTAGCATTAAGGTAGATGAATGGATGGTCACACTGACAAGAAAATCTAAACGTGGCTCTTTATGTGAACAAGGTGGTAGAGTCTTTGCTGGTAGAAAATGCATTTTCCTCTCACCTTCACTCCTTGTAGTGCAGGCACAGAATCTTGTAAGCCAGGGGTCATCAACTACATTTTTCCAAGGGCCAGAATTTTTCTAAGCAGGCAGGGGGGGGGATGGACTTTCTAATAAATAAAATAAAATGAATGCATACCTAATACGCCTATTTTTGATCGAAATTTTCACTTTCTTACTGAATTAATGCTATATATTTTTTGTACATTAGTGTGAGCACTAATGTGTGAGTGATAAGTAGGCTATTGACTTTTTACTCACGAAGGTTTTATTGTAGCCTACTTACAGTAACAAGACCAGCATGAGTTCATCTGCCCCAGCGGCCATTAGTAATCCTCTTTGTATTGTTCCCAGTCTGGTAGCCTACTGCGTGTTTAAACACACACACATCTCAGCTCAGCTGTGTGTGTGTGTGGCGTGCGGGAATCGCTGTACAGAATCCCAGCATGTGAATAGAGATGCACATACAGGGGGCTGGGTTTTTGCTCTACCTGAGTAATGTTACCTGCTGTAAATGCTTGAAATGCTAAATAACAAAACACATTTTTTCCTCTTTACATTTTCTGAATTCATGATTATTCTTCAATGTTTATATTTACAATGCAGGTCATATATTCAAAAACATACAAGATAAAACCAAGAAAGTCAAGAGAAAGTTTGTTACTTGATTACCATGTGTTTTTTTAGGACAGGGAGCCATTTAAAGCTGCAGATTTAAATTGCAAACAATTTATATATATATATATATATATATATATATATATATATATATATATATATATATAAAATCATCAGCAATTTTTACGAAAAGACCAAAATAATGATAAAATAATCAAAGTATTGTGTACTAAGTAGATACAGCCTGCTGTAGCATTCCAGTACCATCCTAACCAAACTATTTTTTATACATTCTTTACAATGAGCATGGCCAGTGCAATTGCTCCTCTCACCTCTTCTAAATTGCAAACCAGTGATAACACATCTGGTATGTAGTTACATTTCAAAATGCAGGTGTAAGTTAAACTAATCTACACTTGCCATTATGTATTGCATATCACATCTCAGTGAGAATCTGTATCTGGATTTAATCCATCCTATTTTTCTATAATGTGTGTTGTAATCAAGGAATATGTCATGCAGTGCAACAATATGGCTCTTTGTTTATTAGTTTAGGCATCAAGGCACATGCTCTTTCAGGCTACAAAGACAATAGATGGACAACTTAATTGTTGGGTTTGGTCTCTTTAGGAAATGTTTTGAATGTAATGATTTTTTTAAATCTGTAAAGCATTTGCAGATGTTTAGAAGGCTTCAATCTGAGGTTGTAGTTAGAATATTACAATACATTGTATTCATTATTTTAGAACAAAACAGTGACTGATTTAGATATGGAGTAGTTATTAGTATTGTCTCACATGTGTGTGTAAAGTGTGGCTTTAACAGCAAAATTATAAACAAATTACAGGAGGATTACATAATGTAAGATTGTTGTTTAAACCTGCGGATGTAGATATATGGACACATGTACAGGCGGAAAAAATAAGTAATATTTCTGAATTTCAAGCACTTGTAATGCTGCTTTGAAATAATCAATAGCCTACAGCATAGTATCGCAATATTTTCTGTGTCAATACTGTATCGATACACAGACGCCAAGTATCGATCTATTATTATATATGTGTTGGTCAGTTTGTCTGCTTGACAATCCCATTTTGCAGCACTAAAATTGAAGTGAGATGAACAAACAAAGAAATTTATCTTTTTAGATAAAACAGATGTTGACAAAATGTGCTTTTTGGGGACATCATCTGAAATTGGAAAAAAGGTAATAAATTGCAATATATCGCAGAACATGCCTTAGCCATCCTATGAAACGCAAATCATACTGAACCGCAACTGGCTTCCACTGCAACTGGTCTTGTAATACATACATGCTTCCACACCAGCTGTGATGACAAATTCATATTTGGAGCACAGAGAAACTTTCCCCCTTCAACGAATGAATGTGTAAACAGCCTTCTACTGTCAAACTCTGCACAATCATCCTTCTGCCCAGTATACATCAAACATTAAATGAAGTAACAATAACCCAAACCCCTGAGGTCTACATGTGCAGGTGTAGGTGCAGGTGTGCTTATGCCATTTATTTTTTGTTTAAACCGAGCAATAGTTCAGGCTGCGTCTAAGGTCGGAAAACTGCTGGCATTGTGGCTAGCTAAACTTCACATCAATAATATTGTGCATTCATGTTTGTATAGTATTTACCGATCAACACTGATCAGTAACATAATGTCTTTTGTTGGAAGTCAGAAATTCAAAAGAGTTATCTGCAGATCACTAAGTACAGTACACAGCAATCCAATAACAGTTGGGTTTGGAGTGGAGCTAGTATTGCATCTGGCTGTAAAACTTTATGTGGATAAAACCAATTCAATTCACAGTACAACAAGAAAATGAGTTACGGCAGCTCCTCCTGTGGAGCTATAATCCATGTTGGTATTAACTACAGTATAACAATTATTAACAGCCAACACATCAGCAAAGGCATGCACTTGAGGATTAACACTTATATTATACTGGTGATGTTGCTAGGGTGCAAGAACAACAAGTTACGATGAACATGGGCACTGTTTGTTTTAAGTCAAACCCACAAACAGTACACCATCCTGCTGTTATACAGTAAATACTCACTATACTCACTATACTCACAATACCCTAACTTTTTACTTCCGTTTGAGAAACATTTGCAAATAACTACAGTGTCCATGTGTTTTGGGAAATTAGTTAGCCTTTTTCTTTTCTTTTATAAAAAATATATATTTGTGACATGTTTTAAAAATGTTGTGTCTGCAGTAGGAACAAATTGGCTTGGGGCTAAGTGCAACAAACAGGCTGAGGAAGTAAGAAAGTATTAAGAAATGGACTAACGCGTTGATGGTTTTGGTCTTTTCATGGAATATGTTCACAGATTTGTAAGACAAGTATTGAACATTGCCAGCTTTATCTGTCAATGTCAACTGGAAGAACCATTTTGTTACATTTTCTGAATCATTTTATTTTAGGGTACACACAAAGGGCAACTATTAAAAATACTGCAACTATAACAATCATTGCTTTCAGGTAGCGCACATGCTAAAAGTGCTGTTTTGATTTATATATTTTATTTTAATAAAGATAATTTTTGGGCTTTTATTACCTTTTTATTATAGAGCAGCTGGAGAATGACAGAAAAGGGGGGAAAGAGAGGGGGGATGACACGCGGGTCACAACGGCCGCGGGTCGGATTCAAACCCTGGCCGCTGCCAAGGACTCAGCCACATGGGGTGCACACTTTACCGGGTGAGCGAGAGGTCGCCCCTATTTCTATATTTTCTATAGGAGGAACTGTTTAGGATTGTAGAGAGCTCCTCACTTGGACATCTGCAACATGCTAAATGCCAATGAGCGGGATTGTGAGTGAGTTATTTTTATGATTGCATTGCAAAAAATAAAGAAAAATAGAAATAAAGGACTCAAACTACCAAACCCAATACTGAAATCTGAAGTCTAATGAAAATAATCTAATTCTGTAATTTATTTGTTGTTAATGTATTTAATTTGCTTGTTTTGCTGTGACAGGTGAAAGTTGCAGGACAGTACACACAGTGTATGGATCATCGTCACAATGAATGTGACAGAAGTCCACAAGGGAATAGCTCACATCTATAATGAGGGAAATTTCTCTGGCAATGGAAGTATTGGTGTCCTGAACATCCATCCCTCCCTAAACAAAGCCATCAATATCCTCACCGTCGTCATCCTCTTCATCTCCATGATATCCCTTGGCTGTACAATGGAGATTTCCAAAATAAAGACCCATCTCTTCAAGCCAAAAGGTGTAGCCATTGCACTGCTGGCCCAGTTTGGCGTCATGCCCCTGACTGCTTTCTCTCTAGCCAAAATGCTACAGATGGATCCCATCAAGGCTGTGACTGTGCTCATCTGCGGCTGCTGTCCAGGAGGAAGCTTATCAAACATTTTCTCTCTGGCCATAAAGGGTGACATGAACCTCAGGTACAGTAAGCCCTCATTCATGTATTGATCCTGTCGAGATTACAAATGCCTACGATAATTCACTACTTAAAGGTTGAGTTGGTAACTTTGAATAAAAATAACGTTTTGCCATATTTGCTCAAACTGTCACTATATTCTGACAGTAGCACATGAGACAGATAATCTGTGAAAAAAATCCTGTTCCTCTGGTGGCCAAGGCTACCATAGCTACAAAGTGCCACCATCTCAACATTCACACACCGATGGTGCATCGGGAGCAATTTGGGGTTCAGTGTCTTGCCCAAGGACACTTTGACATGGGACTGCAGGGATCGAACCACCGACCTTCCAATTGGTAGCAGCCTCTCTACTACCTAAGCCACAGCCATCCGTCTCATGTAGTACTGTCAGGATGTAGTGCCAGTTTTGGCAAATATGACAAAAAGTTATTTTTTATAAAAGATACTACTTGGTTAACACAGAAATGTTCCTACAAAAGAGCCTTGTTTTGCATGTACCATTTGAGACATTTACATTTCAGGCATGACCTGTCTAAAATGTTTCTTCTCTCTCTGACGACCTTCCAGCATCGTAATGACCACTTGCTCCTGCATCGCCGCACTTGGTCTGATGCCGTTGCTGCTCTATATCTACTGCCAAGGCTTTACTGGTCTGGAAAATGCTGTACCCTACTTTGGCATCATCTCTGCTCTCGCATTCACCCTTGTGCCTTGTGCCATTGGCATTGCCATTAATCACTACAAACCAAACTACTCATTAGTCGTCAAAAAAGTGAGACCCCTGAAATGTGCTTCACACAAGCCTAATCTGTTGTAAAAAGCCCTTTTTCGCAGACCCTGAAACTGAAGCAGCTAAATGGAATTCAGCCATTATTCATTTGACTATTTTCCCATGTGCTTTTAGTACTGTGACACATCATGTCTTACATGAAAAATGCCTGTTGGATATAAAGTTGTATTTTCCATACAACTGCAGCCATTGCAGCCATTTTTATGTGTACGTACAAACTTCAGTACAAGCCGACTTCCGGCGAGTTGCAGGGCTGAGGTTTTGCGGCCTTTCTATCCATTTTATTTATATGCTTGTACCATCTTTTCACTCTCTCGACAGGCTGGTATCGGCATCCTGATAGTCTCCGGCATCATAGTGTTCAGCCTGTCTGGTTTTGTCATCAAAGACGTACTATGGATGGTCCTCACACCTGATGTTCTGGCTGTTGCTGCCCTGATGCCACTGATTGGGTTTATGCTGGGATATGTCATGTCTGTGATGTGCAGACTCAGTCCAAAGTAAGTGAATACATGCTAGATTTACCTATCGTTGAGTTGATTTATTGGTTTTGTTTAAGGATTTTTGCCGGCTTGAAGAGGTGAACGTATATATTTCAGGACAGATTATTCCGTGAAATAGATTTCTTTTTTTTTTGTGACCGCTCAGTTTAATCATGGGACGTCCCTAGGGGACCTGACCCCCAGGTGGGGAACCAGTGGTGTTTACTTCACTATTTCCTTTTCATTCTACTTCTATTCTACTACATTTCAGGTGCTTTTTCATCCTCTGCATTTATCTGACAGCATGTTCTACTGTATGAGTTTACAAAATATGATGCATTTATAGATTAAACTGTAAACAGTAAAAAGTAAAGTTATAACAGTAAAATGCTACTTACACATGAAGGCATCACTAAGTATATTCAAATAAAACATGCAATAGTCAAACCCTCACAGGAGCCATTTTTTTTGTTTTATGTGTACTTTTACTTTTATGTATTTTAAGCTGGCCCACATTTGGCTAAAAAATATATTGTACTATTACTTAAGTAAAGAATCTGAAAACTTTCTCAACTGTCCCATATTAATATTTCAACTAAGATGTTTAGTGTTTAAATACGTGTAGAAAAGCTTTAAACAATTGAAACTTGTAAATAAATCCAGTTATTTCAAGTTGTCTTCCAGTAGCTATACTATTGGTGCATTTGAGTATGAAATTCAAATAATGTAATATCAAAACTGACAAGTGACTCACCTCTTTATAGATGCAGCAGGACAGTCTCCATGGAAACAGGGTGTCAAAACATCCAGCTGTGCACTACCATCCTAAAAGTGGCCTTTCCCCCTCAGGTCATTGGACCCATGTTTCTCTTCCCTCTGATATACTACACATTCCAGTGTACTGAGGCCCTTCTCCTGACCCTGGTCTTCAGGTGTTACCAAGCATTCAAGCCACCAGCTGAGGGTAAATGTCACTGTGTTTGTGTAGAGTGAGGGTGGGAGGAGGGCTGGAATGGTCCGACAAGCACACGCACACACACTCTCTCCACACATTTGCAGACATTGATCTTTTGAATTGAGACCAAAAGAAAGCAGAAGTCTAATATCACCCTTCTCTTACAGACGTTGACGTTAAACAAGTGGAAGTGAAACAACCATGTCTGCATCCCATATGACAACCCAGTGCTGAAGAGGGAAATGATGGAAGAGCTGAATGACTGTTGAAGCACATGCCATAACTAAGACTTTAATCCGTGTTTACGTAATCAATTGGATACAATGTTAACTAGAGGTAGTGCCTGTCGAAGCAAGACGTCAATGATTAAATATTACATTTTGTAATTATATATTTTTTTCAAAATATTGAAATCTGCAAATTTTATAACCGACACCTTGCTAATGAATTTATACAATCTATTGACGTGTCACTAGCTTTTTTGAGGATGAGAAAGGTCAATCTCAGATGTTTCAAAGATGTGAAAAGCAGTCTAATGAAAAAGGATACCGCCACTTTGAGCACCTCAAATAATATTTAATCAAAATGATCGTATGGTATATACAGAGTAAACTTAACTTAAAACTTTTTACATATATTAAAATACCATCTTCACAAAAACACAAAACAAAAACCCATTCCTCAGTCCCAAAGTCAATTCAGTGGACAGTCAAACAAAGTGAACACTGACATTACACTAATCTGTACACTTACTCATTTGTGTTGGAGCTTCCATACAATGCGCCTGCAGTAGAATCAAAACTGAAGAGGCAAACTAAAAAAGACC
This sequence comes from Gymnocephalus cernua, assembly GCA_023631565.1. Taxonomy (NCBI): domain Eukaryota; kingdom Metazoa; phylum Chordata; class Actinopteri; order Perciformes; family Percidae; genus Gymnocephalus; species Gymnocephalus cernua. Next base: position 9,127,716 of record CM042444.1, on the reverse strand, counting down.
TACTTGTTTTTGTTTTTTAAGTTTTCAAGAGCTGTGGAAGCATCAAAAAGAAGCCATGGCTGATCAACAGCATTCTGGACACATAAATTAAATACACATCTTAGTTTCCCGTTTACACTTAAAACGGGAATTTCCAAGCAGCCTGAATAAATAATATTTTCTGGTGTACAAGGGATGTGTCTGACAAAGCCTCACATAATATCATTAAGCAGTGGAGGCATTTAACTGACATTCATTTTTAAAATTCCTTATTTTACACATTATAGATACCTGTGCATAGAAGTGGAAAGCTAAGGCCATTGGAGGCAAGGGTATGAGTATGGAGAGAATACATCTGAACACTTTGCAAGGGTAAAATGTGTTGAATGCAGGCCTGAAACAAGTCTCTTAAAATGTTTGCCCTCAATCCAATGAGGGTGGACAAGCAGACGTAAACTGTACAATGACTTGAGGTAGGCGTTATGATTAATAACACCTTAAATAATGCTTTATAATTACAACAATCTTTGAGGACAATGCTGTAAGTGTGCATGACTTGGACAACAATCTAGACTTTCTTGGACTTCATGCATCTTTGCTGATGTGTGTCTTAAATGGTGCGATACATGGTTAAAGAAAAGTAACAGTAAACAAGACACTGAAGAGATTATTAACTCCCAAAATGAGTTTGCAGCTATGCCCATTCAACTGAAATACATCAGTCATTTTTTAAAGACAAACCTCCTTCAGGAGGTGCCTGTTCCTTTCTGTTTTTGTTCTACATTTTCAAACTGAGCTTCAGACATTAGACATACATACATACATACATACATAGTGTAGGAATTCCTATAAAAAAAAACGTAAGCATGTATGTACATGTGAATCCTTCTTTGTTCTCCTTTGGGATGGACCGAGGAACTACTCTGAGTGACCCACAGTTTCACCCAGAGCCTCTGTAGTTGGCCTCGTCTGTGTTGACAGCTGCGTTGACAACTCAAGAGGCATCCCGCTCACCAGTACAAGTCAGTAACAAGGCTGGTTGTCCTGGATAAGACCAAAGGCTGCTGCTTTTTTTCAGGCCTCCTTCAGCAATGGCATATCTGTAGACCATAAACAATTGCATCAGTACAAAGTAAGGGTTATAAGTAAGTAAAAAGTGTGTTTGAAGAGGGCTTTACCATCAGCGTAGTCCATCTCAGAGTCCAGAGACAGGCTGTGTTGGTCGCTGCCTGCAGACGGCCTTCTTTGTGAGGATGACGGAGCCGCAGCACCTGCATTCTCCAGAACCCAGGTAGAGGATGAGGGCGACGAGGAGGATGAGGACGGTGGCACAGGGTGGACCACAGCCATCTCGGACTGCTGCTGTTTTATGGAAGAAGGCCTAGAGGGGCCAGCCTCTGGCGCTGTGGCATGCTGACCCTCAGACAGCACTATCTGGACTCGAGACTCAGAGCTGAGAGCGGAGGCTCCACTAGCATTCACAGCCTCCTCATATGAGGGCAGAGTCACCTGGACTCCTTCCACCATGATTGACACAGGCTGGCCAGACACACCCGGATCACGTCTAGGTGTGGGAGACCAGAAAAAAAGTTAAAATCTACAACTAGTTTGCTGAATGTAAAGCGCCTTCCATATTTTGAGGGCAGACTCACCGATGGAGGGACTTAAGTTTTGGCTGCAGAAGTACAAACAGCACCACTAGGAGCAGCATTAGGGCCACTGAGCTGGCTGTGGATGCCACTATGGACAAGGCGGGCATCCCTAATGGTAAAGTTGGATTGCGGTCTGTGAGGCAGAGAACAGTTAACACAGTTATGTGTACAGAACCTACTGTGATTATTTATCCAATTGTCCAAATATGTTATTATTTTTTTTTTTTTTACCTTGCTCCATGAGGCAGCTGAGCTTCATTAGGCTGTCCCACTCTCCATATTGACAGGTAAGGTATTTATAGTCTCCCTTCAGAACATAACCTTCATCACAGAAATATTCAATCACAGTGCCATGAGAAAGTCTTTGGCATGGCGCGGGGTGGCAGGTGAAGCCCCCGTTTTCTGGCTGAAATGGAGGCTGGCATACTTTCCATGGAAAGAAAAGAAAACAATAAATACATATACTCCAGTGCTGTATATTGTTTCACTAAGCTATCAGTGCTAAACTGGTTTAAATCCTAATTGAAGGACGGAGACTACTTTCTGTCAATCGGTAATTACACACCCGAGTGTTTAAAGATGACCTGCAGAGTTCTCCGGCTCTCTATTCTTGTGCCTCTGCTGTTCAGCCCTTACATGCTCCCACTAGCTCACATTATGAAAAACAACCAAATATCTTGAGGTTTGTCTTTACCGTCACTGCGTATACAGCGAGGAGGTTCAGAGGACCAGTGTCCCAGTGCGGTGCAGGTGAGGATGCTGGGTCCGTCGGGCAGGTAACCAGGGTCACAGCTGTACTCCAGCACTGTGCCCACAGGGAAAGAGCTCCTGTTGGTTTCTGTCAGATTAGTTGAGCCATGCTGCACCGTAGAGGGTCTTATACAACCTTAAAAAAACACAGTTAATACAGTTAATAGCTGTAATCATTTTCTAATAGAGGCTTTGTTGATACTGCACTTATAAAATGTTACAAACCACTTTACAAAAGAAAAAAGGTAGAACAGAGTTTAATAGATAAGAGTTAAAAAAAGAACATAACATTAAATAAGAGATAAAAAAATTAAAGACCTTAACATAAATATGGTTGTGGTTCGTGAGACAGATACACAGTTGACATGTTTATCTGTTAAGAACTAATAATTTATCTATTTGTTCAAACGTGTCAACTAATCTGCCTTTACCTTGCTCCATGAGGCAGCTGATCACTATTAGGCTCTCCCATTTTCCCGTACTGACAAGTACGGAATTTATAGTCTCTCTTCAGATTATAACCTTCTTCACAGAAATATCCAATCATAGTGCCACGATAAATACATAAAGCCTTTGGCATGGGAAGGGGTGGCAGGTGTAGCCCCCATTCTCTGGCTGATATGGAGTCTGGCATACTGTCCATTGAAAGAAAACAATAAATTCATAAGACTCCAGCGCTGTATGTTGTTTTCACTCGGTCAGATCTGGTGTATCCGTTTATAATAGAATATCCTTGGATGGATACAGTTCAAGTTTTTGAGTACGCTACAATCTGGGCAGCGTGTTGGTCGTAACATGTCCTTTTTTTGTTATCGCAGCTGCTGGATGTTGACCTAAGACACAAATGCGTCTCTGACCTCTTGTGGAGTTGGTTTGTATGATTAAAGCCCTAATACATCTCTGACTGCATTTACAGTAAAACTTTAACCTTTTTTGTTGTTGTTGCTTAATCTAAATCGTTATTAAAGCTATAGTGTGTCATTTCTGTCTTCCCCATGAGGAATTCTAAGTAATGACAACAACACTGGCGGCGCGTCCACATGATACAAGCCTTCCGTGATGGTGCACATTAATATGAAAAAGTTACGCACTAAAGCTTTAATGTAAACAAACTGTAGGTGTTAAGAGCACAGATGTGAATTGAAATAAGAAAAGAAATCTACTGTAGGTTTGAAAATGAAATTGAAATGCATATTAACAACTACATAAAAATAAAATAAATAATGAAACATACTTAAACTAAAATACATTGAAAGCAGATACTATCTGTTCATTCAGGTTAAAGTACGTGTAGATACCAGATGTAAAGAGGGTCAAAACTGCAGACGGTACTATGAGGAGGTTTGTCTTTACCGTCACTGCGTATACAGCGAGGAGGTTCAGAGGACCAGTGTCCCAGTGCGGTGCAGGTGAGGCTGCTGGGTCCGGCTGGCAGGTAACCAGGGTCACAGCTGTAGTGCAGACGTGTGCCCACAGGGAACAAGCTCCTATTGGTGTCGGTCAGATTAGTTGAGCTATGTTGCACTGCAGAAGGTCTTACACAACCTTAAAAAAGGGACGGTCAGAAATACAGTTAACACCTGTACTTATTTTTAATAATAAATATTTTGTTTATATAGCACATGTATGTTACAAAGCTTTGTACAGGTAAAGGTAAAACAGCATTACACAGATAAAAGTAAAAAATAGAGCAAAAAATGACATTAAAATAAGCAAAGAATAAGAAAAGAACTTGACATAAAATGTGTTTTGAAGGTTTACAGTTCCACAGCTGAGACTATCGATAGTATTATGACTATCTCTATTTGGACTGATTCATCCACAAAATCCCAATTTTTGGGGCATTGCTTTGCTGACAGGTGGGTGTTAAAGCCTATTGACCTATTGATAGATCTGAGTTTGAGGACTGACCAACCTTGGCTCACACAACTGATCTGCATTGGTCCGTCCCACTGTCCATCCTGACAGGTCAGGTAGTTATAGTCTCCACTGAGAACAAAGCCCTCATCACAGAAGAACTCAATCACAGTGCCATGGGAAAACATTCGGCAAGGGGACGGGTGGCAGGTGTAGCCCCCATTTTCAGGTTTGGAGAGGGGTAGACATGCTGATGGGGGGGGGGGGCGAAACACAACATATGCATAAGTACCAGCCCAATTTTAAAAGTTCTTGGTGTTTTTTAAAAGTTTATATACAAGTAAAATTGGCTAAAAATCCTTAGATGGGCCACATAATTAAATGTGAAAAAAAGCTATTTTTACTCATGAGAGTAGTGTTTTAAATTAGGTTAGCTACTCACAACACAGTGACTTCTCATTATTTCTACTATCAGTAAAGACAGTGCTGGACAAAATATCTTACCACCACTGCGTATACAGCGAGGAGGTTCAGAGGTCCAGAGTCCCAGTGTGGTACAAGTGAGGATGCTGGGTCCGTCTGGCAGGTAACCCGGGTCACAGCTGTACTGCAGAACTGTGCCCGCAGGGAATGAGCCCCTGTTGGTTTCTGTAAGGTTTACCCAGCTGTTCTGGACCATATACGGCCTCACACATCCTAGGAAGAGACCAAAGAAGAAGAAATCCTGTGAAAGTGCTCAGGTTTTCAACAAATATTTGGAGCCAGGTTTGATACATTTGACCCAGTGAAGCCACTAGTATTAGAGACACAGAATGACCTATGGTAACCATCTGTACTAGAAAGGCTTTGCAATGGCACCACATGTGCCCAGAAAATGTCATGGCAGTCCTCCAATTAAGGTCAATTAAGGTCAATGGGTCACCACAATCAGCAGGAATAATCTCCTAGAGATCATGAATATCCATGACAAATTTTACAGCATTAGTTTTCGAGATACATTGCTATGGAGCAAAGCATTAATGGGTGCAAAGAGCAACCAACAAACAAACTCTATTTGTGGATACGTGTCATGGTGGATATCTCATCCAATTAATCGGGTCAGTATCAGCACCTGTGCTATCCCTAATGTTTCCTTTCCTATTGGAACTGTAGCAAAAGGACTGAACTGTCACAGTTGTTTTGTGAGGCTACTGGTTTAACTTTGATACAATTATAAAACCACTGGAACTGACTTTTTTTGTCTGATGTGCTGCAACACCAACATGATCTGGTTGCACAGAGAGAAATTATTTGCTGATTGCCCCCTTCCTTGTTATACATCAATTTTAATGTATTCCACAACTATTTAGCGTAGGAGTACGTAGAGTAAGAGTAGTTCATGGTATAGTTACATTAAATAATTAAGTTGTAAACTACTGTATACTAAACAATAACATCATTTCAGGTAGTTATAGGGCTGTACTATTGCTGATGATACATCTGCTGGGATAAACTGACATAGAACAAGCAATACATCCTGTCTGTGCGAGGACTCCCAGACAGTCACCCATCTGGTCTGTGTCATGACAAAGCTGATTTGATGTTAATTCAGCAGAGTGCTGACATAATCCATAATGCTCTGTATTGTATGAGTGTGCAACCATACATTTTGCCTCTTACCTGACCCTTGCCCAGTGGACACTGCAGTCAGTACCAGCAGCAACAAGAAGGACCGATTAGTGGCTGAGGTGTTGGCCCAAAAGGCTTTTGATATTGACTCTATCATTCCATTGCACATCTTCCCCTGCAGAGTCGACTCAACCTGGTGTGGTCAGAAAATAATGTAATTACAAAAGTATAAATATATCATTATGAAAAAGCAATCCCCCATAGCCTTGACCATATGCTGTCACCTGCATGGCGCAGGTACTCTGCAGAGCTTGGACAGTTGCCAGCGAAAATGGGTGTGATTGTATTACAGTCGTAACGTTACAATGACAGGACTGAGAAAAAAAGCTAGCAATAATGGTATATCATTAAGCAAGCTAGCGCTGATTAGAAAGCAATGCAAATTCTTCTCTATAATGCCGTTAGGTATGTCAACGAAGCAACGGCTTTAGCTATTTAGCTAGCTATATCTCCCGCATATAAGACGTAGCTAGCTAACTCTGGCTACACACCTATGATACACACCCATTTTCAGTGCTTCTTTATTAGCTGTGATAGCTAACGTTACGTTTGATAACGTTACCAAGTCCAAAACAAAACCTATCACATTTACATACCGAGGCTATAATGTTGATGATAACTAGCTAGCAACTGTGCTACCACCTATAGGACTATAAAATCCAACAGAACACATCCTAGCTGGTTTTCATTGTTAGAGTAGCTAGCTACATCAATATCCTTAGCTTGCTAACGCTAGTTAGACATGACAATGGGCTCGTTGGTTAGCGTTTCCTACCACAGAAACACGGCCTCGAATCCTCCACCCTCTCTTTGTCACACAGTAGACATGTATCAACAATATCTCAGCTACATCGACGACATGTAACGTTACTGCCGAAACGACGATAATATGATTTAACCAGCCGAGTGGTACTGCTACAGCTAAACGCTAGCGTCCTATTGGCTAGCTTGTTAACCGCTATACTAGCTAGATGCATCAATTGAAGCATCAGCTGAGCTGCCTCGATTTCGTGGTAGATCCTAAATCGGATCTGCTAGACTGGTCGGCGTAGTTAGGTTTAGGCTTGAGTAGCTAGTGGGGATTGGTTAGGGTTAGGGTAAGAATACCACAGTAAACCAATCCGAGGCAGAATAAAACAGAATAAGGCGGGCCACATGGCACGTTCTTTGACGTGGACACGTCTAGCGGATCCAATCTAGCATCTACCCGATTTCGTCCGGTAGCCATAGTAACTAAGGCATATTTCCTTAGTTACAACATCCAGGAGCGTTTGCGTCCATAGTAACCGAAAAAATGGGTGGACAAACCACGGGACACATTCTGGAAGGTTTCTGTTGTGGTTGAGTAAAAGTGGTTTTACTTAGCATCCACAATTTAAATACTAGAAAAATACCTTTTTGTCGTTTTTAGTCTTGAAGCACAGCTTAAGAAAATCACACTATGGAAATTATCAGAGGAAGTTTAGATGACATTTCTCGACCTGCATCGAGTGAGCAAACAGGTAGCCGTGTGTCGAGCGTGTCTTTGCCTCATAGTGACAGAATTGGTTCTGCAACTCCATTTGCCCTAGTTGTTCTGACCAACGAAGCTGCTGATATTCAGGTAACAACATTTATGATTATTGACTTACAAAACTGTATAATTTCCAATAACTTTGTGACAAAAACAATTCCCTGTAACGTTAGACCCAGAGCAGCTCTGAAGAAACTATAATCAACTCATCAGCCAGTGGTCCTGACAAAGGTAAGTGTTCTGACGGAGTAGCTAGTACACACTCTTAGGATATTCCAGTTTTAATTCAGTAACCCTACACTCTATATAATATTTGTGCATCTTTCAGGTCAGTGTCACATTGAAGTTACAGATGAAGAGAAGGAAGATTCAAAACTACAGAGAGCCATTGAGGAAATGAGACGACTTGATGAAATACTGTCTGCAAAGATCTGCGTAGAAAAAGAAGTCAAGCGTCAAAGGAAAGAACTTAAAGCAAAACTCTGGCAAGAGCTCCAGGTATTCAAAGTCTTCATTCACTCCACTTTACATTACCAGTTCACTACTAGGTTTTGGACTAAAAAAGGTGGCCACTTTTATCACGTATGGTGTGATGTTATTGTGTATTTTTCTGCAGCAGAATAAGCCTGAAGGTCACTCTGAATGTGCCCAAGAAGCCATGAACACAAGGTTGTTTTTGGCTCTGGAAGCACCCACTGGTAAGCATAGGCATCAGTATAGGCTACAGATAAGCAACAGTGTTGAAAAGTTAAGTTATGCAGTCACTGTGACACATTTTAAATGTTTTTTTTTTTATCTTAAAGGGACAGAAGAGGAGGACGACAACTTTGTGCCTGTGTTTGAAACTCAGGTTCCTGACTGGGAGCACATCAGAGACAGCCAATACTTGGAGCAAAGTGAGTTAGTGAGAATTGAACGTGAAAGAAAAAGCAGCACTCAGCTTTCCATGTTAAAATCATGGATCTTAAAATCCATGTTCTCAGTTGTACTGTCTAGATTGTGCACTTGATGGCGCCATGAGCTCAGGGAATTTATAGCTGTTGTTTTCCCCCTTCATGGTCAGCTGGCGCAGACAGCAGTAATAACTCAGTTTTACAGAAGTCAATGCATAACAGTTTACCCGCTATGCGACTCCTGAACAATTTCCTGATCAAAATCTTGTGGCTTTTTATGATATTGATCCCTTAAGGAAGGAAAATAAATCTCCCTGGAGATGTGAGGAATTAATTGTGTTGCTCTGCTCTAGACATCTAGGCAGCTTGGCTGCTTGACTTAAGTTCAAGAATGGTCTTCACACCCACTATGCCGCCTTGCAGTTTTATATAATACGTTTTATATTTCACCGTTTCAAGATGATTTGGGCAGCTGCAAACACTTTAATCAAAAATGAAAAATGAGTCTCGTAGAAATTCTGTGATTTTGTATCAGATTTGGCCAATGGTTGTTATTAGAGCGTTTGCCTTTTGGAATCTAAAGTGTGGCTTTCGTGACAGGTGAAAAGAGGCCAGACAGCTCAACAGAATCATTTGAACTAGGCCATGAGGAGACGAGGGAAGAGCAATTTGAAGGCAGCCACTGTGGAGCTTCCAAAGGCAAGAAAAAACAAAAGGACTTTGTCAAGAGAAACATTGAGGTATGTCAAAGTTTACGTTGGGCCAAATGCAGTCCTGGGGTATATGGGCAAGTCTCTCCACCTTTTAAATTATTTTTGGTGAGAAAAATATTTGTCTAGTTCAAGAGAAATATATAGTTTAGATTTATAGGGCATCACTGAAAAGAATAGAAATGGTATGCAAATAATGATTTTCATTCTCTTTTTTTTCTCCAAATGCATTAGCTAGTAAGTGGTGAGGAGGACCAAGTGCTTATGACTCAGGCAGAGAAAGAGCGTCTGGCTGAGCTCCTCCGAGAAGTAGACGAAGAGGACAGTGCCAGAGGCGCAGACAGCGAGGTAGGCTGGCATTGAAGACCTAACAGACATCATGTGCTGTAAAATGAGTCTCCCTTTTTCAAATTCCTTCCCCCTCATGTTCAGAAGTCTTATGGGGAGCAGCATTACTGTAGATGATCCCATCCACTGCTTCTGCTACCAACATTTTGATATTTACTACATTTAAAACATAGTATGTTCATTATTAAAAGAAAGCAAATTATTGCTTCCAATGTTTAGCCACAACCTTTTTAAACAATCTCAGTGTTCATAAAATGTTTCTTTCACAATCTCATTTGTTGAAATCTGTGTTATTATCTTACATTTGGCCTTTTGAATGCTGTTATTGAAGACATTACAGTAGCTCAACCAGACGTTGGCCCTCAGAACTGCACATAGAGTAACATTGGTCAGACATCCATGTTTTGATGACTGCTTGGCAGCTCAGACGGCCTCTGGGCAGAAGATTGTGAGCAGTTCAAATTAATGAACCAGATGTCAAGTGCCATATGCAGTTCACATGGAATGCTGCATGTTATGGATTCATTTTGTTATCACGTTTTCAATTTCAATAACAATTCCCTCTGTGGTGTTTCTGCAATATTCTGAGGCCAGGATCTTTCATATAGCCCTAATTTAAGGTACAGTTGCAGTCATGGTGCTAATGAGGGTGTGCTGATGGAGCTAAGAGCCAAGAGACTGAGACCTGATGATGATTCATCTGAGAACCTGTGTCACATAGAGCAGTAGAATATTTCACTGTGAACCCACTAGCACCATCCTAACTTCAAATGTTCTTTTATTTTAATTTGCTTTAATAGCCCCTTTGGCAGCTGTGAGGCCAGTTTGAAGTCAGATACGATGAAGCCTGTTGGGAAGCTAGAAGGAACATACTTACCTTTCACATATGGTTCCATTTAGCCTGACCCCGACAGTTCTGCATCCGTGGGACAGCTTGCCAGAGGTTTTGGTTTTTTCCATGTCTTCCTGCTCTATGATGTTTGCCTTGACTTTTAGAACAATACCGCAGTAACTGTGGTGGCAGATACCAAACTGAGGGGAGCGCAGATGCTCTGTTTTTTTTAAAATTGGCTGGTAGAAGACTTCCTGTTATTGAGAGGCGTGCTATTATAAATGGTCATAACGAAGCAAGCACATTATTTATGTCACCAGGACTAAGGCAGTGATGCGTCTTTAGTTTGGAGGACTTCACTCAGTTCTTGGCAGAATAACCAGGGACACATCAACCACAAGCTGCAGCTCACGGTTTGCCCACACACTTTTTTTTGATGGTACTGACTCTTGTCCTAAAAAGTTCCACAGTTTTGTGTAGTTCTGGTAACCCGAGGCAGCAAATCAGTAGCAGTCAGTCATTGCACAACTTTTCGGTGCTGCTGTAGTGGATGTAATCTTTTGCTTTATCAAAGGAAAAGTTTGACATGCGTAATACACTTATTTCATTTCTTGTCGAGAGACATGACAAGATTGATCCCACTCTTGAGAGTTAGATATGAAGCTAGAGAGATTGAAGTGTTCTGCCACATCAAAATAAACTCCTGCCATGGTTAAAACATTATAGTAGCTTGATCAGATTAGATCCGCAAATAGGAAACACAAATCGGTTTCCAAAGAATCTGTTGATCTCATTTCATCATTTCAATTTTGGCTCTGTGTGGTGCTGCACCTATTGACCCCTGTGTTTGCTGTTTTCTTCTGCCAGTTTTCTTCTGCTCCCACCTCAGAGACCTCGGAGGTCACAGCTGTGTTCTTTGCAGCGTTGGCATGAAAACCTTACTGCAAGATCCTCCTATCTCACCACTGGGCTGTGATGAGCTCACCACTCACCCACATAGGATATAAGGAGAGTCTCAAACAGTCACAGTGAAGAGGAGGCAATTATCAAAGTTTTCAAATTTGACTAGCACCCTGTTCACCATACAGAAGTGAATACCAAGTGTGAGAGTCAGACTTGTACCTCTTCCCTGTTCCAGACATCACTGTCACAAAGTTGCTGAATAAGGAATAGTTAGCTAATGTTTATCAGTCTCCATTTAAGGTCGCCACTACATAAAGCAGCCTTATAACCCAGTGGGCCATGACTTATTTCAGAAATGATTCTCTTCCAGGAGGACATGTGGGCTGTGTCAGTCCTGACAGGCCAGGGTTACTCCCCGGAGCCCTCTGATCTGGAGCAGCTGATTGACATTGACTCCAAAATTTGCCTTCTCCTTCCTGCCGAAGAACTTCTCTCAGTGCAAAGCTCATACACAAACCTTAGCATGTCCCAGGTATGTATCCAACAACACTACTATCTACATTATAACAGCAACGGGTTTATAGAGTGCTGTTAACTCCTCTAGACACTGTCCAAGACTGCACTGAGGTGAGGTCATCAAGTCTTATTACAAGGTCAGCTCAGTATGGAATCGATGGCAACATCTTGTTATTGACCCTCAGGGAGTCACTCCCTTATTCGTTAGTGGGAAAAAAACAGTATTATGTAATTTGGGACTGAGGGTTGCATCACTTTTCCATCCATGTTTCCATGTCAAGGCCATATAAAGCCACTTGTGTATTATTTGCTCCTCATAGATTTAACCAGGGCCGGAGTGGGACTCATTTTCAGCCCTGGAGTTTCATGCCTCAGACCGGCCCACTTTACTTCATGAAAAATGTAAAAATGTCAACCTTAGTATGTCTGCAATAGCACTCTGTTCTCTACAGCCTTGTAATTCCAGTAATTCAGTGTATTTTTGTAAAATATCACCATTTCCAAGTGTTGCTTCACAATGTAGATTTATTAGAAAAGTTAACATCTTAACAACAACCCAATGATGTTCAACAATATCAGAATCTATTTTCTGTGCAAATAAGTAATTACAGATATCCAAAACTTGAAATTAAATAAAGAACAAGATACCTTGTATTGCACTTTCTAATGACACCATAATCAATTTTTTTCCTTTGAATAATATTTCATATAACTTTCTCTTCCCTTTTAGTCGTGGGCTTTGTATATTTACTATCATAATTTTGAGGATAAAGGCATAATGGGTCACAAGTAATATTTGCGCATACAAAGCGATTATATTGTAACTAATCTGATCATGTTTGCTTGATCACACACTGTGATACACCAGCTTACAGTAGATGTGCCTTCTACACTGACAGCAGCTATTCCTAATGCACACTACTGGCTCTGCTTCTTAAAACTAAATCACATTTTATAAACAGTCATAGTAATTCTCAGCACAAATCTCTCCTTTTTACAAAGCTTTCTGATCAAGTCAAGTCAGTTTCATTATGGTAGTGCCGAATCATCTGGCATCATTAATTATCCCATGGCATTTTTCATATAGAGCAGGTCTACACCACGCTCTTATTAATTCTTATAATACTCAGTCAATGAGCAACCCTACCTGCCCAAACTGGAGTCATGGGCTCATATAGCTGGTGCTCGTTAACGTTACTGGCTCTTCATTGTCACTGTTAGCACCAAACTGGACTAGTAGCGGAGCTACAAGAAATAATTTGATTCATAAACATAAACGCTGGTTTGCAGGCAACGTTGTATTGTTTTGCAAGACCGCTAGCATCCTGCACTTCTCCTAACTAGCTTAGCTTACCCGTCTCATCGTCTTCATTTGGCGTTTCACTAAAAAAAAAGAAAAAAGAAAACGTTAATTGAACGCCTCACTTTCTAGAACTCTCCTTTTTAAATTGTCACTTTTTCAGCGCTGTTTTGCGCTTTCTATTACCCGTTTAAAACAGTTTATTTTTGCTCTCGGTGGCATCCTCCAACAAGCACCGGTTTGTTAGTTTTTTAGCAAGGTGCTTACGTCGGAGGACTCAAAACATAAATACGTCATCATTAACCAGGCTGCACTCTGCGAGTGGGCTGCATGAATGTAGAGAACAGTGGGCTGCAAGAAAAAATAAATACTCTAAATACAAAGTCGGCTGCGAGTGCAAGCTGCCTAGGGACAGCATCTATGATATTCAACTATGATTTCAACCCGGCCCTCAGAACCAAAAAAACCAGACCGGCCCACCGGGAGTTCTCCCGGTGCTCCCGATTAGCCAATCCGGGCCTGGATTTAACGTAAAGATTTTGCTTTGGTTTTTCAAAGCTTTTTCTTATTCTAATATTTATTTTCCATATGATCAATGGCAAATTTGATACATTTAGGAATTTATATTTTATGTATCCATCATTTTCATACCTGATTGTTGTCTGTGATTCCCAACATTTTCCTTTAATCTATTCCCTTATTTGCATATATAAATATAATACATTTTGAAGTTTGTACCAACTCGTAATGCTCACCCTTTAAAGGTCCAGTGTGTAGGAATTTCTCCCATCTAGCGTTGATATCATATATCGCAATCAACTCTCTCGCGCCACACAGTTCAAAGTACGAATTACAGCTACAGTAGCCTTCACGCTTATCCTTTTTTCTTTTTCTGGGAGAAGAAGAAGACTCCTGTTCCTGAAATTTGGATTCTGAATATGTGTGGTCCTCCGTGTTTCCTTCTTCAAACTTGCCGGGGCCGGGAAGCTACGATAACCATTAGCAGCATTAGCTGCATCTGTGAGTTTATCATGTGACAGCGAAAACGCGAAAGGCGGAGCAGTAGGTCCTGTATGTCCCTTACCGGCTAACGTATTTCAAGATGGCGCATGAATATGGAGCGTCTACCCCAGTTCATGCGAACGCAAATGTAAAATTTCAAGCCAATAGGAATACTTGGAATTGATGGTGGTGGTAAATATTAATGAAAAAGAACAAGTTTGTGAACCGGCAACACAGATTTTGATAATGAAACTAAACACGTTACACACTGGGTCTTTAAATGCTGTACATTGTCTGAGTCTAGAGTATCATCTGCACATCACTACCACATCAGACTGTGGAGAACCAACTTAACAGATATTTATAACTGTAAAGATTTTCCAGGCCTTGGTCCTGGTCTTTGGCCCACTCCTAGACATTAGCTCAGTGAGTTATCTCAGAGCCTTATCTCACTGCATTTTAAAGGCCAGATGGCATGCTCATCATTTGAGTAGCTTGTCAGTGGAAAGATGTGTTTTTAAAGTCATAAAAAACTTTACAATGCTGTTTTGTGAACCCAGGGTGCCATTTTCTAATACCACTACTGGATGTAGACAAGGAAAACACTGCAGTACTTGAAGCCCAGCGCTGGAATAGCACATGAACTATGTCATAATGTCCAGAATATTTATGTTGTTGGCCTAATTATTTCCCACTTTACCACTGTAAATGTACTCAGTCATTCATCTGATGTTTTAAGGAAATGGCAGTAAAACTAAGCTCAAGTCCTCCAGCTTTCTGTTAAGATGATAAGGATTCTGAATATTTCTACTGTCTTGTGTGGGATGGAGCGTTAAAATAAGTATATGATCAAAGTGATGTGACAAGTGTAGCTGAAATTAATCAATTAGTTGATTGACAGAATTAATCGCCAACTATTTTGATAATCGATTAATCGTTTGTCATTTTGTTAAAACAATCCTCCCTTGTGCTCTCCCTCACATGACATGGAGTGGAATTTTGGCCAAATACTACAAAACTGGGATAATGCTGGGCAGCTGGATGTGCTACTTTGTGTAACCTACGTCCATTCCCTTTCCACCCCTTAAACATCAAAATTCCCCATCATCCATCCATCATCTGCTCTGCATTAGTGCTGAAATGGCTAATGCAGGCATTCCTTTTAAATGATGTAAAATAGGAATAAAACAGTGACACAACACTTTTGTCTCTCAAGCAACCGTTAGCAAATGATCCCACTTCAGATAATGACAATTTTGAAATATTAGTGTTTTCATAAAATAAAAAGCGAAAGGTTGGTTAACCTCACACCTGTATGGCTTAAAAAAGTAGCAGTTTCCTTTCCTTACCTACCAATTCAAGGTAGACTGCACTGATAATAAATCTCTTTCAGATTCATTTCACATCGGTGCCCATAAATCTTAAAGGTGGTCCTAAAAGGAAATATGCTTTTGTTTTGCAGTTACCTTTTCTGTCATATTTCCTAACTGAAACCACTTGGACTGCAATTCAGGAACCTGCTTGTTTGCTTGCTCATTCCATGGCAGTCTATAATGTACACATAAGAGATAATTAAAACTCTGTCTCAACACCGCTGAAACCTTTTTCCCCCTCATGATATTAAATCACGGCCTCAATGTCCACGTTTGCTGTGTATCTATGTTTTCTGGCCACGTTAGATCTGTCACGTTTTACATGGAAGAGGGAGTTATTCACCTCTCCCCAGTGAGCACTGACTCATAAAAGATCAGTTGGCGCTTTAATCCGTGATCTCAGAACTTGGCGGCATCCTTTCCCAAAAAGTTGTGATTGATAGATATTCTGAGGAAAAAGCAGCCGTGTATTCCTGTGCAATCACCTTAGTGTTAGGCTCTCTGGCTAAAGGGGACCTTTGATTGAGCCTGTGAGGGTGGATACAGTCTTGTGAGGCCTGGCACCAGCCGGGATTACTGCCACAGAGGAGAGTCAGTTCCCCCCCCATCAGACCCTAATTACAGAGCTGGTGGAGGTACAGAGAGTGCCAGCTCCAGAAAAGGAACAAGGCTTTTCCCTTTCATTTGGAGATATACTGTATATATATGATGAAAGGCTTACAACATATACAGTAAAGACTACTGTATACTGGATAGGACCATAGCACACATATTGCAGCCAATCATCTAATTGTAGCAATACTTTTTTTGTATGAAAAGCGTACTTTGTACATACTTGTACAGGTGAAAATATCTTGAGCAGAGGTGGTCATCTGTGGATTCTAGGTTTTAGACTGTCATGTTTAGCGATAAAGCACATATCAGTTACCAGCTACTTGTCTTTTCTTTTTGTCCATTGTCCAGTCAATGCAGTGGCAGGAGCATATTATTCTGTACGGACTGAATAATACGGCACAGAAAAATCCCTCTCATGATACCATAAACCACAGAATCAGTGTTTGTAGAAGCACAGTATCACTCATTATATGACCACATGGGGGGTGAGTCATGGTGAAAGTCTATCATGAGACAAAGATAAAGCCTCTGGTTCATTTTTGATGATTTCTGATGATAGGGAAAAGGACAGGGAGCCACATACCCTTTAATGATCTGGATCGAATGGATTCAAAACACAATTTGAACAGTGTTTTACTTGGACGTTTTTAACATTGTGACAGCATTGCTCTTTTTGCATTCTTCATTTTCTCAGGCTTTAAGCTGAAATAGCCTATTTGTCATTAAAAACATCTGTTGGCACAAAGGATTTATGTACAGTACACCCCTCCTACTGTACCGCTGTGGTAATGCTTGCACCACCCACAGTTTGAAGCCAGAAGAGGGGGTTTCTTTGGGTGGTTGGTGACATGGGTGTGTAAGTGTTTGTGTGTTTCACAGATCAGAACTACATAGGCTCTATCAAATGGGTGTTTGTTTTTTTAAAGCGTGGTTACAATGAAAATTAATGGATGGCATTATACAACATGGTTGTCAGTCACTGTCCCACTGTATTTGATCCCTGCCCTAACCAGCAGGGCTTCAGCTCCTGTGTTTGCATAGTAACTCCTGCTGTGTTTTTGTTGTGTATTGGTTGGCTATATTTTGATGTAAGACTATGAGGTCACTTTAGTCACATTGTGTGGTTGCTGATGAGCACCCATGATTTTAACTACAGCGAATGTTAAGTGACAGAGCAGAGTTTTGGGTAGAAAACGCCCTTTTGACCAACACAATGCGGTCAAGGAATGTTTGCAAATTTATTTGGTCCGGGTATATAATTAAACAGCTGCGGAAAAGCTTTGGTCATGTTATGTTCATCTAAAATGTAGGTTAGTTCCTATTTTATATCATCAAGTGTAATTCATGATAGAAAGTCAGGATACCAGCTGACCCCAACATATTCATAATGTTCAGAAATGTGATACAGAGTTTGATTTTTATCAGATCAATATGTTTCTCGTTAATAGCGATGACTGCAGGAAGGCACAAAAAGACATCTTATCCTCTGTGCTAAGGAAGAAAATGTTCTCTCTGGAATAGGACTTTCATGTCCCTACTGAAATATTGGAAATATGCTAATTCATAACAGAAAAGGATGTCTATTTTGTTCCTTACCAGTGGCTGAAGTTTGGCTCCAGCACATATCACACTGGTAACCAACGTGCCAGTGAATGGATGTGTTTTGTTTTTCATAGTGTATTAGCATGAAAACATTGGAATTTAAATATATACTAATATGAAACATATAATATAATCTTTGCAGCCTTTGTGGCTTACATATTATGCAGGGGTCTGGCTGTACAGCTGCATGGTGAGAACTAAAATGTCAGGTTTGTCATGTGGCCTGGTTGGTGTTTTTCACAAGGTTAACTTGGCTAAAAAGAATAGACTCCACACCCTTCCCCACCCTATAATTCCCATGAGACCCAGTTTATTGTCTTCATAAACGCCTCTCCCATTGGTGCTATCCACAGTTGTGTTAAGTGGTTTAAAGAGATTTTTCTCGGTTATGGCTAAGATCTAACTTTCGACTGTTCCACTCATTATTCTCCTGCCTCTATGATCCAAATTAAATAGCATTAAAGCATTTTAGAATATTATCACAACCCACTATTCTTTGTATTTGAATACATGGCTGAGTTTACCATATTTTAAAGGAATAGTTTGACATTTTGGGAAACACTTATTTTATCTTGCCAAGATTTAGATAGCCAGTTAGCAAAAACAAACAAATGGGGAATAGCTTGCATGGCTCTATCCAAGGTAACCAAATCTGCCTAAAAGCACCTCTAGCTGTGTGCTCAGAAAAAAACTTTTAAAAGGGGACGAGGACGCATATACAGTCAATGGAAAGATGTGATTAGCTTACAGCTAGTCTATACCCACGACAGTCCACTTCCGAGATTGCTCCAGTGCTGCCGGAAATTCCGCCAGATGACACTCTTTTCGGCCGGATGTCCGTTACCTTTCGCTTTCTTTGTGTTGTAATTTTAAACTCCGGTGGATTTATGAGGACTATGATTAACTGCTCCTCAGATCTCTGCAGGGTAAATCCAGACAGCTAGCTAGACTATCTGTCCAATCTGAGTTTTCTGTTGCACGACTAAAACAACCTTTAAACGCACACGTTCCATCAAAAACAAGTTCCTTCCCGAGTCTTTTTTGCAGCGGCACCATGGCTCCACCTGACGCTTAGCACTGCCCAAGACGATTGTGAATGGTTTAAGGAAATGCCAATAAACCAGAGCACATTTTTCTCCCATCCCAGAATGCTGTGACTAGCCAGACCCTCCTCCGCAGCGCTGTAAAGGTAGGTCTGGCCAAGCGGGACTAGCTTACAGCTAATGTCTGGGCAGTATACATTGTTCTGGGCGGATCAACAAGGACTGCACAAACTGCACAAAGTCGAGTGGGCAAATTTATGCGAAAGACGTGAGGCAAAAATGAGTTACGCCTTCTGTTTGAACACGCTTCTTAAGCTTGTTTGCCATGTTTTATCTCATTTGTTTAATTTGTACGAAAACCGTGTAAAAACAACGTGGTTTCGGACACAGCCAGGCTAGCTGTTATCTGGCAAACTATTCTTTCAAGCATCGCACTTACAATGCTCACAGTCCCATATTTAATCTCTCATCATTGATAAAGCACCACTCCATTGAGCTGAAATGTAGGTCAGATACTGTGCCTGACAAAACACAGCATGTGTCACTGGGGGACAAGAAGGGCCAAAAGATGCTTGGATGTTATCCCTTCAGATGCTTCTGATAAATATTTAACATGGTCTGCTTCTTAAAGCTCTTTGTTCAAATTCATTTTGTCTGTCATTATTTGGCAAACACTTTAATTATCTTTTATCAGCGAAGTGTTCCTGGGTGGAGATGACCCTGTGAGTCTCTCTTAACCACAGTAAAAGCCATCAACTGTGAAGTGAATGATTTGGAGTGATCACAGATGCCATATTTTCTTCCACAGCACAAGCAGTGAAAACTTCAATCAGATCAAACTCTTTGGATTCTGCTAAGATACTGAGAATACACAGGTGGTGTGGATATTTGAACCCAGAATCACATTCAACATGTTTTTTTGATTATAAGATGCACCAGGAGGTTTTGATCTGTGCAACAGTGATTGCTCCAGACCACCCTCGATTTTGGAAGAAAAGCAAGAAAAAAAGCAAGTATAAAGTCCAGATGACCCACAAGTGAATCTTCTAATACTTCAGGAATGTTCAGCAATCACCAAGTCATCTAACACAGATCCAAAATACTTATGTAAAAATATGACCTCTGGAGGATGACTGCTGATAACCTTACTGATATGCTGATAATACTTACTGAGTATATCAATTTGAGGACTGACTTCACAGAAGGAGGAGGTGGAAGGAGAAGGAAGATGTTAAGAGTTAGCCTTTGTCTAGTCTCGCATTGTCAGACCTTCCTCCACATCGCTGCGGAGGAGTGTCTGGCGAGTCCACACAGCATTCCGGGATGGGAGAAAAATGGTTTGTTGGCATTTCTTTAAACCAATTACAATTGTCTTGGGCGGCGCTAAGCCCCGGACACGATAGCCTTGTTTCAGTGGAATGTGTGTAGGTTAAAGTTGTTTTAGTCGTGCAACAGAAAATTCTGATTTGACAGATATTCTAGCTAGCTGTCTGGATTTACCCTGCAGAGCTCTGAGGAGCAGTTAACTATAGTCCCCATAAATCGACCGGAGTTTAGAGTGCCAACACAAAGAAAGCAGAAGGTGACGGACATCCGGCCTAAAAAGAGGGACATCCGGCGGAATATCTGGCGGCACCTGAACAATTCCGGAAGTGGAACGTTGTTGCAGGATCAAAACCATTTCCATTACCTTTCCTACCCAAGTGTAAGCATGCAGGTATGTATATATAACATGTATGACAGACATGTGTGTTACAGCACCTCTGTCTTAAAACTTGGCAGATGTGTACAGGTCATAGCGGGGGCAAAATGTCAGTCTGAGAGACAGAGAAAGAAATACGGGAAAGAGAGTAAAGTCAAAAGACTCTCAGCCATAGCTTCCGAACAGCTTACTCCCGAGCTCACACAGGGAGTGCTCGTGGCAAGGCATGTGGACAGGCCTTGGCAGGTAGCCTGGGTCCACGTGGCACAGCCAGAGCTCCTACTATCCTTCAGATTTGCATAGAGACAGAGAAACAAAGAGAAAGAGAGGAGCATGCTGTTCTGAACAACACCAGCCATCTCGAGGTGAGTCAGTATAGCTGGCTCCCTTTCATCATAACAGCAATGTCCCTTTGCAATGTGTAGACAAGAGCCATTAACAAGACATATTTTCGTATTGAGTACCTCTGTATAAAAACATGGGTATTAGGGATTGTAATAGTGTATAACAAAAACATGCTGTTTTTATTATTCGTGTATAGCCTGTTTTTTAATGACTGAATGACTTAATGTGACCAGCAGACCTTTTTAATATAACAAAGGCCCCCAGAGTCAAGGCCAATGAGCCATTTTGTGGCTACTGCACGCTAACACAATCTGCTGTTTGAAATGCTGGCTCACCTCCACAACACATAAGTGTTTTTCAAGGAAAAACCCATTGAGTGTTTTGTCCTTTCTTTGAATTGTGCAACTCTTTGCATCATGTTTGCACTTTCCATGACAGCTCATCCATCAGTTTTAGCTAGTTTAAATAAGATATAGAGAACTTGGTTGAAAAGACCACATCTTGTACAAATTAGTTTGTTTGGAGTATGCAGTAGCTTTTATGTTTTTCTATCGTTGACACTTCCTTGGATTAGCTGCCTCAGAGCATGCTGTCCCTGTTTAGCTCGTCTTGAGCGTGTGAACAAGTTCATCAAGCTCTCTCAGCGGTTCTTGTTCTGGCTCTGGCCTGGTCAGGCAGTCCACCTAAGCACCTAATGTAAGAGGGAACCTGAAGCAAGCAGTAGGCTAGTGCATCCTCTTCTTATATTGCAGACACTTATACGTAAGGGTGACCTAATGGTATGTCTTGTTTTCTTGTCTTGTTTTCCTGATCTGAAAAGACGTCTGCATGAGAGGATCCAGCTGTTAGATTTGGCAAATCGCACCACAGATGCAAGCCACATTGAAGCAGAGAAGCTCCAGGCTACCAATCTCAATCGCTCCCTCCACTGTCTAACAAAACTAATATGACACTTAGTATTGCTGAGTGGCATCCAAGAATTGTTTTGATTTATAAACATAAGTAATCCCCACAATTTTTCCTATTTCGTCACTTTGGACAACAGTGACCCATTAACCACTACAGCTGTTTAACACCATGACATCCACTAAATGGAATGTATTGCCTCTATTTGCAGGATATCAATAACAACTTAATTATTGTGAATGCTTGATTAAAGTTGTATGATACATATAATCTACTAATGATGGTTTTGCTCACAGCAATTGGCAAATATATTTTTTCGTATAGTCGGAAAGCAAAATCTCAACCATAAGGTGAAACAAGGACAGCTTCTCAGGCGTTGTCTTATCATGCACAAATGACCTTTTCCATTTTAAAATTAACATTTATTCTGCATTCGAGGCGCACCTTGCAGTCAGCGGAATATTTACAATGCTGCACTTTATATCAACTCTTGACACCAATGCAACATCAAAGTCCAAGGCTTTCATTTGATATTTCATCAATAGGCTGAAAGATAATTATGTTTGACATGTTTTTCATACTGAAAGAAAAGAAAGTCTAGATCTTTGTTGCCTCCCAGCGGTCTTGTGACCCAGATAGGTGATGTGATTATTGGAGATCTTCAACAGCATGTCAAGTGGCTCCTCTGAGGAGAGCCAATAACCAGCATTTTGCTGATGTTCAGATACACTGAACCCTGGTCTCTCTATTTGGAAATCAGTCAGTCTAACCTCATATTAAGTTAAAGCTATCACACATTCCAGAAGATGAAGCACAAATATCGTATTAGATCAATCACTGGAATCTATTATGAAACTTCCCTTACTCTTCTCCAAGAAGTGAATCATTACTATAATTTGACTGGCACAACATCATAGACTAATCTGTTTATTCTTGCCAATGCATTTGGAAATGGATCTAAACCTTTATTATTAGTGTTTAATCAGGTATATACAGTATTTAGAGACATTGTGGAGAAAGTATTGAAAATAATACGTTTTAGGCTATGCTGTGTCAAGTTAACACAAAGATAGTACACATTTACATGCAGTATTTTAAGTTTGCTAACAATACCCAATGTTTTATTTGGCATTTCATTTAAAGCATTAGAACTAACATGTGCAGATGAACCTTGTACGACACAATACAGTGTATTTGTTAGCAATGATGGTCGGTCAGTCGGTCAACCCGCCTCGCCTGACTTTTCTTATAGTGCCACCAGCAGGTCAAAGTTGTCACATATCCAGTAAAATATCTCCACATCTACTAGATAGACTGGCAGTAAACTTTGTAAAGATATTCATGGTTTTTAGATGGGGAAGTCTATTGACTTGGTGATTGTCTGACTTTTTCGTTCCACCATGAGGTGTACAGTTGTGGTTTTGAATGAAATATCTCAGCTATTGGATGGATTGCCATGACGTTTGGTACAGACATTCATGTCCCCTTGAGGATGAACCAGTCACTTTTGTGACTGTTCATCTGGCACCATCATCAGATCAAAATATACTTTGGTTTATGACCAAATACCTGCAAAGCTGATGACTTTCCAATCAGCCTCAGCTGTACTTCGTGTTTAGTGTTAATTAGAAAGTGTGTCATGTTAGCAGATAGCTGAAAACACTGCTGTGCCTAAGTAGGTCTACAGCCTCACAGAGATGCTTGCATGACTTTAAATTTTGTTTTATTCCTTTGGATTGAAAAGATGACCAAAGCTTGCTAAATGAAATAGATTTTTGCAGAGATTTTAGCATGCAGATGCTTTTGTCTATTAAAAATCGAATAAAATATATCTTTCTGATTTAGCTTGTTGAATCTTAGTTTTTTTTTTCCAATTGCTAAAACACGATTTTGGAAACTAGGCTGTTTTTTTTTTATCAAAATACTTAACACAATTCACAAAACTACACACCCAAACTGCAAAATACCTCATATCTTGCAAAATGAAGCACTGCAACCAAAACTACATAAAGCATTATCAAAATCAAACTTGCACCAAATGGCACACACTTCATTCATATTACCTTCATTCACTGTTAGGCATAATGAAAAGCACTCTCATCTTTATTATGCTTTGCCATAATACTAAAATAGTTCAAATTGTAGAAAATTCTTCAGATTGTTCACATGTACAGAAATATTTGCGGATACACACGCTGTTGAAACATTTATTTTTAATTTTTCACCAAACAAGTCAGTACAACATATGTACAGCAGATATATTTACAATGGACTGAACAAAAATATGCTCACAAAAAACAGTAAACTGAAAAAGAACATTGCAGAAAAAATGTGCAGGAATGTTAAAAAAATAAAAATAAAATAATAATAATAATAATAGGTGCTCACCTGTGGTCTTTTCATAGTGCTTACTTCCTGATTGAAGTGGTAACAATTAACCATTGAGGTGTTTGGCCAGGTGGCACATACAGTATATTGGCCAATTAGCTCATGTAGTGTCATTTTGAATGGCAGCGTTTTGAAATGGCAAACATGTGACTTTATATCAGATTGTTGTGTCTTATGCAGAGAACCGTGTTCAGTGCATTTAAAAAGTGCCATTTTGAATAGCAAAATGTGTGTAAAGCAGAAAATGTGTTTAGACCTTTGGAGACTTAAGAGGTTGACACACAGAGAGCAACTGTGTGTCAGTTTAAATAATTGTGCTATGCATGTCATTTTAGTGTGTTAGCAATTGATACTTAATTGTATCACTTGTAGTTTAACACTGTGTCTACACAGAGAGAAAAGGAAATATTTGGGACTTGTAACTATGTAAACCTCCCAGCTTTGCTTAATTTTCCTTTGTTGTAACTATGGTAATACAAGGCAGAGATACAGTAATGAGAAGGTGAAAGCCAGGAAACATGATGTGTCATTTGTGGACCATCTATCTTTGCTGTAATTAGGGTCAAATCAGTGAAGTTTATACAAAGACTGTGGACTTTCCCCCTTACACTCACCAGAATTCATAGGGTGGTAATTTAGCCACAGAGAATTGGTAAGTAAGAAAATATGCGACATACATGCCAAATTCAATCAGATTTTGGTCAGTGATAGATTTATCATTGCTAAGCCCCACAGACAATTTTACAGTTTGTAGTCTATAGTTCTTGAAAAGTAGGGTAGCTATCATTTCCAAATTAAATAAACTGTTTCTCCCAAAGATTTGGGCTTTTTTAGAAACGTGCATTTAGTGGTGTGAGGATGGTGGTAAAGCTAGACTTTAATTTTTATTTTTCCTGGTTGGAACGCCGCGTTTCTTACTCTGGTGCATGACAGCAGTCTGGTCCCGTCGTGGTCCTGGCTTTTGTAGTCTGGATGAGGTAGTTCTAACTGAAGGGCTCTAGTAACGAACACTTAAAAGAGGCTTCAGATAGAAGCTGTCATTATTTCCTTATAGGGAGCCCGAGGACACTAGTAGGTGAGGATACACACACTTGGGGAAAGATCTTCTTGTTTTTGCCCAATATTTAATTATTGAAGTTAGGCCTAAAATGTGTGTAAATGCAATACGTGCTATGAGTAGAGTAAGCATGTCTGTTTTGCTTTTTAACA